>CM055274.1:77044579-77644579 GCA_029237695.1 Conchocele bisecta | reverse complement strand
CTGACTATGGGGCATATTGTGTTCATTGTCCGACCTTGCTTAATTGCACTTGGTCTACATTTTTGTTTGATGACTGAATATATTTCATGATGTGTGGGCAATGTTGTTTCATTGATTGCTATTAGATGTGCTGTGCCCGTGGCTCTATCCGCTTCTTCGTTACCGGGTATACCCATATGGGAATAAACCAAATCTATGTTTATCAGCTTGCCTTTAGATATTGTATTGCTTATTAAAGGTACATGCCCACGCAGTAGGCACAAACTATTATTTACGGGAATTAAATAAGTGTATAAGTGTGTCACTATTCCACCAGTTCTAAAAATTACGACTACGTTACTAAATTATTATATCTGTATAGCGGGCACTCGACGAGTGTCCGCTATATAGATATAATCATTTAGTAATATTTATTTTACTGATAGTGACGCGCGGTGGTATCAGGCTACCGGTATTTTCATATGCAAATGAGGCATGATATTTTTTAATTATTTATACTAATTAAATTAATCACCTGAAAATATAATATTTTCGACAGATTAATAAGTATGATCATTGCACATCAAAAAGTAATTACAGAGAAGAGATAGTAATGTCAGTTAACATTTTAAGGAAACACGGTTATCGCATATTGATATCATTGTGAAAATTCATGTGTGATATACGAAGTATAAAAATGCCAATTATATCGTCCGAAAATGGTTCATGACTGTTGATTTTGCCCGAACAATGTGATATCTAATGTATGGACGAACAAAATATGCCTCCTTATATTATAACCTGGCACGTGGGCATGTACCTTTAAGGTTTTGATGTTATGTATTTTGCCAGGTCTGGTTTTAGAAGAACATGAGTTGATTGCTTGGACGGCGCTTAGTGAATTAATATGACTGTATCATTATAATTGTCTCATGTTATATTAAATATAATGGCCTTCTTGATTGCAATGAATATTGATGTGAATACTGTTAGTGTAGATGCCAGCTTGTATTGTCCTACTTGATCTAAGTGTGGTACATGTATCACGAAAGCTGCGGATGTGATACATTGTTCTATGTTTTTTTTGCTACCATCTGTGTAAATCTGTAGGTTATCTTTCCACTTGCTGTTTATGTGTTCTTTTGCTAATCTTAGGTTAACAACTGGGTAAAAATGTACTTTAGACTAACATGCCGTTGTTTACTCTCTTTTGTTAATTATTTTTCTGTTATCATGGTAGCGGGAGTGGTTTGGCCATATCTCTAGATCTATGTCTACCTTACATTCACTGAAAGTCTTGAAATGTGGGTGTACATCAAACTACCACTTCTATTGCTCTGAGTGGAGCGCATGGTCAAGCGGTCTGCATGAGGCGTCGTACTGCTGATCTTACGGTCATGGGTTGTGTTGTGTCCTTGAGCAAGACACTTTATCCATATTGCTTCAGTCCACCCAGCTGTAAATGGGTACCGGTTAAATACCGGGAATCTCGATTGTATTTGCATGATTGTATGTACATGTACTTATGAAATAATATATGATCATGCCCAACGTTGCAACATCAATTAAGGGAAAATACTACGAAACATCACGAAGAAACTGGCGAAGTTTATATATAAGCAAATGTTGATATCCTGTCTTTAACACTGTATGTGATATCTGCCACAAATGGGATGTGTCATAAAAAAACGGTCATGTGGGCCGAAAATGCAGCGGCTGCAACGCATGACATTCAAAGCATATAACAACAACAACAACGATGGCGACGAAGGAACAAATTCAAGAGTTTTTGACGCTTGGCAAGGAGTTAGAAGCACAAGAACTTGAGGTATATTGATTTAACATGCTAGTAAAAGCATTACGTAATCGTAGTCTCATAATGATAAGATATATCGTAACGATTTACGTCATTTTACTGAAAAGTTGTAATAACCTGTTTTAGGCTGTTAACGATTTAAACATAGCACTACAGTTCTTTACACAGGGCTACTAAAATAATTCCATTGTATTCAATCTGTATAGATAGAGTCTGTTATACTACATGAATGCAAGTGGGTGGGGGATATTCAACATTGCCTGTGGTTCTTTAGTGTTTAGCGGATAGCTAAGAAGATTATTGCTGCATACGTCTTTAAAGTAGAACATTTGGACAAGTACCTGGTACCAATAGACAGGAAAAAGTGTCTTCTTTCCAAATTGGGTTACTTTTTTAGTTTATTTCAATGTTTTCCTCGCATAATTCCTTGTTTACCTAACGCACTGAATTAGTCAGTAACGGATAGCTTTGGTGTTTATCGGATACGTGTGCGACAGTTGCTGAGGGGGTGTCTCAAAACATTCCAAATCATGTATTTGTTTTGTAAATGACTAGGAAACATGCTTACATGCATATCACATTAACACTGATTAAATCTGTTTCATCATGTAATGTGTACATGTGTACATGTGTAACTGAAAAAAAAAAAAAAAAAATATTTACACTGCTTAAACTTTTTTTTCATCCCAATATTTTCTTGAAGCAATGTGATGGGTGGTGCCATAAAAACAAATAAATGTCGTTATGAGACTGAATTAAAATATAGAGTGATGCGGGTGGGGGGTGGGGGTGCAGTGGTGCGCCGATTCCCGGCGAGACATACTGAATACATACATGGTGGTAAACCGTGTATTAACTGTAATTATTAATTAATAAATCATAGAGAATAACTTCACAAATGTACATGTAACATTACCCTTTTAACCTCACAGTCATGTATAGTGGTAGTGGCAAACAGTGTACATGCAGATGAGGCGGCTCTTAATGATCAAAACGTCTCATCAGGATCTGCACTGTTTGCCACACATTTTCTATGAGTCCCGGCAATGATTCGAGTCCTGTGAAGGGTTGGGCCGAGGTGGTGGCCGTAAACAGTGTTACTGAGTGTATTAACTGTGATTGGTGATGGTGTCCATTGATGGACCCGCCCGTCGGACCCCCGCAAAATGATGGAATGAACCAGTCAGATTGGCTCATTCCGTCAATCCGCATATTTTTTCCAGCAACATTGGCGTAGTGAAAATAAAACAAAGTCAACACCCCAGAAAAAAAATTGGCGAGGTGAGGTGGGCACACATGTGCTTTTGTTATTTTTCCAGCAGCATTGGCGTAGTGAAAAAAAAACACTACACCCCAGAAAAAAAATTGGCGAAGGGAGGTGGGAACACCTGTGCTTTTGTTATTTTTTCCAGCAACATTCGGGCTGGAAGAGAAATAAAAACAATCAACACCCCAGAAAAAAATTGGCGAGAGGAGGTGCGCATGTGCACACATGAGCTTTTGTTATTTTTTCCAGCAACATTGGGATTGGAAGTAAACAAAAAAACAGTCACCCCAGAAAAAAAATGTCGAGGGGAGGTGGGCACACCTGTGCTTTTGTTACTTTTTTGCAGCAACATCGGGGTTGGAAGTGAAAAAAAAGAAAAAAAAAAAAAGAAGAAAAAAGTCAACACCCCAGAAAAAAATGGCGAGGGGAGGTGGGCACACATGTGCTATTGTTATTTTTTCCAGCAACAATGTATATTGGCGTCGAGTGAAAAAAAAACCACTAAGTCAACACCCCAGCATGCGCCGACAGTTCGCCTCAACTTTTTACAGAAATTCAAACATACCGCAAAACGATCGAGTGTAAAAATCATAAAAAAAAACGACAAAATCTGAGACAAGGCGGCTGCCTCATCCTGGCTACAGGCCTGACCAGTATTATTTTTATTTAGAAAATGAATGCCTTTAAAATAAATATTCACAAATTTTAAAATTGTAGTTGTCAATGTCAATTAGAATTTTCAATCCCTGTGGTGTTGATCTCTCTACAATGAAACACCCCCTCTTTCATGAAGATAGAATGAAGCTACATACATGTATAATAATAAAAGCAACGTATGTAGATGCTATGGCCAGTTTGAGAAACTGTTACGACCTGGTTAACCAAAACGTGTGACGGACTGACATACGGACAGACGGACGAACGGATCGACGGACGGTCCGAACACTGTGTGCCACCCGTCCCCGGTGGCATAACAAACCCATTTGATATATTGTTCGCAGGTCATATTGATTTTGAGACGATCCCCGCAAATCTGATTTGTACGCAAATTAGGATGATCCGTTACTGCCGGAAGCACGGGCGTTATTATTGACGTCTGTGTTCAGTGACATGGTGTGATTTATGAACCAAGCTTCTTTCCAGTTATAGAGGACATGATTATACATCATATTATTCACAGAGTTTGTTTCTTCCAAACTAACTGTTTATACATTTTCAGTGAAATTACTCTGGAGCAACTTACTTTCGCTTTACCTGGTGTAAACTTCCGGTTACGTCATTGTGTTTCTTGAAGCTTTACGCACGGCAAGGAAACTGCTATATCAAAGTAAACATGTCATTGTGTGGGGGATGGATCACTGTTCCTAACGGTAATATTGTATTTATTATAAATGTACAATATAAAAAAATATTGTGTTAAAAAGTATATACCTATCCGCTATACCCTAAAGAACTGTATGGCTTTCACTGCAAAGAAAATAATAAACGAAAAATAGAAGTTAAACATGATATAGAGACATGGCATGTTAGTCTATTAACGATTGTAACCATTAAAGGCACAGATTGAAGTAACGGACCGAGGTCTAATATGAAATAGGCACTACCTATGACGGGCGACGTTAGTATATGAAACTAAATTTACCAATAGATAGCTTTACCATGATGTTAGTATGCTATAAACGGTACCGTAGTATATTGCAGTATTGCAGAACTACTTCCCGCAACTACCACGGTGTTACAACTTCTCTATTATAATTAAATGGTGTCATTGTCTCACTTCTCTTATTTGAACCATTGATAGAATTTAGATATTTCCGTTTCATATATAGTACATTAATAGCCTAGGTCGTGGGTTCGAGACTCGCATGCGTTGTGTCCTTGAGCAAGACACTTTATCCACACTGCTTCAGCCCACCCAGATGTAAATGCGTACCGGCTAAATACCGGGAACATCGATTGTACATGTATTTGATTGTATGTACATGTACTTATGAATAAAAATATGATCCACTAGTGATAAGCCTCAGTATTGAGTGTATACCAGTATACTGGCAAAAGCAAAGCATAATAGAAACTGTATTAGTACATTTACGATCACTTTAAGAAAAAATAACAAGGCTAAGAATCTTCAATGATATTATTCCCAATTTTCGCAATCTCAATCGTCATTGAGCACGACTGTCACTTCGAGAGTTATACACATTTTGCCCATTTTTGGTATGAATTGTGTTAGTTTTACATTTACTTTTTTTGATTAACCCAGTGCTGTGTCAGATGTGTTTGTATCCTGGACTACAGCAACAGGTGCACTAGACGCACACTTGCAATGCATACTTTGTTCTGGTAGTCGTGTTCCGCAATTATCCCGGATCGCTTGACTGTGTCTTGTATTTTTAAACTCACATCAGCGAAGTTAAGTGCAGCGTGGCGGCTATAGAAATTCTCCAGGTGTGTCCTTCCAGTGATGCTATTATTTTCTTGATCCCTGGTGGTCTTTGAGCACATTTTGACCATTTTACGTATTAGTTTTGTCCTTTTTACATACAGCTTCACTTAAGCTGTTGGTAAGAGGTACTTGTGTCATGAACTGTGAATACAGCACAGGCCGTGACACGACCGAGCAGGCGCAATAAAACAGCAGTTACAATGCATACTTGTTTCTGTTAGTCATGTCCACAGAGTATCATGGATCGCTTGACTTGAATTCAGGAGGTTCCGTCAACTGGAGGTTTCGTCAATTAGGCAAAATAGAGTGAAAAGTCGAGTGGTTCCGTCAACTGGTTACCGGTTCGTCAATTAGGCGATTATAGTTGAATGGTATTGATCACACCTCGGCTAATTGAAATTCGCATTTTCACCAAGTAGTTGACCTTTGAGCGTTTAGTAATTATTACCGTCAAATGACTATATATATGCTGCGACGGCTGCAGTCGGTGGCACCATAGGAAATGTGATACTGGTATGTTTTCATTACATTTTATTAATATTATAGTGTAACTGTATTTCATGATCGTAAATAGTATGACTTTCCATAAATAAAATATAGTTTTTATAACGTATTACATTACATCTACATGTAAATAGTATGAATTTCCAAAAATATGCCCAACATGCCGAAATTATGCTAACGTATGTCTTCTATTCAACATATTGTGTATCTGTTCATGGCTCACAAATGCTGAATAAGCGGGTGATTATACAAATTAATACACAAAATATACACCTAAAGATACTTTAAAATCTTATTAAAATATCTACCTTTAAATGCCCATATACAACTAAACATACTTTGAAATATCAACAAATATCTGTCATTATTATCCACTTTAACGACCATCAATTATCTGATCAATTGTATGGCACGTGCCGGTCATTAGCGAGTTTTACTCTAAATTGCCTAATTGACGAACCGGACGCATAGTTGACGAAACCTCTCAGTTGACGAAACCTCCAGTTGACGGAACCTCTGACACCCCTTGACTTTGTCTTGTAAACAAAATCACAACATCTGCGCTTTCTATCCAATGATATTGAGAGAGATATAGTGTGCTTCTATCTAACGATGTTGAAAGATAAAGAAATATTATGGTTTCTATCTAATGATGTTGAGAGAAGGTGGGTGGAGGTGCGTGGGAGAGATATATTGTGGTTTCTAGGTAATGATAGAGAAAGAGACACACAGAGAGACATATACAGACAGAGAGCGAGATAGAGAGAGACAGACAGACAGACATAAAGATAGAGAGAGAGAATGACAGAAATATAGAGAGAGGGACAGTTAGGGAGAGAGACAGACAGAGAGAGAGTCAGACAGAGAGAGAGAGGAGAGAGAGAGACATGGATGTGGGAGAGTGAAAGAGACAGACAGACAGACAGAGACAGACAGAGACATGGGTGTGGGAGAGAGAAAGGTGTTAACATAAATACGGAATAATGAAACTCCATTTCGTTGCAAATTGTTTTTCTTCTTTTTCCCATAAAATATTCCAATGCGCATTTTAAATACATTAAATATGCCTAAAAGCATCAATAAATGAAGACCCCCTCCATCTAATCATTATAGGAAGGTGTCTTACTTTTTAATAGGCCGAACCCGCACGGGCTCGAGACAACGGACTTTCACGAAACGTCAACCGAGTTATATCATTGTCGCCTATTGCAGAAGTTGGGACAATGTTAGTATTCCGCAACGATATATTCCCAGATGAGCTATGTCAGCGCGTTTTCGAGCTATCGATTGTTTTGTTGTAAAAAAATTATCATCATTGCTAGGTCGGGAAAGAACGGACACATTTTCAAGGCCGATACTGCTATATAAAGGAGTAAACATCGGGTTCAAAATACACTTTTACGTCGTCCCGGCCCATAAAGAAACATTTTGCATAGAGAAAACATTGTTTCCAATCGAACATTTGATCAAACCTACATTTATACCCGTCCTGTGCGTCACGACAGACAATTTAATCGATCTTCCATCTCTGGTGGAGAGGTTGCGAAAAAGTAAGATTGGATAGGATAGAATCTCGTATTTTCGTCTCGCAATCTCGTGATCATACTTCCCATTTTCGCGATCAATATATGCTCGATATCGCGAGAACGCGAGATTGTAAAATGTTTGACCCCGGGTCACCATTTTAACATATATACTACGTGCGCCAGTAGGCTTCCCAATATGTAAACAAGAATATCAACATGTCAAAACATCCAGGATGGAAATTGTCTGAAACGGCAAAATGTCTGAGGGACAGGCAGTACAGAGAGAGAGAGTGGTTAATATTGGCTACCAGATCACCAAATGGAAATAGTTACATGGAGATTTAGATTTGGACTCGAACAGCGATTTTTCTTCTCAACTTCCGATACTTCACTGCGCATGTCAAAGATGTGATATGATTAACCGTGTCAATTGACGCGTGTTGGTAAAAATAGCACGAGATCGGAAAATACCCTTTCTGGTCGCGGCATATAAAATGCGATTTAACACCAATTAACACGCGCCATAATTAAAAATAACTCGTTAGTGGGTAGACAAATGGCTCATATAAGGCATGACAGAAAATTAAAAGTAGTAGTACAGTGTAACCTGCTGCGCGGGCATGTACCTTTAACCGTGCGTACTTTATTGCATTTATTGGGGTCACACGAAACACCCAAATACACCCAAATACAGTCTAAATACAGATAAATATAATACAAATACACCATAGATAGTGTCAGATAGTAGAGTAAGTCATATATTGACACAAAACACATCATTTACATGACATATGTAGTGAAAAAAAGTAGTTAAATTGGCCATATCAGGACAAAGTAGTCGTATTTTGTTTTACGCCGTGTATGATACATGTAGCCCATAACATACATGTGCCACGTAGAGGCGAACATGTGAAGCAATGGAGAACTGAATGTAATTAGTATAAGCCGTGTTTGAACTAATAGAAAATGGTTCCTCAAAAATGTTTAGAGATTGGGCGGGCGGGCACCTTTCCTCTCACACATGATATATGTTCACAGTTTTGATGAGTCACGGTGGTTATCACATTGTGTGTAATACAATTCCTTAGTTACTGATACATGCAAGAGTTTACCAAATACGAAATTGTGTTCACTAAATGCAATCTGACACACATAAATGAAATTAAATCTGAAACAGATACGCGTATAAAGCAAGGGAGACGCTACGTAACATGTACTGTAACGTTTACGGCTACATGAACGTTTTTGAACTTTCACACTAGCATTAAATAACATTTTATCCTGTCAACACAGTGCGTATGTGCCGTGAAACACGGTGCCGTGAAACATTTTTGATATCCAGTCAATACAATTTTTGCATTTTACAGCCATTTGAAGGTGTTGACGGGATAAATAGAATAGTAAGTTAGTGCCGTGAATGGGAAAAAATATCTGGCGCGGCACGGAAACGGGATGTGCTCGGCAGAGCCTCGCCCATCCCGTTTCCTGAGCCTTGCCAGATATTTTTTCCCATTCACGGCACTAACCTACTATTCTCTATTTATCCATATAATATCACATATCTACAATGAGTACCGTATATACTAACACAAAAAGAAAACATTTATCGGGTCCATACGCGAACTGGGCTGCCGACACCACCAGCTCACATGCTACTCAACATTACTCGTTTCTGATCATTTATATTTCATAAGCCCGAGAACGTACATTTATATTTTGGCATAAAATGGTAATTAAAATAGTCAATTGAATTGACTACATACAATTGGTTTTGTTTCGCTAATGGTATACCGACTAGCACATTATACTACACTTATATCGTCTGTCATTACCAGCTGTCAACAACGACGTCGGCTACGTATGTCAAAAGCGTAACTGGAAACAACGTTTCCGACCTCATTTACTCGATAAGGTCCATTTTCGCCTTAAGGCACCTTTCCGCACGGCGCGGCTCATATAATGTTTGATGGGGTAAGCCGATGTTCACACTGGTAGTCTACGTTTGAGGATGTATTTGTGGCATATATGTGGGGCATTTTAGTAAAATATACATGTATCCCAAAAAGGGCGGACAATAATAAAGATCAGGGTCTACACTGATACATACGATAGGTTATACAAATTCTGATAAAGTAAGGAGAGCATACACTGGTATGCTTGAGGGTGTATTTGTGGCATATTTATATATTCACTGCAGCTCCCATTATAACGCGATGGTCGGGGTCCAAGATTTCAAGATTTGATCGCGCTATAAAATTTCGGGACATGCACGGGTACTGGTATCATCCGCATTTCGGTTACCAACTATTGCGGGAATTCCATTAGCAACGGACCCATATAAAATCATGTCATTTGAACAGAAGTTAAAGTAATTATTAATAATGATATACAAACTTAAACATATGAGTTATTTATAAAATCATGCTTATTACGTTGTATTGTGCTCGCGATAGACAGACACTTATTACAAATTACAATGTATACTGCTCGCGATCAACATGCGCTTAAAAGGATTAATTGATAATAAATAATGGTCACGTGTCCTGCCTATTCATGCGGACGATTAGCTGTTGATACGTGCATAATCCCACCGACAATTGGAAATCAATATCGACGAAATATGGCGACAGATCTGCGTATAATCCAGTGTTTTTTTTTAATCCATTCCTTTCGGAATACACTTTTACGGGTATGAAATTATTAAATAATTTATTTTTATTTTTGTTATTTCTCAATGAACGTATATGTTGTGACCACTCATTTGAACCGTCTCAACGAGACGGTTTAAATGGTGGTCGCGGCATATACTTCGGAATAGCATAGAAGGAAAATATTTTTCTGCAAACATAAGCGTATCCTCAGCATGAAATGGGTTACTGCATGATTGCCCGATGATGCGATGATGAAAGTCGCAAGTTCGCGACGTCTGCGGCACATCAAAAGGCGTGTTGACCAATCAGTAACATTTCAAAACATAGCCTAAAGGTCACACAGTTTACAGCCTCGTGCTGAATGAGGTCATACAATAAACACCTGTTAGTTGACACGGCTTGGTGTTATCAATTATTTTGCTCAAAGCAACACACAAATCTCGTCTGTGTAATATGTGTCGGGTGTAATGGCATCTCGGATTTGGAATTCATATCACCTGGCATGAATATTGCACGGTTCGGATAAGCAACACGGAAGGTCGTATGTCGCCAGACTTCCGTGCAATAGGGGGGTCACACTGTATGCCTATTAACATGATTAACTGATTAAAGGTATTACATTTGCTAACATGCTAATAATAATACTTTCATGGACTTTGAATGTCGTTGTTTGAATAAACTTACAGAAATCACATATCAACTAATTACACAATGACTATGACGTCCGACGATTATCTTTTTATTTTTTCTCTATTTTTATGCCCCACCACGATAGTGGAGGGGGCATTTAGTGTTAACCTTGTCCGTCCGTCCTGTCCGTCCGTCCCGTCCGTCCGTCACGAAACTTTAACGCTCGGGTAAATGTCTCATAATACTCATAATTTCTTCATCCTTTGACCGATCTGCTTCATATTTCATATACACATTGCTCTAATGGTCCTTTACCGCCCTGTACCAATGTTAACCACTCTCTCTCTCTGTACTGCCTGTCCCTCAGACATTTCACCTTTTTTTTGGCCGACTCCGTTTCATACAATTTCCGTCCTGGATGTTTCGACATGTTGATATTCTTGTTTACATATTGGGAAGCCTACTGGCGCGCGTAGTATACTGTGCATGCGCACGGCAAGCCGTGATGTGAAAGTCGTCGTCCCCGCACATTATCAAAATAGACTTACCGCCGCGCGTCGCTAACAGTAAATTGATAATTAATAAATGATTATATTTGTATAGCGGGCACTCGTCATTTTTAGAACTGGTGGAATAGTGACATAATTATACACTTATTTAATTCCTATAAAGAACAGTTTGTGCCTACTGCGTGGGCATGTACCTTTAAAATTGCTACACTGTGGAACAATTTTATCACATTCCGATAGTTTGTTAAAAAGTTATTCAAAATATCTAGTCAAAATGTGTAAAATCCTGAGACCCTGCTGATGGAATAGTTGTATTATTTACTAAATTAACAGTTCAACTAAGGAACCAACCTGTTTTGATGTCACTGGATAGTTCTGCTTCAAGTTTAATACCAGTTTTGCTATGCTGATCCAGTATGTTATTCGCCATGTTTGTTTACACTACCAGATGCACAGCATTATCAGAAAAAAATGTGACATTGCAAACACGCATGTGATGTCATACATCAGACAATTTACGTCACCTACTGACGTCAGCACGTCATGACATTTTACCTGCACAGACTTCTTTGAACTGCGTTGAATAGTCAGGTAAGTTTGACTGAATATGGGGATGTTAAAGTTGCATGCCCACTCAGTAGGCACATGTAAATCTCCACACTGATATCAGGGGCGATAACCTTGTTTCCATAAAATGTTAATGGAAACTTTAATGAAATATTATTTTCGACAGAGTATAAAGTATGACCATTGCACATCAAAAAATAAATACTGAAAATTGGAAAGTACTACATGTATTTATTTTCAGTATTTATTTTTTGCATTGGAAAGTACTATTTATTTTCAGTATTTATTTTGATGTGCAATGATCACACTTTATACTCTGTCGAAAATATTATGATCATACTTTATAATCTGTCGAAAATATTATTTTTCAGGTGACACATTTAATTAGTATAAATAATTAAAAAAATATGCCTCATTTGCATATGAAAATAGCCTGATGGCACCGCGAGTCACTATCAGTAAAATAAATATTACTAAATGATTATATCTGTATAGCGGGCACTCGTAATTTTTAGAACTGGTGGAATAGTGACACAATTCTTCACCTTTTTAATTCCTATAAAGAACATTTTGTACGTACCTTTCAATCCACATTTAAGTTGGAAAGCCTTGCGTAGAATTAGCCGACACCATTGTATGTACCTGGTACAATGGTGCCAGCCATTTCTGCGTACCTAAGGCTTTCCAATTTAAATGCTATTAACATGCCCATAATCAGCCCAAATTTCCTGAATACTCGAATGTCATAATGTATGTCATAACGTTCTGACGTCACTAAATGACGTAAATTGTGTTACATATGAGATCACCTGCGTGTTTGCAACGTCACACTTTTTAGCCAGGTTTTTTGAAAAAAAATCCAGGCTATTGGATTGGCGAAAGCCGGGCGGCGGGCGGCGTCCACAACAATCAATGTTAAGTTTTCGTGTTTGAGTCCATTTCTTTGGTACTGTACCACCTAGGACCACCAAACTTTCACAGCTTCATAATCAAGGGGTGCCCACCACATATCACTATCCAACATGTTACTTTTTTTTTAACTTGACCAATTTTTTCCGCGCAGTCGACTTAGCCATTTTCAACGTTAAGTTTTCGCGTTTACAATGTTAAGTTTTTGTGTTTAAGTCCATTTCTTTGGTACTGTACCACCTAGGACCACCAAACTTTCACAGCTTCATAACCAAGGGGTGCCTACCACATACAACTATCCAACATGTGACCATTTCTTTACCTTCACCTATTATTTCTACGTAATTGACTTAGCCATTTTCAATGTTAACTTTTTAACGTACTCTGGTTAAATTTTTTGGTTAAAATTCTTTTTCGTTATACTATATCTCTGCAACTGCTTCGCCCATTACCTTGAAACTTCACATGGGTGTTTATCATCGTCCATATTTTCATTCTAACCCCCAACCGTGCGGCCCCTGTGCGCAATGTCCAAGGTCAAATTACTTTTAATTTATTTGTTAATTTAAAGTTTTTTCTTTCGTGTACTATATCTCTGCAACAGCTTCACCCATTACCTTGATACTTCACATGGTGTTTATCATCATTGTCGCACACCGCTTGCGGTAAAGCGCGATATCGTCGGCATTTTGGCATACGTCCGTCCGTATGTCCGTGTGTCCGGTTAAAGTTTTTTCGTTGAAGTTTTTCCATCTACTATATCTATTTTTTTAGTGTCCATGCCTCGCCCCAAGGCGCGACATGCAGGCCACGGCCATCTAGTCTACAAAAAGTGGGTATAATTATGTTATCCAAGTGTCCATGCTTGGAAAAAACCTGGCCTTCGTGGCTTTGCCTCGTTTCTTGTTTTCTGATAATGCAGCGCATCTTATGTGTAAATAGAAATGGCAAACAGCATACTGGATCAAAATAGCAAAATTGGTAAACTTGAAGAAGAACATACAGTGACGTCATGACAGGTAGTTTCTTAGTTGAACTTTTAATTTAGTAAATAAGACGGCTATTTTATCTAAGGATTTTACACATTTTGACTATATTCTGAATAACTTTTTACCAAACTATCGGAACGTGATAAAATTTGTGCCACAGTGTAGCAATTAAACAGCTTGTTTGTTCCAAATTCCACATACATGTATTTTACTTGACATACGCTATGCTAAATTTGATGTAAATCACAGAATTAAATCATTTCATCAAGGATGTATAAGTAATGGAGTCTGAAGGCATCCTTTTTCTGATCTGGGCCCAGTTGTTCAAAACATCAGTTAGCTTAACGGACTGTTAAATCCTTAACTGAATGGTTAAAATCTCTGTTAAAACAGAGATTTTAACCATTCAGTTAAGGATTTAACAGTCCGTGGTTAAAATTGTTAAATCCTTAACTAAGTTAAAATCTTAAAACAGAGATTTTAACCATTCAGTTAAGGATTTAACAGTCTGTTAAGCTAACAGATGTAACAGTCCGTGGTTAAAATACTGTTAAATCCTTAACTGAATGGTTAAAATCTCTGTTAAAACAGAGATTTTAACCATTCAGTTAAGGATTTAACAGTCTGTTAAGCTAACAGATGTTTTGAACAACCGGGCCCTGATAACTAGTACCTTGGTAGTGACATAATTGCTGTGTATTTCAGGCCATAGGAGGTGTGGCCACAGCCCAGGTGTATGGACCACTCCTGTGTGTCTACCTGTTACAAAATGACATGTGAGTACAGCCTACATGCACTTGTCAGGTAACATGCCAAGCATTGGCAAAATACTGAAATTCCGTAACCAGTCTGAGGACTGATTTATTTACTAGGCAAGCATTAAATTTGCGATTATTGTTCCCCCGCCAATTTATTGGGGGGTGGGGGCATTATGTTTTACCCATGTCTGTCTGTGCATGCGTCCGTCTGTAAGGCAAATGCATTTAAGTTTCAATAACTCCACTCCTTCACCAATTTCAATTATATTTGCCCACAATGTCTGTCTAGTGATGCTGTTTTGTTTCGCATACGACCCACGCACGAACACCCAAGGTCAAGGTCACTGGGGACTTATAAAAATGTTCACCTCGTTTGTAAGGAAAATGAGTTTAAGTTAGTTTTTAATGTTTTCTCAATAATTCCTCAACTCCTTCACAAATTTCAATATTATTTGCCAACAATATCTGTCTAGGGATTTTGCTTTGTTTTTTTTTCCTCGACACCCAAGGCTAAGATCACTGCCAGGGACTTATGTTCTCATTGTTCACAAGGCAAATGCGTTCAAGTTTTTAATGTTTTCTTAATTACTCCTTAACTCTTTCACAAATTTCAATAATATTTGCCCACATTGTCTGTCTAGGGATGGTGATTTGTTTTGCATATGACCCATGCCCGAACACCCAAGGTCAAGGTCACTGGGGACTTAAGTTCACCTTCTTTGTAAGGCAAATGCATTTTTATGGGGGCATCCATGTTCTGTGAACACATTTTCTAGTTGTAACCTAAAGTGTTCCCTCATAAACAAAATACCACCTAGCTAAATCCAAAGTGTTCCCTCTAAACATACCTAGACTAAAGTGTTCCCTCATCAAAATACATAAACAAATAAATACCAGCCAGCTAGTGTCACAGTCTTTTAAAGGTACATGCCCACTCAGCATTCTCAGTAGGTACAAAATGTTCTTTATCCCTTTCCCTGATAGAGACGACTTTTGACGCCTCTGCAGAAGATGTCTTTTGAAAACATTGTGGGAAAAGGAGAAATTGCTTGTAACAAGCAATTTCTCTCACAATGTTTTCTACTCTATCAGATAATTTAACCATCATTTGACTCAGCATTTGATTCTTTTATTCAGATGTTTTTGATTTGGATGAGTCGAAATATCGCAAAACAGGGAAAGGGTTAAATCAGAGACATCATTTGAGATATTTTCTGGCAAAATAAACATTAATTCACCATTATCCCATGTATTGATTGGAATTATTATACATTTTATATCAGATGTCAATTTCCAAGCTGATATCAGGGGCGATAACCGTGTTTCCTTAAAATGTGAATGGACATTTTTATTTATTATCTGTATTTATTTTTTGATGTGCAATGAGCATACTTTATAATCTGTCGAAAATATTATTTTTTCAGGTGACGCATTTAATTAGTATCAATAATTAAAAAGCATCATGCCTCATTTGCATATGAAAATAGCATGATATCACCGCGAGTCACTATCAGTAAAATAAGTATTACTAAATGATTTTATATGTATAGCTGGCTCTCGTAATTTTTAGAACTTGTGTAATAGTGACACAATTATACACATATTTAATTCCTATGAAGAACACTTGAGTAGGTATGTACCTTTAGGTCGTAGTTTTTATGCCACCGGGTTTCGAAGAAACGGGTGGCATATAGTGTTTGGACCGTCCGTCTGTCCGTCTGTCTGTCCGGGCACACATTAGGGTACTTATATGGCTAGCCCCACAGGGTTATGGACTTGGTAAAGGATAGGGTTGGTTACAATTAGCCACCTAAAAAATCCTTTTATGTGGCTAAAAATCGTTTTATGTGGCTAATATTTAACATGTGATAAGCCACATAAGTATAGTACTGTAAGAACGTCCGTCTGTCCGTCCGTCACACTTTTCGGTTAACCAATTTGTCACAGTTTCTCAAATATGCTGCAGGTGGCATCCGCGTTCGACAGACGCATTTCTTGTTTTTTTATTTGTTTCTCAGATTTTTCCAACAAATATGTCCAAAGGAGGAGGAAAAACCCCCCCCAAAAAAACTAACGCAATATTAAACAAAGATATAAACCAACTAAAAATCATCATAAATGTGAACAGAACAGTAATGTATTACTCATATATATACAGAGCTCCAGATAAGGTGCGTATTTGCGTAAATACCCAATTAAAATTGCCAAAAACCCAATTGAAATCAGAAGTAGTGAGTATCAAAAAGCAATGAAAAATGTGTCGTATCTTTATCACAATAAACAGACGACAAATATAGCATATTTTCTTATTTTTCCATGAAAACACATCTTGGTATTTCATTAGAATTGTCTCCTTGGAGACAATTCTAATGAAATACCAAGATGTGTTTTCATTTAGAAGTAAATTATTCAATAAGTGACGTTTGCTAATTTGCAAACAGTAGGGTGATTCTATTTTACACAATTAAATTGTTTAAATACCCAATTGCTTCAGAAATGATGGAGTGACAATACTCAATTACTAATTCCTTATCTGGAGCCCTGTATATATATATATATAAAGAATACCAGGCTTGTTCTTCTGATCTATCAAGCTAGGCTAGGAAACAGGTGGGAATTCCGAGTTTTACCAAGGAATTCCTACCCTTTCCAAGCCATGTCTGATAAACTTGACAAATATCAATATGTCTGAATATATTATACAAACATCAGACTAGAAAGTCACTCAGATATAATATTATACAAACTCCATCAGAGGAAAGTCACTCAGATATACAACCTATTCGGCTGGAATATTACTTTGAATATATACGAGATCTTCCATGAGATTTTGAGTCTAATCCCATCTGCAATTTTTCATGAAAGTGCTTCAGAAAAACGTACATATTTAGGAAATGACATTGATACTTTGCTTTGTTACGTTTACATGTGAACTGAAGCTATGGTATCTTTAATACTAAATCATTTTCAGAAAAGAAAAAACATTTTTTTTTTTTTCCGCAAAATTGCGGCGGCAGGTCTGAGAAACGAAAAAATTAAAAAACTCCCGCCTCAATACATGCATCAAGTTTATCAGACAGGCCTTGGAATTCCTGCATGTTTCTTGCCATAAACATGTACATGTTTCTTGCCATAAACATGTACATGTTTCTTAGCCTTGCTTGATAAACTTGGCATTGAAAGAAATTAGCCTGATTTCCTCATTGAATATGTGAATTCTGTCTGACAAAACTATTGTTCTTTTATGTTTCTGTCGCTGGCCCATTTTCTCCAGTCATAACAAGCATGAACCCTCTCACCCCCACGTAACTGGAATGGATTTCAATATGTTAATTTTGCAACCAATCCATCTGTCACAAAATGATTTTCAAACTAGTCCATTTATGAACTACTGTATATATTTGTTCTCAAAAAGATGAAAATTACTTGCAAAAAGTGCAGATCCTGATGAGACGGCTCGTCACGAGCTGGCTCATTTAGATCTACACGTTTTGCCAATACCACTATACAGGCCTGTGGTATTGCAAGCGTTAAAGCTTTCTGCAGCAAATATTTTGAATGATAATTCATAAAGCAGAACTCAATTTTGGCCGAAATCTTTATTAAAAAAATTAATACATTCAGCTTAGCAGGGATTCCGCTGGCGATCGCCACTTTCGCAATTGGCGATAAAAATAAACAATTAGCGATAAAAAATTACAATTTTCGAGAAATATTTTTTCTCGAAAATTGTAATTTTTTATCGCCAATTGTTTTATTTTTTTTGAAATGGCGATTTTTTTATTTTCCCCAGCGGAATCCCTGGCTTAGCTGCTGTGTGGCATCAATCTGAAACATTGTGAAATGTAAAATGGATGGAGACACTTATTCCTTGATAAAGGCATTCAGCTGAAATGTTGGAAGCGTGGCTTCGTTGTATTTCAACCATATATCAGACAGTCACAACCATATACATGTATGAGTACCATTTCACAGTTGTTAAAGGTACATGTCCACTCGGTAGGCACAAAATGTACTGCATAGGATGTAAATAAGTGTATAATTGTGTCACTATTCAACCAGTTATAAAAATTACAATTGCCCGCTATACAGACATAATCATTTAGTAATTTAGTAATCTGATAGTGACTCGCGGCTGTATCAGGCTATTTTCATATGCAAATGAGGCCTAAATTAAAATATTGTTTGTTTGATCTTTACCTACCCAACATTTCAGGCTTAGGTAGGTAGGTAAATTATTTTATTTTATTTGAGATTAAAAAATAAAAATTATGATTCGGAGCATTTTGTAAATGGTTCTAATTAGCGAAAAGGAACCGAAATGGACGAAAATGGAATCCGCGGAACGCAAAGGAAAATAAAAAAAAATATTTAAAAAAAAATGTAAAAAAAAAAAAAAATATTATTTTGAAATTGGAATAAAATCTTTGGAGTCGGCGTGAAAAAACTGAGGCGGGCGGTAAAGATAAAACAAACAATATTTTAATTTAGGCCTGAGGCATGATATTTTTTAATTATCACCTGAACAAATAATAGTTTTGACAGATTATAAAGTATGATCATTGCACATCAAAAAATAAATACAGAGAATAAATAGTCATGTTCGTTAACATTTTAAGGAAACACGGTTATCACCCCTGATATCAGTGTGGAAATTTACGTCTGATATAAAATGTATAATAATGTCTATCAATAATGGTGTATAGCGGACTCTTGTAATTTTTAGAACTGGTGGAAAAGTGACACAATTATACCCTTATTATACCCCCCGCAACGAGTTGTGGGGGGGTATACTGGAGTCAGATTGTCCGTGCGTGCGTCCGTCCGTCCGTCCGTAAACTTAACATCAGAGAAATATTGTTATAACTTCTATTTCCTTCATCTAAAATGCTTAATATTTCACACATGCATTCCTGTAAGGCTCTACTACCATGCTGTGCCAAATCCAGGACCGTCCAACCCCCACAGATCCCAAGGTCAAGGTCAAATACTTAGTCCGTAAACTTAACATCAGAGAAATATTGTTATAACTTCTACTTCCTTCATCTAAAATGCTTAATATTTCACACATGTATGCCTGTAAGGCTCTACTACCATGCTGTGACAAATCCACGATCGTCCAACCCCCGCAGATCCCAAGGTCAAGGTCAAATACTTAGTCTCTTTACAAAACTTAACATCAGAGAAATATTGTTATAACTTCTATTTCCTTCATCTAAAAGGCTTAATATTTCCCACATGCATTCCTGTAAGGCTCTACTACCATGCTGTGCCAAATCCACGACCGTCCAACCCCCGCTGATCCCAATGTCAAGGTCAAATACTTAGTCTCTTTACAAAACTTAACATCAGAGAAATAAGTTGTAACTTCTATTTCCTTCATTGAAAAAATTCTTATTATTTCACTTGTGCATTCCTCTAAGGTTGTACTATCATGCTGTGAAAAATTTACGACTGTCCAACCCCCGCTGATCCCAAGGTCAAGGTCACATACTTAGTCTCTTTACAAAACTTAACATCAGAGAAATATGTTATAACTTCTATTTCTTTCATTGAAAATTCTTAATATTTCATATGCTGTGAAAAATCCCCGATGATCTCGAGGTCAAGGTCACATACTTCGTCTCTTTACAAAACTTAACATCAGAGAAATCGGTTATAACTTCTATTTCCTTGCTCGGATCTGCTTCACATTTCACACACGCATTGCTCCAATGGACCTCTACCACCCTGTGACAAATTCACGTTCATGCCGCTCCCGCTAATCTAAGAGTCAAGGTCACAAGCCCACACACTTGGAAATTTTTACATATTTTAGGGGTACCTGGGCCCACGCGGGGGTGGGGTATTCCGTAAGCCTCGCTTACTGACCAATCTAGTTTAATTCCTATAAAGAACATTTTGTGCCTACTGAGTGGGCATGTACCTTTAAGAAATGCATTTATACACTGGCAAAGAGTGTAGATCCTGATGAGACGGCTCGTGACGAGCCGGCTCATCTGGATCTACACGTTTTGAAACTATTCAACTATAGGTGCAATGCCAAATTCCTGTGGAAGAGGATACCTGCCACGCTGAAAACGGTAAGTACCATGTGGTTCATTATGCACGTTTGTGACATGCAACAAGGAAGTGTGCATTTTCTACCTTATCCAGTTAATTTACACCTTCGCGTTCGCCTGACCAACCAACCACCCACCCACAAACAAACAAACTACCTTATCCAGGCTTGAAAAATCACTAGTTTGACTGAAACTAGTTTTACATGTATATATGTTTGTTCTATAACACTTGCCCAGACTGGCGAAATACAATGTAGTGTGTATCTTGTAACGCAATTAGTTGCCAATTACCATACAAGATTGTGACTGTGTTTGGGAAGTTTGTCCATTTTGAAAATATTAGGTGTTTAACTTTTTTGATGGGAAATTACTAGTATAATGCCATACCAGTCCAAATCTCCGACAATTTTTACAAATGAGATGAACAGAAAATACTATGACAACAAATTAGAATAATTACATTTCAGGAAAATTCCGGTTGGTTGGGAAATCTCGAGTATTTTACTTGGAGAATTATGGCAGATCTGCCCATCACTCTTCTGATCATTGATGACAGATCAGCAGGGCTCCAGATAAGGAATTAGTTATTGAGTATGGTCACTCCATCATTTCTGAAGCAATTGGGTATTTCAAAATTTTAATTGGGTAAAATAGAATCACACTACTGTTTACACATCAGCAGACCGCACTTATTGAATAGCTTGCTTCTAAGTGAAAGCACATCTTGGTATTGACTGCACTTATTCAATCGTTTGCTTCTAAATGAAAACACATGGAAAAATAAGAAAATATGCTATATTTGTGGTCTGTTTATTGTTTTCTGTAGCATTATAAAGATAACACAAATTTTTCATTGCTGTTTAGCTCGACTATTCGAAGAATAATTAGAGCTTATGTTGTCACCCCGGCTTCGGCGTCACCGTCACGCCTTGGTTAAGGTTTTTAGTCAAGTTTGTATATGGAATACTACTGGCCCTACACCCACCATACTTGGACAACTTCATCTCCTAGTGATGTACATCAATAACCCCTGATCTATATTTGACCTAGACCTACATTTCCTCTTGAATTACTTACTTAATTCCCCTTGGTTAAGGTTTTTAGTCAACCTTGGTTAAGTTTTTTTTCAAGCTTGTACATTGAATACTATTGTGCATCCAGACACCATACTTCGACAACCTTTTCTCATAGGTATGTACATCAATAACCCCTGATCTATATTTGACCTTCACCTACATTTCCTCTTCAATTACCTACTTAATTCCTTTTGCTTAAGGTTTTTAGTCAACCTTCTATATGGAATACTACTGGCCCTACACTCACCATACTTGGACAACTTCGTCTCCTAGTGATGTACATCAACAACCCCTGATCTATATTTGACCTTGACCTACATTTCCTCTTGAATTACTTACTTAATTCCCCTTGGTTAACGTTTTTAGTCAAGCTTGTAGATGGAATACTCCTGGCCCTACACCACCAACCTACTTGGACAACTTCATCTCCTAGTGATGTACATCAACAACCCCTGACCTATATTTGACCTTGACCTACATTTAACCTTGAATTACTTACTTAATTCCCCTTGGTTAAGGTTTTTACTCGACCTTGGTTAAGCTTTTTACTCAAGCTTGTACATGGAATACTATTTGTGCATTACAGACACCATACTTGGACAACCTTTTCTCATAGTGATGTTACATCATAACCCCTGAATCTATATTTGACCTTGACTACATTTCCTCTTGAATTACTTACTTAATTCTCTTTCGTTAAGGTTTTTAGTCAAGCTTGTAGATGGAATACTCATGACCCTACACCAACCATACTTGGACAACTTCATCTCCTAGTGATGTACATCAACAACCCCTGACCTATATTTGACCTTGACCTACATTTAACCTTAAATTACTTACTTAATTCCCCTTGGTTAAGGTTGGTTTTTACTCAACCTTGGTTAAGGTTTTTAGTCAAGCTTGTAGATGGAATACTATTGTGCATACAGACACCATACTTGGATAACTTTTTCTCATAGTGATGTACATCAATAACCCCTGACCTTTATTTTACCTTCACCTACATTTAACCTTGAATTACTTGCTTAATGTTTATAGTCAAGCTTGTATATGGAATACTTCTGGGCCTACATCAACCATACTTGGACAACTTCATCTCCTAGTGATGTACATCAATAATCCCTGACCTATATTTGACCTTGACCTACTTTTATCCTTGGATTACTTAGTTATCTCCCCTTGGTTACGGTTTTTACTCAAGCTTGTATATGGAATACTCCTGGGCCTACATCAACCATACTTGGAAAACTTTATCTCCTAGTGATGTACATCAATAACCCCTGACCTATATCTGACATTGACCTACATTTAACCTTGAATTACTTAATTAATTTCCCTTGGTTAATGTTTTTAGTCAACCTTGGTTAAGGTTTTTATGCAGGCCGCAGCCACCTTCTTTGTCAAGCTATGTGTACATCGACAACCCTCGTAGTCGAGCTATGCTGTTCTCCTACAGCTCTTGTTGATACTCACTACCTCTGATTTCATTTCGGTTTTTGGCAATTTTAATTGGGTATTTACTCAAATACGCACCTTATCTGGAGCTCTGGATCAGTCTGCAAGTGGGTGGCAGTTGGGAGCATGCGATGGGTAATTTAACGATCGGGGTTCATCCTTACCGGGAATTATGACTGGAGACCTGGTTTGGCCCTCACATACGTCTTTGGCATTTTGTATGTGACTGTTGAATCTAGTTATACCCCTTATGTGAGTATTACGATTAATCTTAATCCTATATTAGGGGAAGGGGCCAAGTGACTTTGGTGTGGTATGGACCTGGCACCAGGTCAGGTTATTCTAATTTCAGGGCTGAATATATTTTTTCTCGATGTAAATATTCCGTTCTGATTTTGGGATTTTCCCCCCAATGCAGCAGGTTAACACTGGATCGAACCCATTTGCCCGGCCTTACATGACCATAGCTGTTGATAGGCCGTTAAACACCAATAAACAAACAAACCTTCCAGAGTACAGCAGAGCTGGGACAGATATGGGCCGTGGGCCAGAAGATGTGGCAGCGCGACTTCCCCGGAATCTACAAGACGCTCAAGAAGGACTGGTCAGACCCATACAAACCTATAATGGCTGCAGTTCTAGGTACAGTCTGTTCCATCTGACCAGTCCATTGGTATATGATGCATATTGAACTTTCAATTTCCCCTCATGTAATATGAGGATTTTGCTTATATCTAAAGAACCATTTGGTCAAATCGGTTGTGAAATGTCGTTAGAAAATTGGTTTATTTGTGCATACAATAAAATATCGGGTCCATGAAGTAAATCACAGGATTTCTTAAAGTAGTCATTTATTTACAGGCATATATGTCAGCACAGCGCAGTTTGACGTCGTCTAACGTTACATATAGAGAATATAGAGGTTAGTGCCGTGAATGGGAAAAAATATCTGGGAAGGCTCAGGAAACGGGATGGGCGAGGCTCTGCCGAGCACATACGTTTCTGTGCCGCGCCAGATATTTTTGTCCATTCACGGCACTAACCTACTATTCTATTTATCCCGTCAACACCTACATATGGCTGTAAAATGCAAAAATAGTATTGACTGGATATCAAAAATGTTTCACGGCACCGTGTTTCACGGCACATACGCACTGTGTTGACGGGATAAAATTATTGAATAGCTTTGTTTCATTTGCTTTCGAAGGTGTGTCCACATGCCAAATAAACTCTTTCATCCCACATGCGCCATTTAGTTCAGTCGATTTCTATTGTACTGTAACTTGTTTCATTCTATGTAAGTATTTTCATCCAATGCTCTAATTAATTTCGATGGAGTGCCTTACATATTACATAGTTGCAGTACTTAGCGCATGCTTGGTTACCTGTTGTTTTTGTATTAAAATATCATTCAAAGCTTGATCCTACCTGCCATGGATTACAAACTCATAAACAAATTTCAGCATACGTGTATAATAGGCCCAGGGCTCCAGATAAGGAATCAGTAATTGAGTATTGTCACTCAATCATTTCTGAAGCAATTGGGTATGTCAAAATTTTAATTGTGTAAAATAGAATCACACTACTGTTTACACATCAGCAGACTGCACTTATTCAATCATTTGCTTCTAAATGAAAACACATGGAAAAAGTAAGAAAATATGCTATATTTGTGGTCTGTTTATTGTTTTCTGTAGCATGATAAAGATACCACAAATTTTTCATTGCTTTTTGTTACTCACTACTTCTGATTTCAATTGGGTTTTTGGCAATTTTAATTGGGAATTTACGCAAATACGCACCTTATCTGGAGCGCTGAATAGGCCTGTGACAATAATTTTCCACGGTATCAGAATGCACAAATCTGAGTTGAATTCACTATGCAGCCAAACACGTAAATAACCGCGGAATGTTGCTCTGTCCATTGACAATTTTTTCGTTCAAATTTCCTTCACTACCTGCATCCGTGATACATAATACGTTTGTTTTCATATCAACAAAGTCGAAACTGGGCATAGTACAGACATTTCTTTGGTGAAAAGAGTAATACAGTTAGATACCTGCACAATATAATCCGCACAACAATGAAGCTCGAAACACAGGCATTTTATGAAGTGTTTGATTTTTCAACTGCTCCGTAATGACGTTATTTTGTTGCTATAGTTACGCAATACATGTACGTGCGAACGGATTGCCGCAATGTATGTTCTTATTTTCAAATCCATTCAATTTCACCAAATGAAAATGTCATATAAAGATGAACAGTATGGCAGGCATATTAAAGTCTTTATCAAGAAACTCCGAGAACTTTATCACTACACCTGACCTCATGGTAATTCACATATTGGATTTTTGTCGCGCCCGCTTGCGGAAAGCGCGATATAGTCGGCACTTTGGCGTACGTACGTGTGTCCGGTTAAAGTTTTTGGCTAAAGTTTTTTGGCTAAAGTTTTTCGTTATACTATATCTTTGCAACTTCTTTGCCCATTACCTTGAAACTTCACATGGGTGTTTATCATCATCTATATTTTCATTCTACCCGCCTCCTGTGCGGCCCCTGTGCCCAATGACAAGGTCAAATTACTTTGAAGTTTTTGGTTAAAGTTTTTGGTTAAAGTTTTTATGCCACCGGGTTTCGAAGAAACGGGTGGCATATAGTGTTTGGACCGTCCGTCTGTCCGTCCGTCCGTCACACTTTTCGGTTAACCACTTTCTCACAGTTTCTCAAATATGCTGCAGGTGGCATCCGCGTTCGACAGACGCATTTCTTGTTTGGTTAAAGTTTTTCGTTATACTATATCTCTGCAACTGCTTCGCCCATTACCTTGAAACTTCACATGGGTGTTTATCATCATCCATATTTTCATTCTACCCCCCACCCGTGCGGCCCCTGTGCCGAATGTCAAGGTCAAATTACTTTGAAGTTTTTGGTTAAAGTTTTTGGTTAAAGTTTTTTGGTTAAAGTTTTTCGTTATACTATATCTCTGCAACTGCTTCGCCCATTACCTTGAAACTTCACATGGGTGTTTATCATCATCCATATTTTCATTCTACCCCCACCCGTGCTGCCCCTGTGCCCAATGTCAAGGTCAAATTACTTTGAAGTTTTTGGTTAAAGTTTTTGATTAAAGTGTTTTCATGTACTATATCTATGCACCTTCTTTGCCCATTACCTTGAACCTCACATGCCTGTTTATCATCATCCATATTTTCATTCTACCCCCACCCGTGCGGTCCCTGTGCCCAATGTCAAGGTCAAATTACTTTGAAGTTTTTGGTTAAAGTTTTTGGTTAAAGTTTTTGCATGTACTATATCTATGCACCTACTTTGCCCATTACCTTGAACCTTCACATGCCTGTTTATCATCATCCATATTTTCATTCTACCCCCCACCCATGCGGCCCCTGTGCCCAATGTCAAGGTCAAATTACTTTGAAGTTTTTGGTTAAAGTTTTTGGTTAAAGTTTTTTCATGTACTATATCTATGCACCTACTTTGCCCATTACCTGGAACCTTCACATGCCTGTTTATCATCATCCATATTTTCATTCTACCCCCCACCTGTGCGGCCCCTGTGCCCAATGTCAAGGTCAAATTACTTTGAAGTTTTTGGATAAAGTTTTTACATGTACTATATCTCTGCACCTGCTTTGCCCATTACCTTGAAACTTCACATGGGTGTTTATCATCATCTATATTTTCATTCTACCCCCCCCCTCCCGTGCGGCCCCTGTGCCCAATGTCAATGTCTAATCATTTTGAAATTTTTGGTTAAAGTTTTTGGTTAAAGTTTTTGTCACGCCCGCTTGCAGAAAGCGCGATATAGTCGGCACTTTGGCGTACGTCCGTACGTACATATGTGTCCGGTTAAAGTTTTTCCGTCTACAATATCTCTTTTTTTTTAATGTCCATGCCTCGCCCCAAGGCGCGACATGCAGGCCGCGGCCATCTAGTTAATAAATTAATTTCTAGTGATCGCAAGTCTCGACAAATTAATTTACCGTGTATTAAAAATTCAATATGTGAACTATACTGTCTTATTGTGTGCACATGCTCCTTTGAATGTAGCACTACCCTCAAACTTGCTTTCAAATTACAATAATATCATGTTTTTGGTAGTTTGACTTTGTATTTATTGCAACCTGTAATGATTAATTTTATAGAAGACAATATTATAGGAATGAATGGCCTTTTTGTGGAATTTATCGGGATATAAACATGGAAAAGTCGCGGGAATACTGGACGAAGGCCGGAAGGCCTCGTCCTGTATTCCCGCGACTTTTCCAAGTTTATATCCCCAATAAATTCCACAAAAAGGCCTTTCATTCCTTATAATTCCAGCATTTGAAATAAATTCATCAAGAAAATGTGTTTATTTTCCGTTTTCTTAAGAATTATTTTAACTGCGCCTGACGGTTACGGAAAGTAGTTTGGCGTGGAAGTTTACTGGGATATAATTTTTGGACAGAGACTTGCTACGGGCCAATCAAATGTTAGGGAATTGTGTGAATATTTTTATGCTGGAATTATTGGCAAATGTGTTGAATATGTGATTAATTGAGTCAAAATGCTATTCTTTCGTTTGGCGAGCAACTAAGGCAAACAATAAGTGCAGTTTCACTGTACTGTAAGCTGTACGGCCGGTAAATTAAGACACCCACAAGATGGCGGACTTGAAAAAACTTACCTTTCACGTTTTTTCAATTCTGCCATCTTGTGGGTGTCTTAATTAACCGACAGCTTACAGCTTTATGTAACCTCACTGTTTAACGTACATGTACATGTAGGTTGAGCCCCATTCAATCATTCCATGAGTGTGAGTAATTTTGGACTTGTGAATGAACAGCTGTCTGCATGTCCACATGCAATGTGTTATCATACAGTGTATTGTCATTGTGTATCTTAGTATTCTCCTGATAAAGTCACATTTGTCTTTGACTTTTACACACATTCTATAAAACACATGCAAGTAGGGGTGTTTGAAGAAAACTGATTAAATGTATTTGTAATTGGTTATAAATCTTGCAGAATCAACAAGAAAACGAGCATTCAACTTAGTTGCTCAGGCGTTTTCGTCTATCAGTGCTGATGACTTGGCTGCCTATGTAGGGCTGCCAGTTAATGATGCAGTACAAGGTGAGACTTAACCCTTTCAACCCTATGGAACTGGAATGGACTGTGATATGCTAATGGCCGACCAATCCAATGGTCACAAAATGATTTTCAGGTTCGTCCATTTATGAAAAGGGGGTGTTTTTGTTCTCAAAAATATTAAAATTACTTTCAAAAAGTGCAGATCCTGATGAGATGGCTCGTTACGAGCCGGCTCATCTGGATCTGCACTTTTTGCATAAACCGATATAGCGGGATTTCGGGTTCAAAGGGTTACATTAAACGTACTGTGTCTCTGATGGATGTCTCAGGTATGTGGTATTTCGCATCAAATTGCAAATGACCTATATCAACCAATCGCACAATTTCATGTGTGATATAGTCGGCGATGTAGTTGTATCATTGCGAAAACGTATATGCATCTGTGGTTCATAAATAATGTTACTAATGACAAAGGGATGGGTTGTGGCCGAGGGGTTAGAACACCAGACTTCCAATTAGGAGGTTGTCTGTTCAAACTTTGCCTTGGGTATTCAAAAATACGTTCATTGTCTTTCCATTCCAATGGTCTTTCGGAAGAAGCTTGAAATCGAGGTCCCGTCCCTAAATGACCTTAGCTGGGACTTTAAACCATTCACTTTCACTTTTAATAATGACAGCAGCAGCAATGCAGCAGGTTGAATGCGGGATTGCTCGGCCTTAAATGACCTTAGATGTTGATAGGCCGTTAAACACCATTCAACAAACAAACAAACTTGTCATTCATAAATTTAATACATGTATTGGTCATGTGAGCCCACAGCTGATAAAAGGTTTGAACAGTTTATCCCGTCTATTTCAAAGACTGAATGGCAAACAGTCCTGATCGGACTGTGCAGTTGTGCATGGTAGGCTGTTTTGGATCAGTAGCCGATTTCATCAAAATTGCAAAGTACATGTATACTTATACATGTATAGCAAAGTATACTTTGAGGGAGTAATCGTTGATTTTTCCGAAATGCATTATTTCATATAGAACTAATGATTGCATATATTTGATGATTAAAACTATGCAGAATTATTATACTGAATGTATTACATTATCACAGCCAAAATGGCTGTGATAATGTAATAAATTCAGTATAATACAAATTAATACATTTATCTTAAAATTGAAAATTTCTCCCTCAAAATATACTTTGCTAGGAAAGTATACTTTGCAATGTTGGTGAAATAGGCTACTGCACTGGTCACAAATTCCA
This sequence comes from Conchocele bisecta, assembly GCA_029237695.1. Classification (NCBI taxonomy): domain Eukaryota; kingdom Metazoa; phylum Mollusca; class Bivalvia; order Lucinida; family Thyasiridae; genus Conchocele; species Conchocele bisecta. The sequence continues at coordinate 77,615,081 of CM055274.1, read as the reverse complement.
TAAGCCGCATTTCTTCATCACAGTCTTGTGTGTTCAATCCCTGCCTGCTTGAATATTTCCATGCCATTGGCATGGAAATATTCAAGCAGGCAAGGATTGAACACGCAAGACTTGAAACCTCATCCTCTATATGATCTTAGCTGTGTTGAGACATTTAACCCTTTCACGTTTTCAGAACTAATCACCTCTATATCATTCAGATTTACTTCACATCACAACATGTACAGTAATTACAAGCTTCTGAGAGTTTGAATATCCATTCTAGCCGCACAGACAGAGGGCTGGACAGCTGACCAACAAACGAGATTAATAACACCGAAAAAGCCAGGTTTGTACACATGTGATGGATATAAAAGCCCCAATCAATCAGTTGTATACACACTTTGGCCCTTAGCTGACAACCGGGAATTTATAATGCATGTTTTACAATACTCACCCTTTGGGAATGTGTGACATGTGGAATGTACATTTGACAGACTCCTGCAATTTGTAGTGCACGAGTCAAAATTTTATTTTGCGTTTAAAACTTAATTGTATCAGCCATTTTGATCCTTGAATCTTGGGTCCTATTGAAAGCACTGTGTACAACCACTGTATCCCAAATCATCCCTGAAATGCGCAGAACCTTCTCAAGACATTATGCTGCTCATATTGCAGTCATTTTTAATGTACCCTACTTCCATCGGCAAAATTATTTGATTCTGATCAAACTGTTAAAATTGCAACAGTGTCGGGATGTACATTTATTGCAAATATCAGCAAATCCAAATCCAGTGTGAATGTACATTTAAATATTTGTTTTTCATAAAGAAACTTCTTAATCATATAATTAAATATAGGCAGTATTGCTAAATATAGATGCAGTGTAAGGGAGGTAATTTATAGCTCGCAATACGCGGGAAATAAATGAATTGTTTTCATTTGTTTGTAGGTTGTCAACTCATGTTTTCATAGACACAACTGGAAATTAAAACGTATTGCCTTTGCTCAGTTTGATCCGTATCTATTTGCTTTTGTTACATGGTTTCTGTTGTTTGCACATATGTGCAAACATATAGCGTGTGCTGTTTGCATATGGCTTTAGGCAATGCTTATTCCGGGGCCGTGCGTAGACCAAGTGCCTTCATGACGTCACTACGCGGAAGGGCCTTCATGACGTCACTACTTCATGACGTTCATGACGCGGCCCCGGAATATGAATACCGAAAATTATCTACGTGAATGGGACGATTTATAAAAGTACTGAAAATACTGAATATAATGCTCAAATTACATCAGTTTTTTGTTGGAAATGTAACAATAATGTTTGATGATTTCCAGCCGTGTGCAAACGTTTGCTGTGGCCCTCGGGAACTGTTTGAACCCGCGGCCTGCGGCCTTGGGTTCAAACAGTTTCCTCGGGCCACAGCAAACGTTTGCACACGGCTGGACATGATCAAACCTTATAATGGATAATGAGGTAGACTGGCCACAAATGTCATACTCCCTATTTCTCATGTCACTCACAAATAAAAAGTATGATGAACTGACGGTTTGTTGTCACCTTTGCCTTTCAGAAAGTGTCCCGGACCCACCAGTACCCAATGAACAACATCTGTCTGTGCTTACAGACTATGTATCATTCCTGGAAAGCTGAGTGATGTTCCGGTGATGTGTAGGAACCTCCAATATGTTGTTTCTGGTTACATATCTGTGACCAGAACACATCTCAACCAGCGTTTGCTATTATAATAGATATTTCACTGATAAATTATGACCACTATAAAGCTGAGCCCCGAGTTTGTAAAATATTCTGAACATGGAATCAGTTTTCATACTCAAAATCATGAGGTTTTATTAGTTGTGGCTGAACTGTGCTTATTCTCCGACTAGATTTCACAAACAAATTTGCAGAACATGCATAGAAAGATTTATGAGCACGATTCCTGGTCTTGATTCTCCATGGTCGCAAATGCAATAAGCCTAGCTGTGTTAATCATCGACAGATAATAATGTAATGTCATACACAAGCATATTTTAATATTTTCACACCAAAACACAACATTGACATACATGTAAATATAGTAAAACATGTACAAAGCGCATGTTAACTTTGTATGTGATCATAGTATTTTGTCTATATTGACCAGCCGATGTGTGCTCATAATTGTAAGGCAAAATTATATTACATATTTCATTTACATCATGTTCAAAGTGTAACCCCTCCACACCGGACAGTATGTATCTTTGCAAAGGGGTCACTGTATGTTTAACTGTGACATCTCGATGGTCTAGTAACATAAGGTCGTAACTGCTATGCTTTAGCATAGCAGTTACGACCTTATGTTACTAGACCATCGATCTATGGTAGACACTTGTGGTGAGTTATGTATATGTGTTGCAATTGTGCTTAGTTTTCAGTTGGAATCGTGCACTAAGTGAATATGTGCTGTTACCTAGAATCACATTGTTGACTGTATGATTAAATTATACAAATTTAGTATTGATTGAATTACTCTTCTTGAGCCTTCCTGAATATAGTATGTAACTACAAAGTCATCATGGTCATAGTATTACCTTATTAAATCCCAAAAATCCAAAAAAAAAAAAAGGAATAACCAATAGGATAAAAATAAACAATTGGCGATAAATAATTACAATTTTCGGGAAAAAAAAGAAAAAAATGATATATTTTTTTCCCCCGAAAATTGTAATTTTTTATCGCCAATTGTTTATTTTTATCGCCAATTGCGAAAGTGGCGATCGCCAGCGGAATCCCTGGTCATAGTATTACCTTATTATTAATGCTGATTTTCTGATCATGGCCTTCCAATTTCTATTAAAGATATATGTGAACTATTAAGTCTATTGACATTCGGATGCTCGGCGCCCATATTTTCTGAGAATGCAATATGTTGTAATGCTCGAAATCAGTACAGTAAGTTTGTTTGGTCAAGATGAACTTAGTCTCTGGCAATCAACTTATGAGATTTTGAGTATGAATAAGCCTGGTTTTGTCAGATCACGTCACACGTATAACAAAATGAGGTTTTGTAGTTGCAATGTGTCTTAACATTTGGTGTTCAACCTACTTCTGTTTATGTGCAATTGTTGATGTACCTAGGTATTTTCTCATTGAGCTATTCTTCTTTGCACCCCGTTTGATTTTGCTCTTGCAACTGCTTTTCAGATTCAACCGTGGGACAATAGAAGGAACCGTCTGGCTTATTCTTTGAGATCCAGTTTTCTGTTGGTCACTGCTGTTTACAATCGCCTCTGTTTTAAACACTGAACTGCCAAGCACAGTTGTGTCGATAGATCTTGATCTTTTAGACTTCCTTGTTTGTATTTGCTTCTTTGGTAATATTCCGTGTTGTTCAACAAGGGATGTATCACACCATGACTTGGCATTCTGCTGGAACATGCTGTCTATATTTGTAACAGTGCTGTCTTCTAAGAAAGTTCTACTCTCTGGTCGGCTGTGTTCTTTGTCCAAGTCAAATAACTCGCATTTCATCTGTTTGGCATGTATATCATCAGAAATCATTACTTCATTCCTAACATGTTTCTGACATTGTGTTCCAATAACCTCTGTTGAGTCTTCACTTCCCAATATCTGCACATGACTAGGAATGCTGGATTGTTCGGTCTGAGGTGATTGGTAGATAATTTCAACATTGTCACCATCTGAAGATGAACTGTCCGACTGCAAGGAATTTACTGTCGATATTTCTTTGAATTTTCTCTGACGGTTTGTATTAATAGGTTTTTCTTCTGCTTGTTCAGCATTCTTCTTCAGTTGAAGGTCATTGGTCTCTTTTTGTATTATGTTGGTTGATCTATCTGTATTAATAATTGTTGCTACCGACATCCCTTGGTCTGGTATCTGACAATTCGGAAACTCATTGGTATCTTTATTGTCGTCGATTTTAGTCAGAGAGTTAACAACATTTTCACACTTGTTACTAGTACATGTATTCAGCTTTATATTAGCTGAAGAATTGTTTTTAGCTTGTGATTTTCCATTTTCACATTCTTTCCGGGTTATTTTACTATTGTTTTTCGATTTTTTCTTTTGGTTTTTTATTTCATTTGTTGCTGTCAAGTATCTAGTATCCGTAGCTGATGGTGTTGCTTCCTTGCTGTATTTTGTCGTCTTCATCAAATCTTTCAGAGCCGATTTAACATTTGCTTTTGATTTCTTTCTTTTTTTTCCTGTTACCGGTAATTGTTTTCTTTCCATTTCTTTATTAGTCAAATCAGTGATGTCCTTGGCTTGAAATGTTTCACTAGCTTCATTGGACTTTAATGTCATTTCTATTTTCATCATTGCCATCAACATGTCTTCTTTGCCTGTGTGAATCTTGTAATCTTTTTCTGCTTCAGGTTCACTTTCTGTTACTTCAGACTCATAGGATGTTTCTTCTCTGAATGTATGAATATCTGTTTCGGTATCAGTATTTACATGTTTTTCGCTGTTTCCTTCCATTGGTGTTTGAGGACACATTGTATCAAGCCTGGGACTGAAAAGTGGTGCCAATCTATCTTCTATGGTCTGGCAATCAATTGTGTTTTGTACTTCCCGTGAAGTTGTGCTATCTGGAAGTCCAGCTAATGTAGGATTGTCTTGAAACCTGCTATCCGGAAGTTCTGTTAATGTAGGAATATCATAATTTTCTTCATCTGATTCAGTAAATGCTTCATTTGTGTTTTCAGTCTCGAGGATATATGGTTTTGAGTTGTCCTCAACTTTAAATGTTACTTTTATCTCACTGGCTTCCGAATCATTGGTAACAGTTTTAGTTTTCACAAGTTGTTTTCTCTCTTTGTTCAGAACCTTTTCTTTCCTTTTGTTCACGAGACTACCAAATGATGTTGTATCATACTCGAACTCTGCATACCGGACGTTCTCTCCATCATTGTTTACGTTGTCATCTTTCTACGCTGACAAACTGGTATGTGCCCAGTGATTGTAAAACTCCCTTACCAGTCTGGGACAAATGATGTGTGCGGAAGACACTTGAATTCTTGTCTGCTGTTAAAAAAAACATAAAAAATATACCGGTATGTTAGTAAAGGTACATGCCCACGCAGTAGGCACAAAATGTTCTTTATATCAGAGACATCATCTGAGAAATTTTCTGACAAAATAAACGTTCGTTCACCATTACCCCTCGTATTAATTGGCATTATTATACATTTTATATCAGACGTACATGTTCACACTGATATCAGGGGAGATAACCGTGTTTCATTAAAATACTAACAGACATTACTATTTATTATCTGTATTTATTTTTTGATGTGCAATGATCATACTTTATAATCTGTCGAAAATATTATTTTTTTAGGCGACACATTTAATTAGTCTAAATAATTAAAAAATATCATGCCTCATCTGCATATGAAAATAGCCTGATACCACCGCGCGTCACTATCAGTAAAATAAATATTACTAAATGATTATATCTGTATAGCGGGCACTCGTAATTTTAGAACTGGTGGAATAGTGACACAATTATTGTATTCATATAAAGAACATGTTATGCCTGCTGAAGGACATGTACCTTTAATATAAGTGAATAAGAAGAAAAAAAACAATGAGATTTGAGGTGTTATGAGAGTTTTAGAACTGGTGGAATAGCGACACAATTATACACTTATTTAATTCCCATAAAGAACATTTTGTGCCTACTTAGTGGGCATGCACCTTTAAAACTGTTAGTATTTATATGTTGTACTAATAATTAATTGGTTTGAAAGAAAAAAAAGACAACCTCATTGTTTAACAGAAAAGTCGAAAATCAATTGATAATATAAATCTTTATAATTTGCCCATGCCAATTCATGTAGAAACATTCTTTTATACAGGAGTCTTGTTTATTTTGTTCATGCTTCATCTTGCAACATTGAAGACAATAGTAACTTGTGTGTTGAATATTGGTAATAAGTTAAACATGGATGCCAGACTTACAACCAAATATCTGCTGTCTCTGGCACCGAGGGTCTTCGTAGGCTCCATGTAGAAACATTTCTTCAGCATCGAATGTGAGCCGAAAATCATCGTACGCAACCATGCGATGTAGCTGCAATAAAACGGAGATCATCACTTATAGTAATAGACGTACACAGAAAATGTCTCATTGTTGATGCAATGCTATACTATTGTGTGTTGGTGCTTTTATGCATGCATAGACGAAGTAAACTGAATAGCCAGTTGATATTTAGGGTAAAATATGACACTCGTCGTCGGTGACGTGCCAGTGACCTAGAAACACATAGGCAAGACTATCAACCGGCCAAAAACGCAGAGGCAAAACCTGCATAAATGTGTCTCACTATTTTATATGGTGTTTTGTGATAGTTGTGGAAAGTAACTCTCGTACCATCCATGGCATATATGCTACATACGGTACGAGAGTTTACAAAGTTATTGCCCGCAACTAATTTTGTGAATGCACCTAGGAACAAGTGGCTATACCGTTTTATCACAGAATTGTGAATTGCTTAAATGTTCGTACACCGGGTAGAACCATGTGGGTAGTCCAGTCCATGTATCTACCTTGTACACGGCGGTCTGTAGTGTCCAGACAGGGCAGCACACGATACAGCAGACGGCAGCCTCGACCCCGCCCATCTCTGTATACTCCTCCCCATTGGTGATGACAAGTTTGGCGCCAACTGCCCGACACTCGGTCAGAAGGACACGGCGGCACCACCGTTCTACACACCGGTTTAAGTTCACCTGTAAGTTAAATGGTTAATGATATTCTTGTGAACATGTATTACAATTTACAGGCACTCAAGGAGAACCATTTTAGGAGAACCGTTCAACGTACCAACCAATTTAAATAATGTATATTATTTATTTTTTACAATGATTACAAACAAGTCCCAGAACAACACTTAGCTATATAAATGCACATATGGAGGCGTAAGCGTGATCTTTAATGCGGGAGAAACTGGAGTGCACAGAGGAAACGCAGTTGTCCAATCTGGTGGCCACCATACCATCTCGCATACTGCACAGCCGAGGATAGAACTTGGGGGGGGGGGGGGGGGGGGGGGGGGGAGGGGGGGGGGGTCACGTACGTTGGTGTCGCATGTTGCGCCCGCTTGCGGACAGTGCGATATATTTAGCACTACTTGTATATCGCACTGCATTGTCCTGGGGCCCAGTAAATTAAAATCAAATCATCTCGAGCTCTCTAACACCACATGTATTTTATATAACACGGCAATCGACTGAACTAGACATGTGATTATCTCGGGAGGCAGAAGCATAACTTTATAGACATGCGTTTCGTTCTCAAGCTAATGCATGACTGACTACTCTATGATACCAACAGCCACGATTCTTACAGGTGAGGTAATATGATATCCTGCAGCCGCTATGATCTTTTGGCATTAGGCTCCGCGGGAACCTTATGTAGCCCATAACCCGACCAGTGTAGTCCTTGACTTTATACAGTGTATACAGACGGTGAATACCTCACTTTGTCACATATAGTCGGCACATTGGCGTACGTACGTACGTGCGTCCTTGTTAAAGTTTTTGGTTAAACGTTTGTAGGTATACTATCAAAGCATCGGCGGGCGCGATATGCGGGCCGCGGAATCTAGTTGTACAAGAGGACCATGATGACAAACGACAATGCAATGTCATATCGCATGTTTTTATAGTGGAGATTCGGTGGAAAACTAATATAATATATAATCGTAACAAAAAATCCAAAGGACCATAATTGTACAATTATTAAACACACGCCTCCATTGTTTAATGATAAACTAGTAACAGATTAGTGTTTTATACTAGTTCCTCAGGGGCCCAGAAGCATCATAAAATTGGTCCGGCGAAGGTAGTGGGGTCTCCTCCTCCACTCCCCCTTCCAAAATGTATGCTGTTTCGTAACAACATACTCTTATTGTGTGAAATGAGAAAAGTTGCAGAAAACTATTTAGAGATATGTGCATCAGCTGATATAATAAATGTATTGTCAAACGAGATCTAGCCGAGACGAAAAACAAAACCGAAAATTAAATGCATGTTCAAGTCAACATTATAGAAATGCATAGTTCATGTTTACATACTATTAATAGTAGAATTACATTCCTGATCGCCGTGTTTTGTATATGAATTCTAAATATTTCAATAAATAATAATATTTTTGGTCAAAATTATTGGACCGGCCGGACCTGTTCCGACGACCTTCTCCTGTTATTTATACCCCCGGCATACGACCCCCTTCCGTCCGGATTGACCTCAAACGTCATATACTTCCTTATACATGTTCATATTTTCATTCCATACCACACCAATGCGGCCTTCTTGTCCAAGGTCAAGGTAAAATTACTTAGAAATTTGCGTTAATATTTTTTCATATTTGCGTTAACGTTTGTATTTGTCGGTCCATGCGGCGGCCGGGGGTATACGTGAGCCCCTGCTCACTTTCCCTAGTTGAACACAAGTAATCTTCATACATGTGCGTACATGCCTCAACACAGAAACGCCGTTTGTTGTGAAGAGAGTCCATGGCCTTAGTGAGGGCGGTGTACATTTGATCTCCCAGCGTCCCTACATTCGGGTCCAACATCACGAGGCATGGTGCTGTGTGGAATAATTGAAAACATGCGTACACAGGAGGCAGAGAGGTGAATATAGAAATGCAAACAAGTTCAACGTGTCACCTAACTTATACTAGGTGTGCAGCCGTCACACTCGTATTTCCATTTATCACCCATTTATCGATCTTACAAAAGTTTATGCAAAATTTTCGCAAACACTTTATTACCATTGAATACAATGTTAATACAAATGCCGATAGTTACACGGGTGTTGCGTTCGTATAACTTGTCATCAGGAAGACTACGTGTATCTACAATCCTCTTTTAATTCTCATGTTCTTCAGAAATTATTTTTGTTACATTATATCGAACTAAATCATCGTTACTTGCGTCACTAAAATAAATATAATATGATGCAATTCCGGGAATGTGTACGGCTTTCAGGATGCATATCTGTATACATGACGTAAAGGAGATGGCAATATATGGTTAACTGTATTGTAATTTTGAAATTTGCGGCGTATATCAGAAAATGATAGGTCGGAAAATCTGTTTAATGGCGACGCGCTAGCGGAGCTATTAAACATGTTTTCCGACCTATCATTTTCTGATATACGCCGCAAATTTCAAAATTACAATGCGGTTAACCTATTTCTAATGCACTCCTTTACTACTGGCGTAGGAATACATACTGACATAATTTGCGACCGCTCATCAACAATGATATACCTGTAATGTATGGCCATCAGCCAATCAGAATGCGTGGTATTTATAGAGTGCATTAGAAATGCACATACATGTATACGCAAAGGAGACCAATGGACCAACATAAACAATATTCTGTGATCAAAGAGGATACAAAGACAAATAAGGACGCACTTCGTGAGCAGGCAAGGAAGGCAAACCATATATATCTATGATAACACAAAATCAATAAAGTTACAACAACAAAAAAAACAATCCTCGATGAACGGCAGAGAAAACCAAATTGTACTAACTCTAGTACAGAACATGGCAGGCAGACAAGAGAACTACATTGGGACGGTCAGTGAACAAACTCGTTCAATGGGGGTGGGGGGGATTGAATCCGATTAACATGGTCCTTCAAACCTCCCGCTTACCTGTAACCATTCCTCCGCAGGACGGCCACATAAAATACGGTGAATAAAGAATATAACACAATATGATGATACATGGAACGAAATTAAACGACTGCATTATCATGTTTTTTTTTAAATATATACATGCAATATCATATAATATGCTAATATCGTAAACATATGTTTAAGAGTGAAGGTAACACGACGACATGAAACGATCGCCACAAAATAATGGGTGACTAGGTCCAATTGCAGTTCTACGGTGAACCCATCCACTGTTCCGTTGTTCAGGACAATGCATAACAAAACAAATATTAAACCAACAACGGGAACTTCCGAAAAAAGACACACCTCAAATTAATACAAAAATGAAGAGCCAATCATTATATACAAACGATACTATGAATGTCCCTTTAATAAAGCGATACCTTTATAATATTACTAAAACATGAAATGTGTTTGGTGTAAGTACCTCTTTCTGGTTTGGCAAATCGGCCCGCCTTGTATTCCAGCGTGACACCGAACACGGAGCATCGGTCTGTCAGCCACTGTCGGATCTCGCGCAGTTCCGAGATGTACGTCACGTTCACGTTCCTGGCGTGAATATATATTTGAAAGTGTCAGTGTAACAATTAATCTGCCGTGAACACCCGTTTGCATGACCCATTCATTTGTGGATTTGCGTAACTCGTCAGGACTAATAGAGGATCCAATACTCTTCACACTCCGTTATCTGTATCTGTCCAAATTGATGCAAATTGTTATTCAATATACTTTATTTATATTAAATCGAGGATCTGACATGAGTGATGGATTGGTATGATATGTATTAAACATGTTAAATGACTTCAGTGATTTCATAAGAAACTCGACATGAAGTCCGTCAACAAGTTTTAATAAATATCATAGTTAATCAGCAAAATGTCTAGCTTCTATTAGTGGGTGGCAGGTGGGAGCATGTGATGGGTAATTTAACAATCGGGATTCACGCTGACCGGAATCCCGACTGGAGACCTGTAGCCTATTTCACCAACATAGCAAAGTATACTTATCTAGCAAAGTACACATTGAGGGAGAAATTTTCAATTTAAGGATAAATGTATTAATTTTTAATTTTTTTTATAACTGAATGTATTACATTATCACAAAAAGCCATTTTTGTGGCATGTGATAATGTAATAAATTCAGTATAATAATTCTGCATACTTTTAATCATCAAATATATGAAGTCGTTAGTTCTATATTGACATAATGCATTTCAGGAAAAATAAATGATTACACCCTTAAAGTATACTTTGCTAGAAAAGTATTCTTTGCAATTTTGATGAAATCGTCTACTGGTGTGACTCTCATGTACATATTTGGCATTCTTGTATGTGAGAGTTGAATCTGGTTATATATATGAGTAATATGATTATTCTTACTTTTAGGGGAAGGGGCCAAGTTACTTTGGTGTGGTATGGACCTGGCACCATGTCGGGTTATTTTAATTTCAGGGCTGAATATATTTTTTCTTGATGTAAATATTCCGTTCTGATTTTGGGACCCCTCCCCGCCCAATGCAGCAGGCTAAATATAGATCTAACCCGTTGGCCCGGCCTTAAATTACATTAACAGTTTATAGGCCGTTAAACACCAATAAACACACACACAAGTAAACTCTAGCTTCTATTTATTGCATAATAACAATAATTAATATATTAAAGATACACGACTTGTATACTGATCATCTATCAGAAGTGGTCTAATTTGCATCCTTATTAAGTATAGGACCTTATTTATAAGTGTATTATGATTTTTGTGCTGATGAAAATGTTTCGAGAGTTATTGGCCAGTGTAACTCATGGTGGGCTATAACATGTGCGTTCAGCATAATACGCCTGGTTCAAATCGTTGCATCAGTTACGAAGGTATGCTTCGATAAGTCGATAGCAATCAGTTACATTTTAATAAAACTCCAGTCGGGCTTCAACATTGTTTATTTGTAAAGATACTAGTACAGATAGACGGGTACACTTGTGTGCATCTAATATTCCAACCCCCGGATTTGTTTTATTTGGCTTTCTAATTCTCGCCTTCGAGCTTGTTTTTCAGTTTAAGTATGCCTACTGTCCCCATCTTCAAACTTATATGTGTATTTACAATGTTATTAAAACATTCTTACCATGCCTTGCCGTTCTCCGAGATATCGCCAATAGATGGTGGCATAACATTCTTCCCATGGAAAAACACATTGACCTCGTCGGGGTCGTAGGTTATTTTCTGGTTCGTTTCTGCATAGAACAAGTCGTTGAGGACACGTGGATTAAAGACGAACTCCTCCCACGGTAAGGAAAAAAATAAAAAAATAGGGGGGGGGTCTCAATCCCTCATATCCGCTGTTGCAATGGTCGGTCTTGCTTATGTGCGTGTCGCTTATTTCGTCCGTACACGTAAGGTTTATTATCTTAGCTTCATCAGTTTGGTTGGTATTAACCACGCAGTCGTCTTGAAATGGGTACCCAGTACTTCGTATTGAGTAGTCGGCAATTGGTTCTGTTGTGTTGGTTAATGCTTCTGCTGGCTGGAAGCTCGGCTTAGCGGCAGTTTGTTTAGACGACAACATTGTAGGTTGGTCCATGATAGTCGGTTCGTCGTGTGGTACAAAGGATGCAGTTCGGATCCCACCCACGTAACTGTCCATCATTATAGCTCACGTATCCACTGGTTACCCATTTGAAGATTTATTTATATATAGAGCTCTGTTGCAGACTTTTGATATTCTTCCGTTTTCCACATGTAAAGCGCTATTCAAACAAATTTAGTCTCCTGTCTCAACAGAAAACGGACACCTGCTATTTAGATTCATCGGCTGAGGTATGGTAATAAAACAAAGGTATACATGTAGTAAGTTTCTCATTTAACACTCTATGCAACTATCATCGTCCATACTATTAAGTTATTGCACAGTCCGTTGTTGAGATATTTCCTCAGTGTGTCTATACAACGATAGAAACGCGTTACCCTAATTCGTGTATATGGTAAGTTCTATTACAGATTAGGGCACAAAGTAGGATTGACCAACGGATTTGTATTAAAACCACGTATTATGAAGGTGGTCAGTTATGTTTAAACAGACTGTTCATTTGAAAATGGCTTAACAGCAAAAACGAACATCTACCAAATACATGGTGCACTTTACTGGGCATTGTTTTCAGTTAATGTTTAAGTATCGGCAATTACAGATTTTGCTGTGATTTCCTGTGTGCACTTTCTTCGGCGTGGGAAGTAGTGACATACACCGTGAATATTGAAGCGCTCTGTTGATGCCTCTATTCACGGGTGCTGCACTTCAGCGCCGGCATAAACTGTGTCACCTCGAAAAATGCACCAAATATTTTCATAACTAGATGTCCCCAACTCTTCTTAGAGCTATCGCATAAACGCATTTTTCGTCTAATAACCGGTGCAAGAGATTTGCGCCGGTTACTAGACGAAAATGTGTTTATGCAGTATATTCTGCATGTCGCTGAATGGGAATTCATTAGGAACCCGGCGCTTAATTCGACGTGAAACATTTTACGCCCGCACGGCGTGTATACAGTACATGTAGAATTAATTGAAAATTCCAATGCGGGTGATATATTTCCAACCACCGCGTGTCTGTTGCCAGTGAAATTACATTAATAATTGACAAAGATACCATGTAATTTGATAGTACTGGATTGCCTTACACATTGTAAAGAGATAACATTCCCCCTATTGTCTTAGTAATTACGGGTTGTACTGTGATACCTTGATACGCGTACCTGCATGCATGCAGAAACGTACCTTCATGCATGCAGAAAAGAGAGTAGTGATAACAGTTAAAACATGCGAAAATAAGTCATCAATAGTTTGTCCAAATAAAAGTTAACAAAAAATCAATAACAGTTTTAAACAATGCTCCACCACCTCATTTAATATATGGAATAAAAGTAAAGTTGTTTCTTATAAATTGCATGATAAATATAGCGGTTTATTTAAGGAATAAAAACATGGGCTATTGCGTTTACTGGGTTGCAATGCATTTGGTCCGTTTAAAGTACGTGGCCAACTTTAAACAGACCTAATGTAGTATACACTCCGGTAAACGCAACAGCCACTGTGGGTGCGCAGGCTGGACTGGATTTACACTTGATTTTAAACTATCTACATAATATTGACTGACACTGCAGATCTTGACGAAACGGCTTTTTACAAGCCGACTCATCCTGATCTACAGACTTTGCAAATGTTTTCCTATTGTTGAAAGGGTTACTAATGATAATTATTTATTAAATGAGTTTACTGATTTCTTAAGATACTCGGCTAAGCCTCGTTTATTATGAAATCAGTGAACGAGTTTAATAAATATCGTATTAAATCCACATGAATGTTAGCTTCTATTAAATAATTATAAATTGAAGATGTACTGATCACACAGCATGTATTCTACAGCCACCCTATTTGCATATTTATTACACTAGTGTATTATGAATTTTAATACATACATGATCTTACATGAGTTATGATTTAATACATGTATTAAACGAGTTCACTGATTTCATAAGAAACAAGGCTATGCCGAGTTTCTTATGACGTCAGTCAACGAGTTTAATAAATACCATATTAAATCAACACAACTGTTGATTACCTAACGTGTTTTCTGTAGCGGGCTCATTTGCATATTTATTAAACTAGTGTATTATTATTTGTATTACACTGTGTTATTTAACCGTGAAAGTCCATTTTATGCGATAAATTGTGTTAATATACGGTGAAAGACCAATACATTTGTATAAACACGCACACACTATTATCTGTACAGATTATCTGACAGTTTGTCATATAATCTGTACCTATATATTTGTACAAGCGAGGGTTATAACAGTCAGCGGTCGATACTTGTATGCGCATTGTACCTGTATACAATTACACCGCAACATGCCAAGACCTGTCAGGATCGGTCGAGTTCATATGCGGCTATGTATAGTTAGATTGTATATTATGACAAATCAATACACCAGTAATGGCTGACTTGTTTTGTGACTAGACTAACGACACACATTTCAAAGGTATGTGGATAGTTCAAGGGTAGTGTTAATTATATACATTGCACATTGTATGTGTTATACTGTTAAGTTCTTTAGGAGTAGGTTATTTCTGACAACCAGGAACATCATTATATAAATGCGTATTCTGGAATAAACTGTATATTTCATGTATGTTGATTGTTGTCCAGGCGCAGATCTAGAGGGGGTGGGGGATCCGGGGTTGCACCTCCCCCCCCCCCCCATGCCATGGTTGTGACTGGCGAAATCGGGTTTTATATGTCTTGCGATCAGTGTAGATCCATATCAGCCTGTGCATTCGCACAGTCTGATCAGGATTTGCACTGTTCGCATTTCCATCAATGAAACACCCGTCTTTCTGCTGACAAGCAATGCATATCGCTATCAGGATACAGAGGTGTGCTACATTATGTATTTGATCAGGAACTACACTGGTCACAAATCCCATAAGCACCAGTTCGCCAGTCACAGCCACTTAGGAGGGTGATGTGGGGGCCGGGCATGCATGTCTTAACCTGATATTGGCAGTGTTTAACAAAACGATTAATATTCATTGTTAACTGGTATTGGGCCATTAATTTTGTTTCACTGGTATTGCAATTTTTGTTAACTGTGGTATATACTTGATGTTTCAATGCCAGAGGTGCTTTATGCGTATAATCGGAGTTTCATAAATATAATGTTACATCAACATAAATGCTAAATTATGTTTGTTGTATAAGTACAGCATCATCCATTAAACCTAAACTGATCACGTAACATGTGTCTGTAGCGGTCTGATTACATACTTACTACACGTACCATATATTGTATACACTGGCTGATTTTACAACGTCCTATTTTGTAATAACATCTCAAATCTCATTGTTTTTCTTCTTCTTATTCCCTTATATTAAAGGTACATGTCCTTCAGTAGGCATAACATGTTCTTTATATGAATACAATAATTGTGTCACTATTCCACCAGTTCTATAATTACGAGTGCCCGCTATACAGATATAATAATTTAGTAATATTTATTTTACTGATAGTGACTCGCGGTGGTATTGGGCTATTTTCATATGCACATGAGGCATTATATGTTTTAATTATTTATACTAGTTAAATGCGTCACCTGAACAAAAAATATTTTCGACAGATTATAAAGTATGATCATTGCACATCACAACATAAATACAGAGAATAAATAGTAATGTCCGTTATCATTTTAAGGAAACACGGCTATCACCCCTGATATTAGTGTGGACATTTACGTCTGATATAAACTGTATAATAATGCCAATCACTACGTGGGGTAATGGTGAATGAATGTTTGTTTTGCCAGAACATGTCTCAGATGATGTCCATGGTACACAGAACATTTTGTGCCTACTGAGTGGGCATGTACCTTTAAAATGTATACGGCTTACTAGATCATGTTCCGGTGCCCGTTGTTTCAGGCACCATAAAGACACCATAATTGTATTACATAATTAATATTATTTCAAATATAATACATGCATTAAGCTACTCATGCCAATATATAGATATATAACTGTATCGAATAGGTCGTTAAATTTAAGTAACCCATGTACTTTGTGAAATACATTGATGTAACATCGAAAATCCACGTGGAGTACAGCTAGCATTTTTATCCCGTCAACACAGCGCGTATGTGCCGTGAAACACGGTGCCGTGAAACATTTTTGATATCCAGTCAATACTATTTTTGCATTTTTCAGCCATTTGTAGGTGTTGACTGGATAAATAGAATAGTAGGTTAGTGCCGTGAATGGGAAAACAAATCTGGCGCGGCAGAGCCTCGCCCATCCCGTTTCCTGAGCCTTGCCAGACATGTTTTCCCATTCACGGCACTAACCTACTATTCTCTATCTATTTTCCTTATTTCTGAACCAAAGTATATGTTGTGACCACTCATTTGAACCGTCTCGACGAGACGGTTCAAATGGTGGTCACTACATATACTTCTGATGAGAAATAAAGAAATTATATTTTCCGTTTCCTGAGCCTTGCCAGATATTTTTCCCCATTCACGACACTAACCTACTATTCTCTGTATAACCGACGTGTAACAATGTAGACAGGGATACCAACGAAGCAAACATAATATGTTTTTAAATGATGTTATACATACATGTGGTCAATGATCGCAACGAACGCCGTAGTATAAACGCTTTCGCCCCTAACAGTAGCCCTACAAAGGGATTGGAAGAAGAAACCGAATACATGTAAATAAATAAATCGTTTGACGTGAAACCTCGCATAGAGAAAGCATTGACGTATTTATAAACCAAACGTACTATTTACCTAACGGCAAACGCGACTGGATGAGTCACAGCTGTCAGATGTTTGCATTAAATACATTTTATTCATGCGACGAACATTACAGGTATTAACTAAAGTCGAACGGGTTACTCTTTCAACGTTAGTTAATACCTAAGCATATATATGAACAATGGTGCAGCAACGTTATTACGAAGCTAATCACCTCGCTGGCAGCCTTGAAAATAAAAAGAACAAAACAAAAAAACGTTAACGCATTTGCCTTACAAACAAGGTGAACATAAATCCTCAGTGACCTTGACATTGGGCGATCGGACGTGGGTTGTATGCAAAACAAAGCCCATATATAGGCACATATTGTGACCAAATATTATCAAAATCGATGCACCATAAGTTATTGAAAAATGAAAGGTGTTACAAACACGTACATGGAGTAACGCTATAGAGAATAGTAGGTTAATGCCGTGAATAGGAAAACATATCTGGCAAGGCTTAGGAAACGGGATGGGCGAGGCTCTGCCGAGCACATCCCGTTTCCGTGCCGCGTCAGATATTTTTCCCATTCACGGCACTAATTCACGGCACTACTATTCTATTTATCCCGTCAACACATACAAATAGCTTTTAAATGCAAAAATATAACCCCAGTCACCGCACATATGCATACACAGTGATTAGGTCGTATTGACAGGATATCAAAAATATTTCACGGCACCGTGTTTCATGGTACATACGCACTGTGTTGACAGGATAAATATCCCCTCTTGCCTATTGGGGAGGGAATACTGCATGAGAAACCGTCATATGTTAAAGAAATATATACACTGTACCAAATTTAATCATGTCGCCTTGGACTTCATCATCTTTTTTTATGAAACAAATATCACGAGAATCGGATAATCGACGTGGAACTGGTGATCATACTTATCATGGGAACCGTTTTCTTGTGTGACGTGCACCTCATGACTATTCATATCGTTACTTTTACCACGTTTTCATTGGAGAATACGTTCACCTGTAAAACCATCTATTGAATTTGAAACATAATCACCACCCATTCTAATTCTACAGATACGGTTTGTTTATTTACATTAGTGGTTTATTTAAAGCGACTGGTGTCTATAGACGTCATCGATGTTTGGGTATTTAAATTCCTGGAGGAAATGATACAAATCATAGAAGTTCGTATTAACGAGAACACTGAACGGAGAACGGGATAATTGAAATTAATATTAAGATTACACCACAAGTAAGTCAAGTGCTGTACTGAAATTAAAGCAGAGTTTAAGTGCTACATGCATTTTTGTTTTCTCAAGCACGTTTCAAGGAACATATTCTTCTTTGTTTTCACTGTCCGGAGAAATTGGGTTGATGGCCTTTGCCGCAAGTCTATCTCCTAATATACTGGCGCACTCGGCACGTAAATCTTCAAATATTCACTATGTCGATAGGGAATATGTGAATAGTTACGAGTCGGCAACTTGCCTACAGTCTGATAATACTCGATTCTAACAAGCAGCATTTACTGGTACATGCATTTCTGTTATCGTCTATGACTATATTGACATTATACTGTGACACAGATGACCGACTGGTGACCACTCGATTGATGAACGGACGGAGAACGGATATCCGGACAAAACAACATTGCAGAAAACACCATTGGTGGATTTGGAAAGGTGGACATAGCACGTGTTTGCCGAAATAAGTACACGAGTGAATAATATATACAAAGTTCACGGTTATCATGGTTATTACGACCGAACTGGGATAAATACTAGTAACCTTAACGAACGACATTTTAATTGAATATTTAATTTAGCTACACCATTGACCCTGTCTTTATCTTGGCTACAAATCAAGAAGTGAACAAAGAAACCAAATAAACACGATGTTTTATGTAAATAAGCTATACGGGAACGTTGGCTCTCTGCCACCTTTGTTCATGAAGATGTATCGCTGACATCACAGGTACGGTACTGCGACGTTAACTGGTATACATACATTGGTACTCCAGAATAATTAACGCTAGCACCCATACACCCAGGCTATATAGATAAAAAAATGCAACAGTAAGCCGTCGCATCTGGATCGGCAAGCTTGTGGATGACATTTGTTTACAAGAGTAACTCTTTTCTCATTAATGGACTAGTTTCAAAATTAGCAGGGAAAATCTACCTCCGTTATTTAGTGGTGACAAAGTTAACTGTTCCTACCCGGCCACTAGTTCTATTGACTGACCATACATCTAGTTTAGGTAATACTCCAGAGCTTGTGAACAAGATTCAATCTAACGCAGTCCTGCGTTACGGACCGAAAATTCTGGTTAGATTCAACCGAACAGAAACTTTATAATAACGGAATCAATTGATCATATGGCGATGCTACTGTATATTACATAAACCTAAAGGTATAAGAAAGTTGTTTAGTACGTCCGTTTCAATAATAATACTAATAATACTAATAGTACTAATAATAATAATAAAGTTAACAGACAAATAAATGGCAGACTAACTGACGCTTAAATGCAAAAACTTTCATACTCCTCAAAAGAGATGTTATTCTTGAAAATCGGGTAACTGAAAGACTTACAATATGTTTGTGAGGGGATTTGTTCTCATGACGCGCAGTTCTTTCCCAACAGAAAACACCCAAACATCAAACTAAAATAAATAAAATGTATAAATTCAACTTCCTGTCTACATGCACTAGAATGGCATGTACTATTTATATGTTTCTCCTAGAAAGCAGGAAATGGTGTAATTATAAAGCATTATTCATACGGATTACACATACTATATCGACACATATCGACACTCATCCATTCATTTTGTTTGCTTACTGACAGCAACATGGCCCAGTTATTTATAAATCTATACGACTATACCCGTAAGGTACAGGACGATATTCCGCTTACAAACACTGGGACCAGCATTGATTCAAATCTTCATATCATAAATTTATGTCCGTTTGTAGTGGGTATATGATTATATATAGTATGCGGACGTGCGCATTGCATGCACAGTTCCAAATGTGGGCATTTCTACAAAAGTGGTACGAAGATCTGTTTTGAAAACTTACACAAAGTACGATTCGGTACAGAGGCGTCCTTTGAAAGGGACGCCCCTGTACTTAATCGGGGTTTCCGTAAGTTTTCACAGGACAACTTCGTACCCGCTGTGATTTCTACAAGCATTAGCAGACATGTAAGAGTATTTACAATTTACATAATCCAATGTATAAGCCACGCCTCATCACCTGCATACGCCAACCCATAGATTAAAGATGGCGGGTTGTCATGGTCGGAGGTAAATATCAATAATATGATGGTTAAATATAACCGTGTTCAATAACATCGATATAAATTAAGCCACGTGAGAACAGTCAACTACAGGTGACACATCTACGGATAGGTTTTTAAACAGTATAAGGTAAAGTATCACGTTATAGTCCTGAAAATAAAATAAATTAAAGGACATATATATATATATATATATATATATATATATAGTCACATACATTGGAATTGAAAATGCAGCCGCAGATAACAAAATTGATGTAGATTTATGTTTTACAAATTGGTCGTAACTTAAAAAAAGTAGTGTTTCTGAGCTAGATATGAAAGATGTATACATTGTGATTGTCGCGACTACCTGATATACTAGACTGATGTGTCAAGTTGGTGTGTTACCCGACACATTGCTACACATGTACAGTACAGTATAATTCTAGCTATGTTATTGTTAACTGTGTACACTTAAAGGAATTTCGAACTCGTCTACAGGATTAATATTATTTTATAATAATGTAACGGAAATGGTACCATGTGTAATCACGAGTTGAATGTGGATATAAAAATACCGATCGAGAGCATCGTGCTCCGGGAGCGCAGTTGGTTAGCGCGTCCCGCTGGTATTGGGAAGGTCCCAGGTTCGATCCCCGGTCGGTGCACATTTTTTCCGTTGCATTTCCCCTATCCGGTTACAATTACATGAATACATGCTGCGGCTGTTACAGGAAACAACATGGCGGCTGGCGGAAGTGAAGACAGCGACGCCAAGCGGAACCTCGTTGTGGACGAAGCGGCGTTCGAGGAGCAGTTCCTGCGTTGCCACATCTGCCGCGAGAAGTTCGACCTGATTGACAAGACGCCCAAGTCACTGCCGTGTAATCACACCTTCTGTCTGCCGTGCCTCAAACAGGTTTGTGTTGGACAGTAGACAATCTATAAACCGCACACTCGGGCTATCACAGTGTGTTTTAAAAATGTACATGGATTACAAAGCAGACAGATATGTCATTAAATGCATATACATGTAGATCTGTGGGCAACTAGGATCTCTAAATTGGACACATCGACGATCTCCCAGGATGTCTGGTTTCGAAAGGTTCTACTTTGTGCTATTTATTCTAGTGATGACTGTATATTCCATGATAGCAACTTCATGTTTTACTGGTCACTAAATATTGCACCCGTTGCTTTTCGTCTGGTAATACCGAAACTTATTGCGCCATTTTAAATGTCCAAAGAACACATTCTCAAAGCTAGTGCAGCTTACGTTACTATCGGATATATCAATCATGAAACTGGGAGAAAATAATATCGAAAGGTGCAATGTAATTTTTGATGGTGAAGGAATATTCCAGCACCGAGTTGGATCAAGAACGTTAAAAGCAAAATTACTATTCGGCCTGATTGCTTTGAATGTCACCTATTTATTGCAGGTATTCGATCACAGTCAGCAGAACACGAGGCGTTCTTTCACGTGGGCAGATGACTCTTACGAGGGCGTTCTCAAATGCCCCACGTGCCGCATCGAGATCTTCCTCAGTCGCAGCGAGATCACGGCATTGCCGAATGACCACCGAGTAATCCAAATGATCGACTTCCTGTCGCAGGTTGTAATCAAGGCGCAGAACATTTGCACGAAGCACGAGAACCAGCCATTGAACTTTTTCTGCAAGACGTGTTTAGTTCCGGTCTGCCGTGACTGCACTGTGCTCGATCACAAGGAACAAGATAAGCACGTGATTGTTGATGTGGCTCAGGCGATGACGGACAAAGCAGATGAATTCAATAACACGGAAAACAGAAGTAAGCAACTTCTACAAACTATGAAAACGCGCTCAGATGCACTAGCCAACGGGTCTAAAAGGCTTGATTTGCTTGAAAGGCAATTGCGTGGTAAGATAAAGGACACGTTTATTGAATACAGACTTCTGTTAGAGCGACGCCAGGAATCTCAAATTGGTATTCTACACGACATGATTAAAGAGCAGAAGTCATTAATAAACTCTCGATTTGTGGAAGTGTGTACACAGGGTTCTCAACTTCAGAAGTTGTACGACTCTTTCTCTAAGGCTCGGCCATCCAATGACTTAACTCGACTCTTCACAGCGCACAACGAAATGAAGGAGAAAGAGGAAGAGTATGCAAATCAAGCAGATGTAAACGACGACGAGCTATTTATCAAATGCATTTTTGAAGTAGAGAACGAGGGAATGTTTTTATCCGAGATGAGTGGATTAGGGGACGTTACGCAGGAACCGGATTTAACACTGAAGGAGCCGGTACCTGCGCATCAACTGATTGTCCTGGACATGGAAGACCGTCGTCTGCGGGAGGCGGCACAAGCACCGTACCCAATCGAGTGTGATGATTTAATGGTAACAGGCGTGGAGCCAGGTGCAAGTAACTACAGATCTAGGTCAAGGCGGGAGAGGGGAGCTGAGCGGACGGAAAGACTACGGGCACGTGAGCGAGATATAGGTGCTCAGTTGGAGGCGCATGGAGACGATAATTACGACATGGAACACGAGCCCAACAGCGACGTGGTGACGTCATCGTACTTGTTGCGAATAGCTTCAAGACTGAACGCCAGCTCTGCTAACCTATCGGAAGCCATTATGGATTTGTCGGCTGATAATGCAGCAGACGACACTCCGGACGAAGCGCCAACTTCCTCATCCGGGGTTCACAGCACGACGCAGGGATCAAGGGTACGGCGTTCGGGTCAGAACGTGCGGGTTGTACGTCATCCCCAGCAACAGGGACAGGAGCGCGGGGACCATTACACGTCACAGCGTTACACGTCCAGCGGCGAACAAAGACACTAGCCCTCACAACTACATACACGACCGTCTGCGGTAATCTTGCCAATATTTGTAAATATGTACACTGTCCTTACATTCATAAATGGAAACGCCCATTCAACGTATTGCGTTTATATCCCAGTATATTACACGTCGCGCGACGTTGTTGATTCGTTAAAGTTTGTTTGACGTCATTAATCTACATGACGTTCATCGTCGTTGTCAATCACGTCACGCTATTGACCGGCAACGTTGCGGTTCCAGCAATTGCGACAAAATTACGTAAAACGAGATTGTTCTTAATTTTAACGCCATATATGCTTATTTACATTTTAGAATCTATCACAAGGTGCATGCTCACGTGGTTAGAACAACAACGACTGAAAGTGTTAATTTTTAACCGCGCCCACTCCAACGTAAGTATTATTCGATAGATTCCTTAATATGCAACGGATTTTGATGACATATGGCGCGTCTTCACAATCGGCACTTACTTATGTCGTTTTTTGAGAATAATTGATTTCCGTGTCAGTAAACATGGTAAACACGAAAATCGATTCTTCGCAAAAAAGGCAGAAGTTTGTGCCAAAGTACCCAGACCACCAAATGCAGCTTAACAATACGCGATTGATGCTCCATATTTCAACAGAATCCGTTACATAATAAGGACAATATAAAAGAATACGACGGTACCTTGAATCGGAGTCGCTTCTGGAAGTTTCAATAATTGTTGTTGTTGTTGTTGGTACGTGATCATGCACCTTGTATCAGAAAATGCAGTGTAATTATAAGTAATAAAACCATGGGCTGTTGCGTTTACTCCTTAACGACGTTTACTACAAAATACTTGAATATTGTGTTTGAAAGTAAGCAGCTTGATTGGCTGAGCCTGAGCTGTGCTACAGATCAGTAACAGCCAATCAAACTGCTGGACTGCGAGTTGATATTGCCTATAGGTGTTCAGGAACGTCGACATATTTGCAAGATTAACGCAGGCTGTGTACGGTGTGTACTACACGGAGCCATAGACACTGAGGAGCACAAAGGTACACGCCTTGGCGATTTGTTCCGGATGCATACAAAGTACTACATGAACTGATTTATAAAGTATGTTTGCCTTTGTGAACCTATTTCGCTAGATATGCCTTAGTGCTTTTTTTTTGTGTTCTGGCTACGGCACTAGCAGTCTACAATATACATCAGTATTGCCTCACCTGGTCAACGGTACGGAAGCCCATTAGGGCTACTTCACTTTTTTTTAATTTCCATTTATTCAAGATGTTTTCTTGAATTTTAAAGTTCTTTTCTTGAATTTTCAAGACCTTTTCTTGAATTTTCAAGAAAAGATTTCAAGAAAAGAAAATTCAAGAAAAGAACTGAAAAGAATTTGAAAATTCAAGAAAAGATCTCGAAAATTCAAGAAATCAAGAAAAGATCTCGAAAATTCAAGAAAAGATAAAAGAAAAAGGTGAAGTGGCCCTAATGGGCTTCCGTAGTACGGTTTAGTTTTGTTTGTTTGTTTTTGTTTATTAGTGTTTAACGGCCTATCAACAGCTAAGGTCATGTAAGGCCGGGCAAACGGGTTCGATCCCATTTTAACCTGCTGCATTGGGGGGAAAATCCCAAAATCAGAATGGAATATTTACATCGAGAACAAATATATTCAGCTCTTAAATTAGAATAACCTGACCTGGTGCCAGGTCCATACCACACCAAGTCACTTGGCCCCTTCCCTTAAAATAGGATTACGAATATCGTAATACTCACATAAGGGGTATAACCAGATTCAACTGTCACATACAAAATGCCAAAGACGTATGTGAGGGCCAAACCAGGTCTCCAGTCGGGATTCCGGTAAGGATGAACCCCGATCGTTAAATTACCCATCGCATTCTCCCACCTGCCACCCACAGTACGGTTTAGTACTAAATCCCTATACTATATATACGGTTTAGTACTAAATCCCTATACTATACGGTTTAGTACTAAATCCCTATACTATATATATGTATGGAAGTATGTATGCTCTATTTGTCATGAAAAAGAAAGGTTACTACGTTTGCATGTTTCTTGTCTGTGATGTGAGCCACTTGTGATATACTACTACCAAGGTGCATGATCACATGGTTACAACAACAACAACGTCGCCCACTCCAAAGTATTATTTGATATTTTCTTTAATATGCAACGGATTTTGATGAAATATGGCGCAGCAAACGCGTCATGAGCTGCATTTTGTGGTCTATGGAGTTTGGCACAGACTTATGTCGAGAGACACGGAAATCGATTCTTCGCAAAAACGACAGAAGTTTGGGCGAAAATACAGACCACCAAATGCAGCGTTTGATGCGCCATATTTCATCAAAATCCGTTACGTAATAAGGACACTATAAAAGAATACGTACTTTGAATCAGATGGATTCTGGAAGTTTCAGTATTTGTTGTTGTTGTTAGCACCACGTGATCATACACCTTGACTACACACTACACACTAGCTGTGATATAGGCAGCACAATACATCACCTAGTCTAGTTGTGGCGGTAACTGGAGAAATGGGGCTTATGGCATGTGTGACCAGTGTAGCTCCTGGTGAAATATCACACTCGTGTAGCCTTGTAACAGTGTTTGTTAGACGTATGACGGGCGTTTCATTGATGGAATAGCGAACAGTGTAGATCCTGATACACTGTTTGCATAACCCATAAGTCCGATTTCTCGGCCACAATTTTATTTATTTGAGCTTGTAATTGAAATTCAGAGAAACGTGACAGGAGTAAAGTTGTATTTATGTCAACCCTTAGACCGCTATCTTATTTTTTTGTCGTCTGTTTATTTTCTATTTGCCATTTTTATATTAAAAAAACATGCTTCGACAGCACTTTAGAATAATTTGCAACATGCTTTGACAGCACTTCAGAATCATTTCCATCGGAAATGATTCTGAAGTGCTGTCAAACCATGTTTTTATTGAGAAATACGGCAAGATATAAAAGCAACAGCGGACGACAATTGTTGCGAGTAGCGGTCTAAGGGTTAATATTGTTTTGTGGAACATTCGACAGCAATAAATCAACACAACTGCCATGTCTGTCCATTGTGAATTTAATGTACCGGTGTAAACCGATGTCCGTCTTCGGTTACAGACAGTTAACAATAATATTAGGATTTTTAAAAAAAATACTATAAAAACTAAAACACGTGTTTTCATCATGGCCCTGTGTAAAGTGGTTTAATTGAAGATATATGACGATACAAGGACCGCTGGGTTGTTTCAATTTTCACCCATGTAGGTACATAACTATCGGATTTCCTATCTTGTTGGTTCAACAGGATAGACAATCTGACACTTATGTACCGATATTAGTGAAAATTGAAACAACCCAACGGTCCTAGTATCGTCATATATCTTCAATTAAACCACTTTACACAGGGCCATGATGAAAACACATTTCTTATTATTTATATTATTTGTTTGAAAAAAATACTTATCTAGCAAAGTATACTTTGAGGGAGAAATTTTCAATTTAAAGATAAATTTAATAATTTTCATTATACTGAATGTATTACATTATCATTCTGCATACTTTTAATCATCAAATACATGCAGTCGTTCATTCTATATGAAATAATCCATTTCACGAAAAATAAATGATTACTCCCTCAAAGTATACTTTGCTAGATAAGTATACTTTGCAATTTTGGTGAAATCGGCTCCTGGTTCCAGGACCTTACACCAGTCACTTAGCCCCACTCCCCAAAAGTAATAGGACTAGTACTAATCTTAATACTTTTATAATGGGTATAACCGGATTCAACTATCACGTACCCGAAAGCCAAAATTGTACCCGAGGGTCAAACTTGGGATATCAGATTGGACGCGGCAGCAACAACAAAACATTAGCAACACAAACAAATGCTAAATGTGGTGTAAATATATTGGACAAATAAATAATGATTGGTCAAACTACCAGCTGCATATTATATCTCTGCCTGTGACTATATGTATCTGTTGCTGTGACTGGAGAATAGTGCTTAATATGGTATTTGCAATTAGTGAAGCCCCAGATCAGCCTGCACATCCATGCAGTCTGATAAGGGTCTGCACTGTTCGCTATTCAGTCAGTGAAACACCAGTCTTGCAGGAGTGAACTACATCGATTAATTGAAGTTTTATGTCCGTTTGACGACAAGATCAGATGAGTTCCAGACACCATTACTACACCTGGGGGCCATTTCACTAAACTTTGTACGACTAAAATGTTTCACATTAATAAAATTTTCTTGTAAACAATTATTGGATTTACATTTATTGAACATATGCTGATGTTCAATAAATGTAAATCCATCAATTTAAATTTTCAGACAACCCTAAATTTGCACTTACAAACATTTTAGTCGTAAAAAGTGAAACGGCCCCCATATCTTGTGAATTCCAGTAAGATTCCCATTATGAATCCTTAGTGGATTCAGCAATAAATCAGCAGCGAGATTGGCCACAAATGCCATAAACCCCATCTATCCAGTCAGGTCACAATATTCACAAGTTCCCCACATCGCAGAAAAGAGCTTTCAACACTACAGACCGCTTCTCAATATTTGCAAACACCAATACTTGCAAATAGTGTTGATACAGATGTTCCGGCTTGTAACTAGCCTTGTCATCAGGATCTGCACTGTGTGTGGGTATTTTCTGATTATTTACAAAAAACACCCCTTTCTTGATTAATAGGATCGTTGAAAAGTCCACATGGAAGAGTCTATACCAGTTACTTAGGGGTGACAGGGTCAAAGCAAAAAGAGTTTATGCTGTTTGCAAACAGTGTATTCCCAGATCTGCCTAGTGTAAGCAGCACCATTTCCAAACATTAACCTTTGGTGTGTGCTATTGAAATGGTTAACTCTTTCAACACTACAAACCTGGGGCCCGTTTCACTAAACTTCGTACGACTAAAATGTTTGCAAGTCCAAATTCAGGTTCGTCTGGAAATTTCAATTAATGGATTTACATTTATTGAGCATAGGCTGCATAGGCAGCCTATGCTCAATAAATGTAAATCCAATAATTGTTTACAAGAAAACGGTGTTACTGTGAAATTTACAGACTATCATAATTTTGCACATACAAACATTTTAGTCGTACAAAATTTAGTGAAACGGTCATCTGTATAGTGGTATTGGCAAATAGTGTCGTTTTTTTTTTTGTTTATTGGGGTTTAACGGCCTATCAACAGCTAAGGTCATGTAAGGCCAGGCAAACAGGTTCAATCCCGTTTTAACCTGCTGCATTGGGGGGAAAATCCCAGAATCAGAACGGAATATTTACATCGAGAAAAAATGTATTCAGCTCTGAAATTAGAATAACCCGACCTGGTGCCAGGTCCATACCACACCAAGTCACTTGGCCCCTTCCCCTAAAATAGGATTACGAATAATCATAATACTCACATAAGGGGTATAACCAGATTCAACTGTCACATACAAAATGCCAAAGACGCATGCGAGGGCCAAACAAGGTCTCCTAGAATGAACCCCGATCGTTAAATTACCCATCACATGCTCCCACCTGCCACCCACCAGCAAATAGTGTAGATCCAGATGGCAATTAGTGTAGATCCTGATGAGCGTCTCAGAATCTGCACTTTTTGCAAGTAATTTTCATATTTTTGAAAACAAAAACACCCCCTTATCATAACTGGACTAGCCTGAAAATCATTTTATGACGATTAGTTTGATTTGATTTCTTGGTGTTTAACAGACTATCAACAGCTAAGGTCATTTAAGGCCGGGCCACCGGATTCGATCCCGTATTTAACATGCTGCATTGGGGGGAAAATTCCAAAATCAGAATGGAATATTTACATTGAAAAAATATATATTTAGCCCTGAAATTACAATAACCTGACCGGGTGCCAGGGGGCCGTTTCACTAAACTTCGTACGACTAAAATGTTCGTAAGTGCAAAATTATGATAGTTTTCTTGTAAATAATTATTGGATTTACATTTATTGAGCATAGGCTGCATAAGCAGCCTATGCTCAATAAATGTAAATCCATAATTGAAATTTACAGACGATCTTAAATTTTCACTTACGAAAATTTTCGTAGTTTAGTGAAACGGGCCCCTGGTCCATACAGCACCAAAGCTGTGACGATTGGATTAGTTGGAAAATTAACATATCAAACTCCATTCCAGTTACTTAGGGGTAACAGGTAGGAAACAAATATACAGAGAATACCAGGCTAGTGTCTTTTGATATCAAGTTTCAAAGCCGAGCCTGATAAACTTGATAACAAATAACAAAAGACACTAGTCTGGTATTCTATTTATCAGGTAACGTTTTATGCTCGAAAATGACCACAGATGACGTCGTTATCTATGGACAGAACGTGGTTTACGTTGCGTCATTACACGGACGTCATTCGGTAACGTCATGTGATGTCATCCGACCAATGGAACATCAGTTTTCGCTTCGTTGTGACCCGGATGATACAAGATAAAGGTGACTACTGTTGTTCATTTTTGACGAATTTATAATGAGGATTATCTTATTGGAGATGATTCTCATGTGTTTGTGTATTGGTGTTTAACGGCCTATCAACAGCTAAGGTCATGTAACGCCGGGCGAATGGGTTTTATCCCGTTTTAACCTGCAGCATTGGGGAGAAAATCCCAAAATCAGAACAGAATATTTACATTCTCATGTGCTGCAAAAATGTTTTATTCTCAACAAATATTGAAAATTAGTAAAAAAGGAAATCAAAATTTAATTCAGCATTGTATAATTGCACGTTACCCAGTTCCCCTGGAATTGTGCTGGTGTTAAACATACAATGTAGCAAGGCATCAACCAGTAGACTCCAGTTAAACCTGGACATTCTGAGAAAATGTCAATAGATCTTCATACATGTAGACTATGTAAAACAATATCTTATTTGCAATGTAATACATAGAGGAATCTCATACTTTATAGTGCAAATAGAATTTATAATACTGGTTTGGATACCAGAATTAAATACATTGTCACACACAAAAGTCAAGTGTGTGGTAATGTTATGTATTAAACATAGTTATTTGAGAGGCGAGGTATATTTCATACACAATACCCCTAAAATATCTACTCACAAAAATACAATATAATTTGGGTGACATTTTATTAAAGCCAATCAAATTCTCTACCGGTGATGCTTAAACCATACTATTTGTACTATAAAATCATGCTACAATGTGGTAGAAGTATAATGGGTTGGTAGGAGATTTCATGTTTTAAAGGACACAAAAGCTAAACAACTCGCTAAACAAATGCAAAATAAGAACAAATGATTAGCCTGCTTAGTGTAGAGAAAACAACTACAGTGAAACCTCTCTAAACGGACACCCTGGGAGGTCCACAGGGTGTCCGTTTTAGAGATGTTCCACTGCAAATCAGGCATATGACATGGGGCATACTTATATCTTTTGCAATCATGAACATGCATCATTATCCGAGATGCATTACCGAGAAACCTCTCAAAATGAGATCACATATTTGATATCAGTGTCCAGTTTAAAGAGGTTGCACTATATGTTATTCTACACAGTAAACATGGCGACATGCCAGGCGAGGATCCAGGATTTCGGGTTAGGGGGGGCGTAACTATTTTGCAATACTTGACTATATTATCGAACGAGCATAGATAATATAGTCAAGTATTGCAAAATGGTCGACCGAGGTCCGGTCCGGTCCGCCCCCCACCCCTCAATCCGCCCCCACCCCCCATCAATCCGCCCATGCATGCTGCCTGTCTGAACATATATAGCCACAAGACTGTGTTAGGTGAATATTGATTCAGACCATCCATGTTGACTTCAATTACAATAGCTCTATGAACATGCGAGGTCACTCCATCTAATTATGGGAATTGGCTCCACGGATTTCAATGAAGGCATGGGGAGATACGACTATTTTGCCACAATACATGCATATAGATAAACAGATGATAGCTGCTGCGTTTTAAATGCAAATTGAAATAAATAACACTGGATCTCAATCAGATGGGACTGTCAATGTTTATTTCCAATGCAAAACTGTAATCTGTGGTTAATGTGTCGACACATACATACACAATTCTATCACAAGTTGGAATGAACAGGCCTGAATTTGCTTTGAAAGCCAAACTCTCATTATATCTGTCAAGTTGTCAACTCCAATACCTTAACATGTGATTATAAAACTATCTGTCAATGCACATTCTTGACACTTGCACTTGATTGATGGGCGTTTGGTGTCCATTTTGGTCACCGAGCTAAGAATAGGGACAAAATGACATTTTACAAAACTTGTAGATCTTGAAGCCCTTGTACACTCTCACAATACTAAGGTTCTGATCATTTTCCTGATGGCAATAATGACACTTCAGTTACCTGGTTACTGATAGACGACCGGTGTAGGCTCTGATCAGTAGCCGATTTCATCAACATTGCAAAGTATACTTTACTAGCAAAGTATACTTTGAGGGAGTAATCATTTATTTTTCCTGAAATGCATTATTTCATATAGAACTAACAAATGCATATATTTGATGATTAAAAGTATGCAGAATTATTATACTAAATTTATTACATTATCACAGCCAAATTGGCTGTGATAATGTAGTAATAAATTCAGTATAATAAAAATTAATAAATTTAAAAAAAAAATGAAAATTTCTCCCTCAAAGTATACTTTGCTACTAAAGTATACTTTGCAATGTTGATGAAATAGGCTACAGGGCTGCACAGGGCCTACACTGGTTACAATTACATTTTACAAAACTGTAGATCTTTTAGCTCTTGATTACACTCACAATACTCTGATCACGTTATACTGATGGCACTAATGACACTTCAGCGACAGAAAGACGACCAGTGTAGCCCCTGATTAGACTGCGGGAATGCGCAGGCTGATCAGGGGCTACACTGGCTACATACATCATAAATACCCTGCTTCTCTGCCGTCGGCCCCAATTAATACCAAGATTATATGTGGACTGAATTTTCACTCAAAACAAGTGCCAAGTTATGCCAATAGAAAAGATCTCACCCCTGTTGCTTTATTAAAGGTACATACCCACTCAGTAGACACAAACTATTGTTTATATGAATTAAATAAGTGTATACTTGTGTCACTATTCCACCAGTTCTAAAAATTACGAGTGCCCGCTATACAGATATAATCAAATAGTAATGTTTATTTTACTGATAGTGACGCGCGGTGGTATCAGGCTATTTCATATGCAAATGAGGCATGATATTTTTTAATTATTTATACTAATTAAATGCGTCACCTGAAAAAATAATATTTTCGACAGATTACGAAGTATGATCATTGCACATCAAAAAGTAAATACAGAGAATGAATAGTTATGTCCGGTAACATTTTGAGGAAACACGGTTATCGCGCCTGATATCAGTGTGGACATTTACGTCGGATATAAAATGTATAATAATGCCAATCACTACGTGGGGTAATGGTGAATGAATGTTTATTTTGCCAGAAAATGTCTCAGATGATGTCTCTGATATAAATGACATTTTGTGTCTACTGAGTGGGCGTGTACCTTTAATAAGCTGGCTACTGGTGTACTAATGTGTATACCTTTCTGCAGTCAGATTAAAATAAATAAATTCATATCAAACAACAATATTTCATACATGCACAGAAAGTCTTATAATCACAGGCAATGATTTTTAGGCTGTCATTCAAGAGTTCTGTCACAAATTCCACAAATAATTCGTTCCCACAATCACATGTTCAGCCAATGATGAGTTCAGCCAATCACAAATTCCACCAATTATTAATTGAGCAAATCACATATTCTGCCAATAACAAATTCAACCATTT
This sequence comes from Conchocele bisecta, assembly GCA_029237695.1. Lineage (NCBI taxonomy): Eukaryota > Metazoa > Mollusca > Bivalvia > Lucinida > Thyasiridae > Conchocele > Conchocele bisecta. Next base: position 77,582,129 of record CM055274.1, on the reverse strand, counting down.
ATTTGTTCAGCCAATCACAAATTGTGCCAATGAGGATTTACACCAATCAAAAATTCCACCAGTTATTCGTTCAGCCAATCACGCGTCCCACTTCTTGTACTCCATACCATCGGGCGGTTTTACCTCGACCTTGTCCTTGCCCACCTCATTCCAGTTTGTGCTCAGGACCGTGCCACCAGACTCGTACTGCAAATTCACAATTTCTGTACCGTAACAGCCATAAATATTCGGACATGGGTTTTTCTAGGAAACACATCTACATTTCCCACAACAAAGAGTGTCCCAATGTTTAGGCTTAGAATGGTTCTACTGGTTTATCACAATAACAATGCATTTGGATACAATTTGTTTTGGAAACCCCTATGTTATATGTTAAAAGGTGTCCTAATATTTAGGGTTAATACGGTAATGCAGTGTGCAGTATTATATAGACTACAGCAAGTGAGCAGGGGCTCACGTTAACCCCCGGCCGACGCGTTTAGCCTATTTCACCAACATTGCAAAGTATACTTATCTAGCAAAGTATACTTTGAGGGAGAAATTTTCAATTTAAGTATAAATTTATTAATTTTCATTAAACTGAATTTATTACATTATCACAGCCATTTTGGCTGTGATAATGTAAAACATTCAGTATAATAATTCTGCATACTTTTAATCATGAAATATATGCGGTTGTTAGTTCTATATGAAATAATGCATTTCTGGAAAAATAAATGATTACTCCCTCAAAGTATACTTTGATAGATAAGTATACTTTGCAATTTTGATGAAATAGGCTACTTGTCAGAGCAACAAATATTTTCCAAGTCCATTGGCCTTGACATTTGTCATGAAAGCCACATGTGTGAGATAATGGGTACTCGAAAACTTTAACGCAAATGTTACAGACGGATGAACGGACGGAATGACGAAAACTATATACCCTAGACATACTAGTGCATCTTAGTTACAAATTACTTTCTCTCCAGTAAGACTAAAAAATAACAATTTATAACCAGATGGCCGCGGCCCGCATGTCGAGCCCGCCGAGGCATTTGACCTTGAAGACCTTGTGCACAGGGGCCGCATGAGTGGGACACAGCATGAATATATGGATGATGACTAATAAGCATATGAAGTTTCAAGTCAATGTGACTTAGTACTGCAGAGATATAAGGTATTTAAAAACTTTAACGCAGATTTCGGACGGGCGGACGGACGGACGGACGGACGGACGGACGGACGGACACACGGAAACCCGGACGTCATTGTGATCACTATGTCTAGCTTTCCGCAAGCAGGCTCGACAAAATTGCACTTGTTGTGAACACTAAAACTTACAAATAACATTGTCATAGCCTCCCTAGTTTCGGCAACAGTAACAGCCACATGTCTGTCTGTGTGACCTTCACTTTGTGACTAGCCGGGGTCGGTAGGTCGTGGATTATTCGCAAAATGAAAGAGGACCATCAGAGGAATGCATGTGAATGATCAACAAATTCTGTGAAAGGAAACAGAACCTATTAGCAATTTACAACAGTAAGTTTTTAGACGCGGACGACGACAGAAAAAGCACCGACTAGAGTCTGGAGTGATCTTGAGAGTGACAAAAATCAGTCCAGATAAGCCTTCGTATTGGGCACTTACAAATGACTTCATCATCACTTATTTAGTTTTGGCGGAGCCACTGACGTACGTGGTCTCCAATAAGACTCACAAATGACCATTTTAACTTGCTAGCCCAGGTAAGCCCTTGGCATGGACACTAAAACTTACAAATGACTTCATCATCGCCTTCTTGGTTTCGTCGGTGCCGCCAGCGTAGATGTTCTCGAAGAGTTCGTTCAGGGCGGCGTCCCCCTCCTTCTTCTCGGTCTTCTCCTCTTCCTTCACCTCCTGCACAATTTTATCCCAGTTCCTCGTGTAGTGGCTTGAACTTGGGTACTTGATGGTCGCGTCTTCTATAACACATGGTGGAGTGTATGGAACAGCATTATGTAATAGTTTGATCTAATTTTTAATAAATTAATTTTGTAGCGAGCGAGAAATAAATTTATTAAAAATTCAATATGTGAACGTTGCCCCGCCTTCTTCGCGTACACATGTCTGTTTCAATGCAAGTCCCACCCATACGTTATTGGCCGTCTGACATCGCAGCACACATTTACACACCACAACCAGATGTGTGCCACGTGAATTTCCGACAACAAGTTGTGACGTCTGGATCTAAATATAACTTTCTACGTAATGGAACATTTAATGAATAAATTTAGTAGATATTGGAGAAATAGTCGCAATATGTGATTAATTGAGACAAAATGCTATGCTTTCATTGGTCGAGAAACTAGGGCAAACCATAACTTACATATTACACAGTGTGACATGTTACGGTTACCCGATAATTAGAATACCAGGGGCCCGTTTCACTAAACTTCGTACGACTAAAAAGTTATGGAAGTGCAAAACTAAAACAAGAGTTGTCAGAAGACAACGAAGCCTTCACTCAAACTTGGCACAGATGCATAAAAAAACATGAATATTATATAACTTGACCTTGGGTTAAGAGGCGTGCGGTGGACCTTGACATTGGGGTCAGTGGTGCAAGGTGGGTCGTGGGTTTGCTATAGCATAATATAGCATATTAAGATGAATGCATGTATGAAATATCAATGCGCTCCCTGAAAACAGAAGTAAAACAAATTTAACCCAACGGTAAGTTTATGAACGCACTAAGTTGGTGATTTTCTACAGCATGAGGAATGCATGTATGAATGTGCTAAGTTTGTGACCTTGACCTTGGGAAAAGGGGTGGGGGGGGGTGGGTCACGGATTTGCTGTAGCACAATAGAGGATCATCAGATGAATGCATGTATGAAATATCAAAGCGTTACCTGTAACGAAACAGAAGTTACACAACATTTACCCCACCGTTAAGTTGATGAACATGCTAAGTTTGTGACCTTGACTTTGGGGTAAGGGTTGGGTGGTGGGTTGTGGATTTGCTACAGCACGATAGAGGGTCATCTGAGGAATGCATGTATGAAATATCAAAGCATTCCCTGTACAGAAACAGAAGTTACACAACATTTACCCCAACGTTAAGTTTATGAACATGCTAAGTTTGTGACCTTGACCTTGGGGTAAGGGTTGGGTGGTGGGTTGTGGATTTGCTACAGCATGATAGAGGGTCATCTGAGGAATGCATGTATGAAATATCAAGGCATTCCATGAAAGGAAACAGATGTTATAAGACATTTACCCCAACGTGAAGTTTATGAATGTGCTAAGTTTGTGACATTGACCTTGGGGAAAGAGGTGGCAGGTGGATTTGCTATAGTACGATAGAGTATCATCAGATGAATGCATGTATGAAATATGAAGGTATTCCCTGTAAATAAACAAAATTACACAACATTTACCCCAACGTTAAGTTTATGAATGTGCTAGGTTTGTGACCTTGACCTTGGGGTAAGGGTTGGGTGGTGAGTCGTGGATTTGCTACAGCATGATAGAGGGTCATCTGAGGAATGCATGAATGAAATATCAAGGCGTTCCATGAAAGAAAACAGATATTTACCCGAACGTTAAGTTTATGAATGTGCTAAGTTTGTGACCTTGACCTTGGGGTAAGGGATGGGCGGTGGGTCATGGATTTGCTATAGCATGATAGAGTATCATCAGATGAATCCATGTATGAAATATGAAGGCGTTCCCTGTAAATAAACAGAAGTTACACAACATTTACCCCAACGTTAAGTTTATGAACATGCTAAGTGTGTGACCTTGACCTTAGGGTAAGGGTTGGGTGATGGATCAATTTGCTACAGCATGATAGAGGGTCATCTGAGGAATGCATGTATGAAATATCAAAGCATTCCATGAAAGGAAACAGATGTTATAAGAAATTTACCCCAACGTTAAGTTTATGAATGTGCTATGGTTGACCTTGGGGTAAGGGTTGGGTGGTGGGTCATGGATTTGCTACAGCATGATAGAGGGTCATCTGATGAATGCATGTATGAAATAACAACGTGTTGCATGAAAGGAAACAGAAGTTATAAGACATTTTCCCAACTTTAAGTTTGTGAATGTGCTAAGTTTGTGACCTTGACCCTGGGGTAAGGGTTAAGTGGTGGGTCATGGATTTGCTATAGCATGATAGAGGGTCATCTGAGGAATGCATGTATGAAATATCAAGGCATTCCATGAATGGAAACAGATGTTATAAGAACTTTACCACAACGTTAAGTTTATGAATGTGCTACGACGCCGACTCCGACGACGATGGGGGTATGCCATAAGCTCTTCTGCACTTCGTGCAGGCGAGCTAATGAACAACAAAGTTCGCATTAGCGGCGGATTTTGAGAAATCTGTGTTGGATTTGCTCAGATTTAATATAGGAATGAATGGCCTTTTTGTGGAATTTATCGGGGTATAAACTTGGAAAAGTCACAGGAATACTGGACGAGGCCTTCCGGCTTTTCCAAATTTATATCCCCGATAAATTCCACAAAAAGGCCATTCATTCCTTATAATTCCAGCATTTGAAATAAATCCATCAAGAAAATGTGTTTATTTTGACAGACGGCAGTCATTTGTTTACATCTGTAGAAAGTGGGAGTTTACTGGGATATAAATTTTGGACAGAGTCTTGCTACGGGCCAATCAAATGTTAGGGAATTGTGTAAATATTTTTGTGCTGGAATTATTGACTCCTACATGTAGGTGAAACACAGTAGCATTAATGAACCACGTCAATGTGTGATGTGAATTGATGAAAATCTTCGTATGAAACAGGCCCGTACGACTAAAATGTTCGTAAGTGCAAACTTATGATAGTCTGTAAATTTCACATTAACAATGTTTTCTTGTAAACAATTATTGGATTTACATTTATTGAGCATAGGCTGCATATGCAGCCTATGCTCAATAAATGTAAATCCATCACGTGAAATTTCCAGAGCATCCTAAATCTGCACTTACAAACATTTTAGTCGTAAGAAGTTTAGTGAAACGGCCCCCTGATTACTAGTGTAGGAAACAGTAGGAATTCTGAGACGAACATTAGGCAATTCAGACACATGAACACTCCAAGACATGCGTGTAATTTTGCAATCATGAACAAACATCAATGTCAGAGACACGTTAGAAATGTGGCCTGTCCGCACACAAAAGCCCCCACTAATGTTGGTAGAACTTGTGGCCCAAGCCCATTGTAATTATTTTTATTTGCAATAAACTATGTTTAAACTAAAAGCCCCCACTGGCAGCCAAAGGAAAAGAGGGCATATTTGAAAACTCAAAAAGTATCGTGGATTTGTCACAGCATGATAATGGACTGTGAAACATGAAGCAGTTACTTAAAATAAATAAAAGAAATTTACCCGTGCATCAAGTTTGTTATGGACGTACGTACAGGATGGGACATACCGATGCTGAAATGCAGTGGTGGGGCTATAATAAATGACAGCAGAGCTCCAGATAAGTTTTGTATTATACGCCCATATTTCAAATTCAATGCGTAACTTAACTTTGTAAATGTATTATTGATTTTCTTTTTATTAAATAGGGAACAATTGATAAAAACATGAAACAAATTAAAAATTCACTTATTTGAGCTGCAAAACACAGTCACAGTTTGCTTTTTGCAGCTCAACTATTAAAGTAAATTTTCAACTTTATGACAGCATTTTCACTACTCAATTCGAAAATCAATGCGTATTTTTGCATTGCCGTGAGTATTTTGTACTCCCACTTTTGATAATCAATGGGTATTCTGCTATAATAAGTGCGTAAAATACGCCAATACGCACCTTATCTGGAGCTCTGAATCACAGTGATCCCCATCAAAACTAAGCCCATCTACATTTGCAGTTTGTCTACATTACGGATGTTCCACTGTACCAACCTTCAACCCGAATGACCTTGATGTGAGATGTTGCCTCTCCCTCCAGTTTCTGCCACTGTATACCCTCGGCTTTCTTCAGCTTGACCTCAATCTGTTGTCGAGGAAATATACGGTATTTGTGATCAGTGTAACTCCTGAACAAATAGCGCACACCCGTAGCCTGGTTATGATCTCTATTGCTTGCTAGAAGCAAGACGGGTGTTTCATTAATGGAATGGCAACCAGTGCAGATCCTGATCAGACTGTGCGGATGCACAGGCTGATCTGGATCTACACTGGTTGCAAGACCCATACGACCCATTTCTCCGGTCACAGCCCCGGACTCAAGTCTCATGTGAAGGAAAAGTGGGATGGAAATACAATAATAGAACACTTTCTTGCCATGCATGTGGCTGAACTGAGGCGATGTGGTGTAACATCCCAGTAAAGGCCGTTTCACACTTACACCGAACCGAAACTGAAACCGGAACGAAAAAATATAAGTACGTTGGACCCTATGGAGGCTTTCACATCTACGCCGAAACCGAAACCGAACGCCGAAACGAAAACATGCACGAATTGGATTTTATATTTTTCGGTTTCGGCGGCCAAATATAGCATCTATGCCAGGTCTGTCCAGCATCACACAACATATAATTAAATTACACAACTGCATATAAACGACCACGTGCGTTGTATATAATTTAATTAGTAATCATGGAAGCCATGAAGGGATTGTCAAGCGAGACAATAGAGGCGATTATTTTAGAAGTACAAGACTACAGATGTTTGTGGGACAAGGCTCAGGCCGACTATAAAGACCATGACTTGAAGGAAGTGACATGGAACAACATCGGGAAGTCTGTAGAATTATCAGGTCTGTGCTAAATTATACATACATGTGCATGTTATTGTACTATACGTGTTAGCTTTTCTAAAACGCTTGTCATGTGTATTATTATCATTATTGTTCTGTGATGGACAATCAATTGGTGACACTTTCTTCATCATGTGCGTGTGCTTATTCAGGAATCACATTGCTAGTGTCCGGTTTTCCATGTGTCCGTTTTCGTGTGCGTATGCGGGAAAGCCAATTTTTTCTATATAAACAATGATTACCACCTATAATAATTACCAACAACACTGCACACATACGCAGACGTGCACATTGACGGTTCTCCATGTGCGCGTGTGCGTGAAAAATAGTTTGCTATATGAGCGATTATTACCTATGTTGTATGTGAATACAGGTAGTCATTGCTCATACAGCAGACTTTTTTTCACGCATGAGCACATGCGCACCTAGGAACTGTCTGTCCGCTAGTATATTGAATGACCATTTCAAGGCGGCATCACTATCATAAACCTGTATTAGGCTGTGCCTCGTCTTATACATTGCTATGTGGCTGTGAATGAAGCAAAATGGCTGTGACCTATGCAACCAATGTAATTCCAGATCAGCCTATTCATCCGCACGAAATATACGCTCCCAGTTGTAATTTTAATTCTTATATTTTTTATATTTATATTTGTTATTTATAGGGTGGAATTGGCTCGATGGCCTTCCATCCCTGGGGTTGTATTTTAAGGACATTTATCTTTTATATCAGGTGAGCGTGTGAAAAAGGTATGGAGCAACCCGAGAGATACCCGTACGAGGTACATGAGGGAGGACGCGAAGATACTTTCCAGTGGCTCTGCCTCAAAACGCGAAAAGATGGAGTCTTGGAAGTGGGCGAAAATACTGGCTTTTCTGTCAACTGCAGAGTATCCGAAAAGGTGAGTGTTATATCCGCTAACAAATGGGTGTTGTTACAACGTGCTTTAGACGTTGCGCGAATGTTGTGGCGCCACTGCATTATTACACCGTTGTAAGGCCCTAAAATGGCAAGTTAATGTTCAGAGGACGTTCTCGTCATTACAAAATAGCTTTGAGACAACGTTTCTACAACGTTGACACAGTAATTTATTTTTCGCAACATAATAAAATTATGCCAGCGTAGCAGCAACATTGTGTCAGCATTGCCACAACGTTGTATTGACACGGTGTGTTTGCTGGGATGGCAATTACCACCATAATTTTTATTATATAACAATATGTCTAGTACAGTTTCGAATATGCAATACAAGTCAACACGGTTGTGTGATCCATGGAACCCGCTGAGCATGGCTACTAGAAAAAAAATGCAACAAATTAAATTTGACAAAGGAATACACCATAATTGTCCACATAATGTGGGCAATTATGGTGTATTCCGTTTTCAGTCTTAATGTGTTGCACTATTCTAGTTCTTTGTATCATAGGTACGTGTCTTTCACATGTGGAAGGGTCTACATCGACCATCTTTAACTCATCGGCTCATCGTTTTTAGAACGTTGTTCTACATGTGGGTGAACACCGCGGATGCACTGGTGAAAGACGCGTCTGAGAACTGAATACACCATAATTGCCCCCTATATGTGGAAAATTATGGTGTATTTCGTTTCCACGTAGGTCTTTCACCTGTGCGGGGTGTTGGATTGTGCTAATACAATATATTCTGTGTTTCAGTACAGTCAGCAACATTCCAGAGATGGAACCAGGAGGACAAGATGATGAGTCACAGTCAGATAATGATGCGTCCATTGAAGACGAAAGTGGAACTTCATCTCGACCACCTTCGAGAGCGTCTACACAGCAAGAAGTGGTCGGTCCGAAGTTAACTCCAGGTAGAAGGCAGAAGAAACGTATGCCTAATGATGAGCTGGAATCATTGTACATGTCATATTTAAAGAAAAAGCAAGAGAAGCAAGAACCAGAAGCTGATAAGGATGCTGAGGCTGATAAGCTTTGGCTGTTGAGTTTGCTTCCGAATTTTAAGGGAATGCCGCTGAACAAAAAGAATCGCATAAAGTATGCAATTCAAGGGTTGTTCCTTGAATCGGATGACCTGTCGCCTACACGAGGAGAGATGCCTCGGCAACAGCAACTTCGTATGCAAGTGCCATATCAACAACCGGCGTCACAGCAGCAGGGATATGTCTTCAACCAACAACCACCAATCAGTAATAATAGAGGCACAGGCAGCGATACTGATAGTGTTCAACAATCATATGATAATGATGGTGGTGTATACCAAACGTATACCAATCTCTAAGATAAAGTTGATGTTTATATGAGACGCTGTTGTAAGTGTTAATTACAGTTTCTGATGAAGACATCACTATGAATCTATTGACTGTCATATCACCGATTCATATATATGCTATCAAATAATGGAATATGTTCTATCACAAACGCAATGTTTGATATCACACATTCAGTTACTTGATATCACTAACTTGATTGAGGTTCCTATTTCAGTAGCATTTGTGCACCTGAATATACACATCATTATTCACTTATGTTTTCGTCTTTATACGAACGTCCATTTAACGTTCCCCTCGAATTATTGAATACTGCCATGGTACAGCTCCTTCCTCTGAACCGAAGTAATCTTTGTACCGATTCCTAACTTGGACAGAATGTGCCTTTGGTCTGTTACGTGTAGGCACTTGTGGTATGCTGTGAAGCCCAGCATTTTCTTGATTCCCTTCGCAAACTGCTTGTGGCATTCCACTGTCATCCATACCATGTTGTCCAATAGAATCCTTTTGGATAAAGTTATGTAACACTATTGTACCTTTAACTACTTTAGTGGCATTGTCAGGATGCAAACGTAGTCTCCTGTTGTATATCCTCCAGCGTTGAGTTAACAAACCAAAGGCATTTTCTGATATTCGTCGAGCGCGCGACAACCTGTAGTTAAAGGTACGTTTGTCCTCTGATAAGTTTTTTCCAGGGTATGGTCGTAGCATGTAATCTTTCAGCGGAAATCCTTCATCTCCAACAATCACATACGGTAACGGGCCGTGTTCCTCAGCATTTCGTAATGGCTCTGCAGGTGGTATGTTAAACTGTTGTTGCTCAAGGGCTATCCCCATGGGACATTTGTTTAAAATTCCACTGTCACTGCTGCTGCCAAAACTCCCTATATCTACGGCTGTGAATAGGTAGTCTGCATCTACTATAGCTAACAACACTATAGAGAATGTCTTCTTATAATTGAAATATAAGGATCCGGAATTTGGAGGTGCTTCAATTGTCACATGTTTTCCGTCGATAGCACCGATGCAGTGAGGGAAGTTCCATCTTTCTTCAAATCTTCTTGCGCCTTCCAACCATGATTCTTCAGTTGGAACAGGGAGTAAAGTGTCACTGAGAGACTCCCATAATGCATCGCAAACTTCATAGACAGCATCACTTACTGTACTAATGCCACATCGAAAACTGTATGCGATGGTTGTAAATGCATCACCAGTACTTAAAAAGCGCAAACATATCGCAAGTTGTTCAGGTACACCAATAGGTTTTCTAAAACGTGTCGTCTGACGGTGGAGCCTAGGTGTTAATATTTCAACAAGTTCGTCAAATTTTTCCGGGCTCATACGAAAGTATGTGTAAAATTTGTCTGGATGTGCTCTTAGTTCCTGAATTAGCTTATGGTATTCACCCAATTCTTCACGTCTAGTGTTGATTTCATGTACCCATTTTCTTCTTTGCCTACGTCTTCTTAAAATATGATAGCCCATCAGTAGCATTTCATCATCACTGTCATCTGTGGCTACATGTACATCCATATTGAATTGTTAACTTAAATATCACTGAATTGAATCACATACAGTATAGTTCTATGCAATGCATCTGTGATACACAAAGAATTTCACAACGTGTAAAGTAGTCATAGATTTCGTCCACGGAATCGGCTCAAATGTGAAAGGCCTCCCGAAAACGAAACGATGGAAATCGGTTTCGTTTCCGTTTACGGTTTCGTTTCGGTGTAAGTGTGAAACGGCCTTAACAGCTATTGTCATATAGAAATGGGCAGGAAGTTTCAATTCTCATCCGAAAGACCAGTGGGATGGAACACTATGAAAGTGTTATTTTTTGCCAGGCACATTCACTACATCAGATCATAGCAAGATTCACCATATTTGCGAACTGAAGGCAGAAACGTTACCATACCTTTGACTTCATGATTTTGGACGTTGATTGGTCAGGCACTATCGGGTGAGACAAGGGAAACAACTCCAGGTTGTAGTCGGCGTGACTGGGCAGCTTTACCGTCACACTCAGCTGTGAATATACATGGAGAATAACAGGTGTGTGTCATTTGATGTCAAGTTTATCAGGCTCGCCGAGGAATTCCTACCGTTTCCGAGCCGAGACCGATAAACTAGATATCAAGAGACATTAGCGTGGCATTATATTTATAAGGTGATGTTTACGCTATATAATGAGTAAATATGACGTGGTTTTCGTTGCCTAGGTTGCATCATTACACTAAAGTCATTCAGCAACGTCATGTGCCACAGTTTGACTAAGGAAACGTCAGCTTGGAGAAATTCCGGTAAACTTCCTAACTGGACTCACGCACCGACGTTGGTATGTCCATCGTTTGAAGATCAAAGCAAAAGCCCCTAAACAACAATAGGTCTTAGGGTTACAAGTCAAAGGAATCTTTTGTGTTAGCCTATACCCCAATGTTTGCTCAGACACACAGTCAAAGCACTATATGCCTCGCAGCTCTACTGAGACTTGAGAAATGGGACTTGGCAACTAGTAGACCCAGAACGGCCTCGACATTTATACAGTCTAATCAGAGTCTGCATAGGACCATGGCATTGTGAGAATGATGTTTAACGGCCCATGAACATAGTAATGGTGTCGTTCCTGACACCCACCCGTCGGCGCCTTGGCTGATTAGTTGATTCTGTCAATCCACAAGGCGCCGACAGGTAAGTCCCGGTAACAACACCATTACCCACTAACATTTTGGGCAGACGAGGCATGGATGGGCAACCCTGTCAAATGGAATGGTGCTTAACGGCCCACCAACATAAAATAGTATCATTTGGGGCTAACCTGCCAAATGGAGTGATACAAAGTACTTAAACACGTTTAGCCAGGCCTCGACAAATTCACTCGTCCGCTTGCATTGGCGAGTGATTTTTTGTTTGTTTTTTTTTGGTTTAACGGCCTATCGACAGCTAAAGTCATTTAAGGCCGGGTCAATGGGTTTAGTACTAAATCCCATATATTACATATAAAGTACATGTTCAAGTACGTGTACAAATGGGGGGGGGGGGAAATACCAAAATCAGAACTGAATATTTACAATAAAAAAACTATATATTCAGCCCCGGGATCAGAATAATCCTGATCTGATGTCAGGTCTTCGCCACACCAGAATCACTTGGTCCCCTCCCAAAAGCAGTAAGAATGGGCGAGTAAATTTTCGATCTGAACGAGTGGTAATTTGAAGAGACAGTGCGGCATAAACGTTAAAACAGATAGGAATGTATGAGTTGAAGTCCAATCTGGACTACTGAAAAATTAAGAATTTGTCGAGGCCTGATAACATAGATAACATAAAGTTACGGATATATATGCCCGCGGTAAAATAATAAACACGTCCCACCCAACGTACAGATTGTTCCTGCAGGTCCATGGAGAAATCGTCTTGCTGGATGTTTTTCAGCATGATTGTCACAACAACGTGGGTGTGCGTCTGGTACCAGTCATGTCTGCAAAATAACCAGGAGTTTCGGAGATTTGGAAAAAAATCACTTAATTACAAGTCGATTCCGAGACACAAACAAATCTACAAGTAAATTTTTTACTAATCTGCTTCATCACTTGCTACATATATCTGTGACGCATTGTCATTCAACACTACAAACCTCTTTAGCAGTGTTTGCAAACAGTGTAGGTCCAGATGAGACGGCTCAAAATGAGCCGTCTCATCAGTATCTGCACCTTTCTCAAGTAATTTTCATATGTTTTATAACCAAGGGCATCGGTGAAGCGGTTATAAGTTATTGAACTAGAGAGCTGCGACTTGCATGTCGCGCCCGCCGAGGTTTTGATAGTATACCAATAAACTTTAACCAAAATCTCTTAACCCGGACACACGTATATGCGTACGCCAATGTGCCGACTATATCGTGCTGTCTGCAAGCGGGCGCGACAAAAATGAAAGGTGTTACTAGCATGCGTACGCACGTAAATGGACTAACGCTATATCCCCATCTTGCCTATTGGCGTAGGAATAAAAATCACCATGTTATACATGGACTGTCTGAAAATCATTTTGTCACTATTGGATTGGTGTTTAAATTAACATATCACAGTCCATTCCATTTATTTAGGGTCAGGGCTCCAGATAAGGAATTAATAATTTAGTATTTTTACTCCATCATATCTGAAGCAATTGGGTATTTCAATATTTGAATTGGGTAAAATAAAATCACACTACTGTTTACAGATCAACAGACAGCAATTATTAAATAGTTTGCTTTGAAATGAAAACATCTCTTGGCATTTCATTGTCTCCTTGGAGACAATTCTAATGAAATACCAAGGTGTGTTTTCATGGAAAATAAGAAAAATATGCGATATTTGTGGTCTGTTTATTGTTTTCTGTAGCATGATAAAGGTACCACAAATTTGTTATTGCTTTTTGATACTCGCTACTTCTGATTTCAATTGGGTTTTTGGCAATTTTAATTGGGTATTTACGCAAATACACAGCTTATCTGGAGCTCTGTAGGGTTGAAACGGTTAAATACTTGGATTTTTCTTTGGTCGACACTGTGGCAGGTGAGACACCACTTGATGCTCCGACCTTCACAGATGTATTTGGTTGTTCTTTCACTGAAATAACAGAACAAGTGTGCAAACAACTGACACATGTTTATGAAAATACAACTGAAATTGGTTGTGTGATCAAGAAAATGGTCTAGCACTGATGAATAAATAGATAAATTAACGGCCTATCAAATAGATAAATAAACGGCCTATCAACAGCTAAGGTCATGTAAGGCTGGCCAAACGGGTCCGTTCAATAGCACATAAACACGGGAATAGACCTGCATTGGGGATTACAATAAACATTTTCAACATTGAAATGTTCCTGTAGCCGATTTCACCAAAATTGCAAAGTATTCTTATCTTGCTATAAAGTACACTTTGAGAGACAAACTTTCAATTTAAGGATACATTTATTAATTTTTATTATGCGCAACTTCACACGATGACAAGTATTATTATGCGCAACTTCACACGATGACAAGTATTCCTGTAAAGTATCATGACTCTTAACTCAAACACTTTTGGAGGTATGCACGACACAAATTTTGTGACAGACGGACGGACGGACACGGACGGACGGACGGACGGACGGACAGACAGGCGGACATCCAAGCCAAAAACAACAAGTCTCCCTATTCATGGGGGAGTTTGTTTGTTTATTTATTATTAGTGTTTAACGGCCTATCAACAGCTAAGGTCATGTAAGGCTGGGCAAACGGGTTTGATCCCATTTTAACCTGCTGCACTGGGGGGAAAATCCCAAAATCAGAACGGAATATTTACACCGAGAACAAATATATTCAGCCCTGAAATTAGAATAACCCGACCTGGTGCCAGGTCCATACCACACCAAGTCACTTGGCCCCTTCCCCTAAAATAGGATTACGAATATTGTAATACTCACATAAGGGGTATAACCAGATTAAACTGTCACATACAAAATGCCAAAGACGTATGTGAGGGCAAAACCAGGTCGCCAGTCGGGATTCCGGTAAGGATGAACCCCGATCGTTAAATTACCCATCGCATGCTCCCACCTGCCACCCACTTCATGGGGGAGACATAATAATAGTGTCTTTTGATATCAAGTTTACCACGCTAGGCTAGGAAATGCATAGGAAATTAGGAATTCATACAGTTTCCAAGCCGATCCCGATAAACTTGACATCAAAAGACACTAACCTGTAGCCGATTTCACCAAAGTTGCAAAGTATACTTATCTTAAAGTATAGTTTGAGGGAGTAATCATTTATTTTTCCCCAAATGCATTATTTCATATAGAACTAACAACTTCATATATTTGAGGATTAAAAGTACGCAGAATTATTATACTGAATTTATTACATTATCATCGCCAAAATGGTTGTGATAATGTATTAAATTCACTATAATAAAATGAGTAAATTTATCCTTAAATTGAAAATTTCTCCCTCAAAGTGTACCGGTACTTAGCGAGATAAGTACATGTATACTTTGCAATTTTGGTTAAATCGGCTACTGGTATTATATTTATCAGGTAGTGTTTTATGCTACAGAATAATCAAATTGTTGTGGTTTTCATTCAGAAATAAAGCAGACTTGTTTATGTTACATCATTACGCTGACATCATTCGGTACGTCACATGACTTTGTTCGACCCATGAAATGTCAGCTTTAAATTAATTTTGACCAGGATACGTGTATTTAGTCAATGCAGGATACAACAATTGTTATCAGTCATTATGTATTACTGTCTGTTCCACGAAACCTTCCAAAATTTTACGGCTATATAAACAAGGCAAACACAATATTATTTTTCGATAATATTAAATTAAAGCAAAATTTAACAATGAGCCTTCTTTTTATTTCGTGAAATTTTGTCCAATATTGATTTTATTGTGAAAAAATATGTTCCCCATGTTAAATCCCCATAGAGTGAAGATGTCTATGGGGATTTAACATGGGGACATTTTTTGAATTTCAGAAATACTGGACCGATTTTCAAAATCTAACTTGTTTTCTTAGATCATTTCCAAGCTATCTAGCCATGTTTCGGGGTCAATTTCCAAATTTGTTCCTGTTTTAACTCCTCCCACCTTGTTTTCCCCCCACGTTAAATTCCCAGACAAATAAATTTTTCGTAATATAATCAATATTTGACCAAATTTCACGAAATAAAAAGAAAGCTCATTCTTAAATTTTGATAAAATTTCATATTGTCAATTTTTAAAAAAATATTTTTGCATTGTTTATATGGCCGTAAAATTTGGGCAGGTTTCGTGAAACAGACAGAAGGTCACTGCAATGCTTGTTACCTGATACAATACACACTCTGGTATTACACAGGCGCGTACACATGTACAACTATTTTGCAGCCCAAACTTACAGTTCAGTTCAGCATCACACTTCCTGACCCATGTCTTGAAAATATCATCGGACTCTGAAACAGGCGCATCATTATACAACCTTCTGACCAGGGGGCCGTTTCACAAAACTTCTTACGACTAAAATGTTAGTAAGTGCAAATTAAGAATCGTCTGGAAATTTCAATTGATGGATTTACATTTATTGAGCATAGGCTGCATATGCAGCCTATGCTCATTAAATGTAAATCCAATAATTGTTTACAAGAAAAAATTGTTAATGTGTCATTTACAGACTATCATAATTTTGCACTTACGAACATTTTAGTCGTACGAAGTTTAGTGAAACGGCCCCCAGGTACTCCATTTTCATGCTAAAAAACGCAATTCAATCTTTAGAACGCTGCATGAGTGTGTTTTATTTATGTCCATACAGGGCTCCAGATAAGGTGCGGTGCGTATTGGCACTTATACGCACTTAATATTTTAGCAGAATACACATTGATTATCAAAAGTGGGAGTTCAACATACTCACATCATGTGAAAATACGCATTGATTTTCAAACTGAGTAGTGAAAATACTGTAATACAGTTGAAAATTTACTTAGTTGAGCTCAAATAAGTTTGTTTGTTTATTTGTTGGGGTTTAACGGCCTATCAACAGCTAAAGTCATTTAAGGCCGGGTCAATGGGTTTAGTACTAAATCCCATATATTACCTGTACAAGTACATGTACATGTTCAAGTACATGTACAAATGGGGGGGGGGGGGAAATCCCAAATCCCAAAATCAGAACTGAATATTTACAATAACAAAACTATATATTCAGCCCTGAAATCAGAATATTCCTGATCTGATGCCAGGTCCTCGCCACACCAGAATCACTTGACCCCTCCCAAAAGCAGTAGGATCAGTAATAATCTTACTACTTTTATAATGGGCAATAACCCAATTCAACTCTCAGGTAACAAAAGAGCCAAAGATCACACCCGAGGGCCAAACCAGGCAAATCGTGATTCCTATAAGGAGGAAACC
The DNA here is from genome assembly GCA_029237695.1 of Conchocele bisecta. Classification (NCBI taxonomy): domain Eukaryota; kingdom Metazoa; phylum Mollusca; class Bivalvia; order Lucinida; family Thyasiridae; genus Conchocele; species Conchocele bisecta. Next base: position 77,565,210 of record CM055274.1, on the reverse strand, counting down.
ATACCGTTCATTTACGCATTCACGTTCGCCCGACCAACTACTCACTCAAAATAAGTACATTTAATCTACGCAGTCGCGTTCGCCCGACCAACCACCCATCGGAAAATACCACAAATGGTGCAGATCCTGATGAGATGGCATCTCATTCTGGATCTACACTGTTTGCAAACCTTATGATAGAGGTCTGTACTCTGTAGTGTTGAAAGAGTTAACAAGTAATAAAGGAAGACAAACTCCAACATTTGGCTAATTGTGAATTTAAAACAAGCATCATTTTGGAGTTTGTTTAGTACCTTCAACACCACACCACAAATCACTGTACCTTTGGCAAGCAGTAACAAGCCATCTGATCAGGATATATTTGTAGATAACTTGATAATTTTACAAATGTACAAGAAAAAAACATTATTCACTTTATGGAATATACATGTAGTTCACAACAAAACAGAATAGTCCAATCAAGCTATACAGGGTGAAGAGGTAACACACTCGGGTTGAACAAGAAAATGTGGCATGTTGGTCTCCGGTGGCAGATTGGATAAACTCTGACTAACTTCTTAACGTGACCCATGGACACACAGAGCTCCAGATAAGTTTTGTATCTAAAAAGTATTATACCCCCAGATTTCAAATTCAATGTGTATTTTAATTTTACAAATATATTATTGATCGACTTCCTTCTTAACCCTTACTACGCTGAATTAAATGTTGCCGTCTGCTGGAAATGTTTTATTTTCAATATTTCTCGACAAAAACCTGGTTTTGACAGCACATGAGAATCGTCTCCAGTGGAGACGATTCTCATGTGCTGTCAAAACCGGTTTTTTGTTAAGAATTAAAGCAAAAATGAAAAACAGCAGACGGCAATTTCCGTCAACAGCGTAGGAAGGGTTAAATAGGGAGAAAATTATAAAATATAAAACAAATACAAAATTCCCTTATTTCAGCTAAGTAAATTATCAATTTTATTACAGTATTTTCACTACTGAATTTGAAAATCTTTGTACTATTGATAATCAATGCGTATTCTACTAAAATAAGTGTGTAAAATAAGCCAAAACGCAGCTTATCTGGAGCTCTGCATACACACACAGTCCAAACACTATATGACTGCAACTGGCTCTATCGAGACCGGGGACATAAAAACATATTTCTGGTACACATTTTGTCTAAGAAAATACATACATACCTTTGTGAGGGTGGAAATAAGTCTGTGCCTGTCCCTCGAGAAACGCTTCCTTCGCGTCTGAATATTCCTCCAGGTAAAATAAGGCCGTCCTGTAACACGAAGTGATATTACAATATTACAGAGTGAAATTATCTAAACATTTCTCTCATAACCATTTTCTGGCTAAGGATAAGATTGGTGATGCTTTGTAATATTAATGTTATACGATGATCAAGAAACTTGTACAAACTTTTTGACGCAAAACATGGCTAAGTGTTTCCGCAAAACTGTGAAGGTACAAAATGTGAAGTTCATGTTAATGGGGGCATGAGTGTGTTCCAAATGCTCACATGTATTAAGTGTCCAAATATTGAAGCAATCTGTCAAGTAATATTCAAGTTACCGGTATATCAAGATGAAGAAACTTGTATAAACTTTTTGACGCAAAAAAAAATGGCTAAGTGTTTCCGCAAAAATGTGAAGGTAAAAAAGGTCATGTCCATGTTAATGGCAGCATGCGTGTGTCCCAAATGCTTACATGTATCAAGTGTCCAAACATTGAAGCAATCCATCAAGTAATATTAATGTTATACGATAATGAAAAAACTTGTAAAAACATTTTGACGCAAAAAATGGCTATGTGTTTCTGCAAAAATGTGAAGATAAAAAAGGTCAAGGTCATGTTAAAGGTACATGCCCACTCAGTAGGTTATACTATAGGGAGACAGGTAGTTTTGTATATCAAAATATATCAAAATAAACATTCATTCACCATTACCCCACATATTGATTGGCATTATTATACATTTTATATCAGACGTAAATCTCCACACTGATATCAGGGGCGATAACCGTGTTTTCTTAAAATGTTAACGGACATTACTAGTTGTTCTCTGTATTTATTGTTTGATGTGCAATGATCATACTGTATAATCTGTCGAAAATATACTTTTTTCAGACGACGCATTTAATTACAGTGGAACCCCTCTAAATCGAACCCCCTGTAAACCGGAATTCTCGCTAAGCCTAACAGACGATCAAGTCCCGAATTCTCCGCTATACAAACACATTGTTTTCTACCCCTCTAACCCTGAACCGCTCTATTCCGTAATCAGAACTACATTTCAAGTCCAAAACGTTATTTCCGTGTTAAAAAAAAACACGAAAAACTCTGTCACCCATCTGTATGTCGCTATTGAAGAAATACGGCACTGTCCATGTCAATTGAGTGTAAAATCACACCGTGTTTACAAGCATGTTAACTAAGAATAAACAGGACAAACCAAACTGGGTGGGCTATTATTCAGTATAGAAACAGCACACCCTGAAATGTGGTATACATGTGCTGCACAAACATGAGTTTTATGGTGCACATGTAAAATTTAATAAAACTAGAAATGTGGCCGGTCGGCACACAAATGCCCCAGCTGGCAGCCAAAGAAAACAAGGCATATTTGATTATAAGCCATTTACCCGTGGAATGTGGATTTATCACAGGGCGGTAGAGGACCATTGGAGCAATGCGTGTGTGAAATGTGACGCAGATCCGAGCAAGGAAACAGAAATTATAAGCCATTTACCCGAGCGTTAAGGTTTCAAACGCACCAAGACTGTGACCTTAACCCTGGGCTTAGCGGGGGCGGGACGAATGTGGATTTGTCACAGGACGGTAGAGGACTATTGGAGCACTGCGTGTGTGAAATGTGAAGCAGATCTGAGGAAGGAAATAGAAATTATAAGCCATTTACCCGAGCATTAAGGTTTCAAACGCACCAAGACTGTGACCTTGACCCTGGGCTTAGTGCGGGCGCGACAAATGTGGATTTGTCACAGGGCGGTAGAGGACCATTGGAGAAATGCGTGTGTGAAATGTGAAGCAGATCCGAGCAAGGAAACAGAAATTATAAGCCATTTATCCGAGCGTTAAGGTTTCAAACGCACCAAGTTTGTGACCTTGACCCTGGGCTTAGCGGGGGGCGGGACGAATGTGGATTTGTCACAAGGCGGTAGAGGACCATTGGAGCAATGCATGTGTGAAATGTGAAGCAGATCCGAGCAAGGAAACAGAAATTATAAGCCATTTACCCCGAGTGTTAAGGTATTGAACACACCAAGTCTGTGACCTTGACCCTGTGCTTAGAAGGGGGCGGGACGAATGTGGATTTGTTACAGGACGATAGAGGACCATTGGAGCACTGCGTGTGTGAAATGTGAAGCAGATCTGAGCAACGAAATAGAAATTATAAGCCATTTACCCGAGCGTTAATGTTTCAAACGCACCAAGTCTGTGACCTTAACCCTGGGCCTAGCGGGGGCGGGACGAATGTGGATTTGTCACAGGACGGTAGAGGACCATTGGAGCACTGCGTGCGTGAAATGTGAAGCAGATCTGAGGAAGGAAATAGAAATTATAAGCCATTTACCCGAGCGTTAAGGTTTCAAATGCACCAAGTCTGTGACCTTGACCTTAGTGGGGGGCGGGACAAATGTGGATTTGTCACAGGGCGGTAGAGGACCATTGGAGCAATGCGTGTGTGAAATGTGAAGCAGATCCAAGCAAGGAAACAGAAATTATAAGCCATTTACCCCGAGTGTTAAGGTATTGAACACACCAAGTCTGTGACCTTGACCCTGTGCTTAGAAGGGGGCGGGACGAATGTGGATTTGTTACAGGACGATAGAGGACCATTGGAGCACTACGTGTGTGAAATGTGAAGCAGATCTGAGCAAACGAAATAGAAATTATAAGCCATTTACCCGAGCGTTAATGTTTCAAACGCACCAAGTCTGTGACCTTAACCCTGGGCCTAGCGGGGGCGGGACGAATGTGGATTTGTCACAGGACGGTAGAGGACCATTGGAGCACTGCGTGCGTGAAATGTGAAGCAGATCTGAGGAAGGAAATAGAAATTATAAGCCATTTACCCGAGCGTTAAGGTTTCAAATGCACCAAGTCTGTGACCTTGACCTTAGTGGGGGCGGGACAAATGTGGATTTGTCACAGGGCAGTAGAGGACCATTGGAGCAATGCGTGTGTGAAATGTGAAGCAGATCCAAGCAAGGAAACAGAAATTATAAGCCATTTACCAGAGCGTTAAGGTTTCGAAATTCACTTAATTGAGCTGCAAAGATTTTGCAGCTCAAATAAGTGAATGTTTAAATTTGTTATATTTTTTTATCATTTGTTCCCTATTTAGTAATGAAGAAAATCAAGAATCCACTTCTAAAAGTAAAATATGCAATGATTTTGAAATCAGGGGGTATAGTAAGTACGCTGTAGACACAAAGCTTATCTGGAGCTCTGGCTGTTACCATGCTTCCCGTTACAGTAACATTAACAGCAACTGTAGCCTATTTCATCAACATTGCAAAGTATACTTTACTAGCAAAGTATACTTTGAGGGAGAAATTTTCAATTTTTTGAAAAATTTATTAATTTTTATTATACTGAATTTATTACATTATCACAGCCATTTAATGGCTGTGATAATGTAATAAATTCAGTATAATAATTCTGCATACTTTTAATCATGAAATATATGCATTTGTTAGTTCTATGTGAAATAATGCATTTCTGGAAAAATAAATGATTACTCCCTCAAAGTATACTTTGCTAGTAAAGTATACTTTGCAATGTTGATGAAATAGGCTACTGATCTTTATGGTTGCAATATGGTTATATGGTATATAACATACATGAAAACAGTAAAATAAATATTACTAAATGCTTACCTGCATATCACAGGTGACGGGAAATAAAATCACATGACGGTGTATATATATAGACATTATCTATACACGTATACAACAGACTATCAGATTAGTTGTTCCCATCACCTGTGCTGCATATCTGTATAGTGGGAACTCGTAATTTTTAGAACTGGTGGAATAGTGACACAATTATACACTTATTTACTTCCTATAAAGAACAGTTTGTGCCCACTGAGTGGGCATGTACCTTTAATGCCAGCATGAGTGTGTTCCAAATGCTAAGATATAGCAAGTGTCCAAATATTGAAGCAATCCGTCAAGTACTGGTAATATTAAAGTTATACCATGATGAAGAAACTTGTACAAACTTTTTGACGCAAAAAAATGGCTACGTGTTTCCGCAAAAATGTGAAGGTACAAAAGGTCACGGTCATGTTAATGGCGGCATGAGTGTGTTCCAAATGCTCACATGTATCAAGTATCCAAATATTGAAGCAATCCGTCAAGTAATATTAAAGTTATACCATGATGATAAAGCTTTTACAAACTTTTGAACATTTCGGACGACGACAAAAAATCACACAACTTTTAAGGTATAAATCACATGGACTTGTCTCACATGATCTTGGTGATATTTTCTGTAAATATTTTTCATAAAAATCGTACATCCTTTTAGGCACAAAATCACATGTCTGTAGCCGATTTCACCAACAAACTAGCAAAGTATACTTTGAGGGAGAAATTTTAAATTTTATAATAAAATTATTAATTTTTATTATACTTAATTTATTACATTATCACAGCCAAGTTGGCTGTGATAATGTAATAAATTCAGTATAATAATTCTGCATACTTTTAATCATCAAATACATCCAGTTGTTAGTTCTATATGAAATAATGTATTTCAGGAAAAATAAATGATTACTCCCTCAAAGTATACTTTGCTAGAAAAGTATACTTTACAATGTTGGTGAAATAGACTACTGGTCTCACATGATCTTAGACCATACCCTTTTCTCAAGGAGGCTTTCTCCGTAACCGTGAGGTGCAGTTAAAATAATTCTTAAGAAAACGAAAATAAACACATTTTCTTGATGAATTTATTTCAAATGCAGGAATTATAAGGAATGAATGGCCTTTTTGTTGAATTTATCGGGGATATAAACTTGGAAAAGACGCGGAAATAGTGGACGAGGCCTTCCGGCCTTCGTCCAGTATTCCCGCGACTTTTCCAAGTTTATACCCCAATAAATTCCACAAAAAGGCCATTCATTCCTATATAAAAATCGTACAACATTTTAGGCACAAAATCACAAGTCTCACATGATCTTAGACCATACCCTTTTCTCAAGGAGGCTTTCTCATTCTTAGGGTTGATCTCAATGGCCTTAGTTGCATCCTCCACCGCATCTGGAAACACAAAATATACATGGAACGCAAGCTGCCATGACAAAAACAGGCATATTGCAGGCCAGGGATGGATTGTGGCATATGTGTTAGCACACACAACTTCAAATCTGGAGGTTGTGGGTTCAAACCTTCGCATTAGGCGTGAAAAATACTTACACAGTATTCCCATGCCACTGGTCTGTCGGACGAGACTTTAAACTGTGGTCCCGTCTTTATATAACCATAGCTGTTGCTGGGACATTATACACATTCACTTTCATATTGCAGGCCTCGACAAATCCACTCGTATTGACGAGTGAATTTTCGATCAGGACGAGTGGTTATTTGAAGAGATAGTGCGGCATAAACATTAAAACATATAGGAATGTACGAGTTGAATCCCAATCTGGAGACAAGTAAAAAATTAAGAATTTGTCGAGGCCTGTACATGTGCTGCCTTTTAGGCCGTGTTTTCACATGCATGATTATGTCTGTACCATATTGTTTGAAATGTCTAATGGTTATATAGGAAAAAATAACATACCGGTAGATATGTTTAACAGTCATATGAAATTGGGGAAAATGTATAGTACTGTAATGTCTGATATCAAGAAAATATTTAGAATTTTTCATAAGAAAAATAATGACCGATTTGTGGCTGTGACTGGAGAAATGGGGTTTGTGGGCTTTGTATCCTGTGTAGATCCAGATCAGCATCCGCTAAGTCTGATTAGGATCTGCACTGTTCCAGGGCCGTAACCAGGTGAGGCAAATCAAGTCCCGATATGGGGGTCAGGGAGCATTTTCCCCGCCACCCCCTGGGGATTTGTTTAATTCTTAAATTCGGCAAAATGACAGACGAGGCGGTGACCGCCTCGTCTGCCTCATCCTGGTTACGGTACTGTGATTGCCATTCCGTCAATGAAACACCCGCAATGCTTCTAAACAAGCAATATACAATGCGTATATCATTATCAGGCCACAAGAGTGTGCTATTTGATGAGGAGCTAAACAAATCCCATCCCATTTCTCCAGTCACAGCCATATATGATGGGCTATGTGGTGATACCTTTGAATTTCTCCAGCATGATGCAGGTGTGAGCCCGGTTACAGTATATATCATCTCTGCTGCCATCCTCTGCTATAGCGTCTGTATACAGCTGCAAGATACGACCACTTGCTGAGAAGCGATACCTTATGACATTTATATCAATCGGTGGGCAGTTGGTTGGGAGCATGTGGTAAATTAAATGACGATAAAATGCTTGACGGGCCTGGATTATTCAGGATAAGATGGAAAGGCAAAATATTATTTTCTAAAAACTTCTAAAATTTGTTTCTAAGAATTATTAGTTTGTATTACAGTACGGTACTATATTTTTTCATATGGAAACTATAAAAATATGTCACAATTAAATCAGATCTAATTCACAATTCTGCAAATGAAGCCAACGAGTGGAGTTGTAACTCTGGCTATGGACGGAACGGGAATAGATTGCAAGTTACCTCAAACGCAACATAAAAGTTCCCTTTGAAAAACTAAAATCAACAGCCTATAAGACCCTTGTCCGACCCCAGCTCGAATACTGTTCCTCCATCTGGTCACCATATACAGATACTGCAATCTACCAGCTCGAGATCATCCAAAGGTGGGCAGCTCGTTCGACCATGAGCAACTAAGACCATACCTCTAGTGTTACTGAAATGGTAAGAGTCCTAGAGTGGCGGTCTCTCGAGCTCAGACGCATAGACAACCGATTGTCTATGCTGTACAAAATTACAAATGACCTTGTCGCCATACCTAGCCATTCATATCTGTCCCTAAAGCCCAGGCAAATGCCTCGCCAATACCGCTTACCAACTGCCATGAAAGACTATTATAAATTTTCCTTCTTTCCTCATACAATATCAGTATGGAACTACCTCCCAATAGGGGTTCCAACATTACCCTCAATAGAACAGTTCAACCTGGCTATCTGCCAGATTGACTACTGTCCCTCACACTAGGTTCTCAGCTGTTTTTACTTTTTTCTAATTACCCCTCTACTTTACATAATTTGTGTCTTTTACTGCAACTTTTACTCTAATAACCCCCTTGTCATACTGATGCATGCCTGTCCAAGTCCCCTTCTGTGGTTTGACAGTATAGGAAGATAGATAGAGATCGTAACTACAAGTTTGGTAGCCGTAATCCGTATGTACCAAGTGGTCCAATGTGCTATGGAAGAACGGTTGGACAAGAGTAAATTATAATGCCCCTAAATGAATTTGTGGCGGTGTGACCGATGGGAGTTCTATGGTCTTTTTAGTATAACTCCAATTCCTTACCCATCCTATAATTGCCCTATATTTTTTTCATATATTACATATTTCCTATAAGTACAAGTCGTGCAGATGGCGTTGGTAGTTACTAAGGTACATGTAAGTTCCCAGCGCTCTTTTCATTGTGCTTTCTGCGCATGTCAGTTTGGGTTATTTGCACATCTCTTGCGCTTTCGCAGTTGCTGGCTAGCTCGTGCGCGGATAACCGGGCCGGCAGTTGCCAGCCAGGTATCAGAGTAGACGCATCAAATAATATATATTGTGATCATTAGTATATTACAGATTACTCGTCTGACAATAAATTTGGTCGTCTCCAAATGGCATTCCTTCCATAGAAGCCCACCAACCCACAACCATGTCCAGGGAGCTCCCGTCACCATGTGACATATATTTGAGGGACTGATAAGTACTGCCCAAAATGTACCAAAAACATGGAATTCAGATACGATTAAATATAGAATTCGTGGACGAATTTCAATTTGGCGGTACGGTACTCACTATGTCGAGAAGATGTGTATTCGTGCCTGGTTAGCTCAGTCGGTTAGAGTGATGGTACGGTAATTTGTGCCCGGCTAGCTCAGTCGGCTAAGCGATGGTACAGTAATCGAGCGAATACAAGTAAATGGTGTTGGCCTACCTTGAGATATCAGACTATCACACTGCACGAACAGGAAAATTCCAGAAAATGCAACTTACCTCTAAAGCTTTCTGGTAGTTTTCGTTGACAAATTCTTCATTTGCTCTCCTGAATATGAAATATAAATACACAAGAGAGTGAAACTGTCATATAGAACACGTTACTGTCATGACAAATAAATAAAAAATACAAAGATTTGTTTGGAAATCTTACCCAAATATTTCAGCAGCCATTTTGGACGGGCTTGATTCACTGCGTTGCGATACAGGGGTGCTGATCAAAATACGGTTTTGACTAGAATACGGAAAGGATATGTTCGGAAAAAGCATCTGGAACCTTCTTTATCTAGAGTGATCGGACATTTGGGACAAACAAAATACATGTACCGGGTCCCAAGAATATCACTGGGACCCAAACGTACATGCTCACATTATACGCGTGGTTTCTTTTCCAGTACAAAGTTGCCTTACCTTTGAGTACAAAGTTACCATACCTCTCCTCAATAATTCAATAAAGTTTAACTGGCCCCACTCAACCCTGCCCCACTCCTCGAATAGTTCGCAAATGCATTGCTTTGTCCCCACACACCCCATATAATATACAATGTAAGAAAACAAGTGTTTTTTTTGTATATGTGTACGTCACAAATCTGAGCTCCGAAATGGAGTCAATGCCAGAACGGCAGCTAATCCCAGAACATGGGCCGAAACTGATGACATCGTCCCAGAACGTGGGCAAATCTGGCCGGAAAAGATAGGAAATTTGCACACATGGAACCGTTGCAAGATACGACATGGAAACAAGAAATGCAAATTGTGTTTAATTCACTTAATTAATGCATGATCACTTCACGGGTAGGCCTACTGGGATTAGTCCCCGTTCTGGGATTGGCCCCCAATCTGGGTCTGACCATAGAAACAAATTTGCTAGCCTAATCCATACCTCTCGCGAGGATAGCAATTTAAATTAACCCCATATGTTTAATGTAACACATGGAAGGGTGATTTGGCTTGTTGGTTATCCGGCGTGTTCGATATGTTAGCGATATAAAACTGTCAAAGCAGTATCGATAAATTATTAATAAAAAACATACTCAATCAGAGATTGGTTATTTTACCGTGTCAATGTGTTTATCTGACATTTGCATGTATATCTTGTAAATTTGAAAGCTTCATTTCGTTATGTTGGATGTTGAACAGCAACAAGAGAAACGATGGTTACATGGGAAAATGATGTCCCTGTTCTATTATTTTTGGCAATTTACTAGTTCTACATCAAAGATTATTTGTTTAAATGTATAACATATACAGTTTACTAAATTTTGACCTACATACAACAGGTTTGGGAATGCAGTCTGGTTGCTCACATTTTTAATGGGTCAAATTGTAGCCGTAGATAACATCGGAGGCGAATTATTGTAGCTAGGTCTGACCCCGATCAGAGTCTTACATATTTATTGTTATATGTTAAATTGTTGCCAGTGCAAATTAAAAGCACCTTTCCACCCTCCCAACAATCCATACACTTCAAAATGTATGCACACAAGGGCGGATTTAGGGGGGGGGGGGTGCGGACCCGGCGCCCTCCCTAAAATTCGCCGAGTAAAGATTTTTTATAAGTTACAAGGCTCGTTTCTACGTTCGCGTTGTGAATTTATTGTTTATTGGTTTGTTTTTTGCTCAAAAATGCGCCAGAACGCAGGAAATACGATGTAGATTTCAAAAAAAAATAAATCCGGGGGGGAAGGGGCTGGGGGGGGGGGGGGGGGAATGCCCCCAGACCCCCCTAGCGCGTCCGATAATATAGTCAAGTATTGCAAAATAGTTACGCCCCCCTAACCCGAAATCCTGGATCCGCGCCTCGCATATATATGATTTTCGTATGCCGAATAGAGGGACTGCTTGTGTACATTACTGGACCATAAGTCCGCACCGTATCCAAGTGTGCTTACTGTTCGTATTGTTCGTCGACGTCTAATCAAGCGCTTCAACTTCTGATGTCGCTTTTTTACAGTTGTTTCGTGATCTTATTACGGGCGACTCTTTGTCGCCCGCTTTATGTTACGCGTATATGAAAACTTATCAGTGAAACTAGGTTGAACATATGATTGAAAGTGTAAAATTTGTTTTACAGTAAACCGATAAACCAAGCAGGAGGTGTTTTTACGACACATGGCATTACTAATACGGGTGACGAATAATTTGGTGGCCCGAAGGGCCAACTGCTTCTAAAACAAAATGTAGATAACATCGGAAAGTATACATAATATAGCTTACGAAGTTACTGCATTTCAAAATTGTGTTGTCGTTAGGAAGACTAAAGTTGCTTTTATCACAACGCTGAAGAGTCCCCCGAGAGAGTAGAAATGCCTTAAATGCGCATTGGAATATTTTATGGGGAAAAAAAGAAAAACAATTTGCAACGAAATCGAAAATGGAGTTTCATTATTCCGTATTTATTTTAACACCTTTCTCTCTCCCACACCCATGTCTCTGTCTGTCTCTGTCTGTCTGTCTCTCTATCATCTCACTCTCTCCACATACTGTCTCTCTCTCTCTACTCTCTCTCTCTCTCTCTTCCCTCTCTCTCTCTCTCTCTGTCTATCTTCTCTCTGTCTGTCTGACTCTCTCTGTCTATCTATCTCCCTATCTGTCCCTCTCTCTATCTTTCTGTCATTCTCTCTCTCTATATTTATGTCTGTCTGTCTGTCTGTCTGTCTGTCTGTCTGTCTGTCTGCTGTCTGCCTGCCTGCCTGCCTGCCTGCCTGCCTGCCTGCCTGCCTGCCTGCCTGCCTGCCTGCCTGCCTGCCTGCCTGCCTGCCTGCCTGCCTGCCTGCCTGCCTGCCTGCTGCCTGCCTGCCTGCCTGCCTGCCTGCCTGCCTGCCTGCCTGCCTGCCGTGTGCCCGCCCGCCCGCCGCCCGCCCGCCCGCCCGCCCGCCCGTCCGTCCGTCCGTCCGTCCGTCCGTCTGTATGTATGTATGTCTATCTCTATCTCGCTCTCTGTCTCTCTGTCTGTCTCTTTCTCTATCATTACCTAGAAACCACAATATATATCTCCCCCGCACCCCCACCCACCTTCTCTCAACATCATTAGATAGAAACCATAATATTTCTCTCTCTTTCTTTCAACATCGTTAGATAGAATCACACTATATCTCTCTCAATATCATTGGATAGAAAGCGCACATGTTGTGATTTTGTTTACAAGACAAAGTCAAGCGATCCATGATACTATGTGGACATGATTAACAGAAACAAGTATGCATTGTAACTGCTGTTTTATTGCGCCTGCTCGGTTGTGTCACGGCCTGTGCTGTATTCACAGTTCATGACACAAGTACCTCTTACCAACAGCTGAAGTGAAGCTGTATGTAAAACGGACAAAACTAATACGAAAAATGGTCAAAATTTGCTCAAAGACCACCAGGGATCGAGAAAATAATAGCATCACTGGAAGGACACACCTGGAGAATTTCTATAGCCGCCACGCTTCACTTAACTTCGCTGATGTGAGTTTAAAAATACAAGATATAGTCAAGCGATCCGGGATAATTGGGGAACACGACTACCAGCACAAAATATGCATTGCAAGTGTGCGTCTAGTGCACCTGTTGAAGTAGTCCAGGATACAAACACATCTGACACAGCACTGGGTTAATCAAAAAAAGTAAATGTAAAACTTAACACAATTCATACCAAAAATGGGCAAAATGTGTATAACTCTCGAAGTGACAGTCGTGCTCAATGACGACTGAGATTGCGAAAATTGGGAATAATATCATTGAAGATTCTTAGCCTTGTTATTTTTTCTTAAAATTATCGTAAATGTACTAATACAGTTTCTATTATGCTTTGCTTTTGCCAGTATACTGGTATACCCTCAATACTGAGGCTTATCACTAGTGGATCATATTTTTATTCATAAGTACATGTACATACAATCAAATACAATCGATGTTCCCGGTATTTAGTTGGTAACCATTTACATCTGGGTGGGCTGAAGCAGTGTGGATAAAGTGTCTTGCTCAAGGGCACAACGCACGTGAGGCTCGAACCCACGATCGTAAGATCAGCAGACCGACGCCTCAGATTGCTCGACCACGCGCTCCACTATGCCTAGGCTATTAATGTACTATATATGAAACGGAAATATCTAAATTGTATCACTGGTTCAAATAAGAGAAGTGCGACAATGACACCATTTAATTATAATAGAGAAGTTGTAACACCGTGGTAGTTGCGGGAAGTAGTTCTGCAATACTACAATATATTACAGTACCGTTTATAGCATACTAACATCATGGTAAAGCTATCAATTGGTAAATTTAGTTATATACTAACGTCGCCCGTCATAGGTAGTGCCTATTTCATATTATAGCACGCTGGGTCAAATTTGCTTGGGTGGTTATATCTGGTGTTGAGCCTGCTTTTGAACGGGTTTATGGAGGGTGCCAACACATTATTTTCAGCTGGTATGTCATTCCAATCGTTGACATAACATCCCGGGTGCCTCGTATTTATAAATTATATAAACAAGTCCGTCCATTTTGTTTGTCGGTGTTAACTTATTTACACCGTCGATACATTTATCCATGGGTATCCGTAAACATTACCGAATTACTCGTAAATTAATAATAGCTCATAGTTTTTAGAATGCCAGGTGGATCCGTTAATGGAAGACCATTCAGAGAAAGTCGCGACTCGTACACAAGAACTGGAATACCGTGGTAAGATTATAATATGGATACTATCAGCCAGTCAATGACGCAATTAACATGATTAATGAATATTCGTCTAAACCAGTACTCGACCAACATGTATTTGTCCCCCTTTTGTGTATTTACTGTGTAGGTCCAGATTTTATTATGACGTACGCACGGCTAAATTTGACGTGAATTGCTCATTAGTCGATGCGCAGAATTAGCCGAAATGACAGTACATTTCGCACACTAAAATATAGCAATAATCTGCAGGACGTTGTAATTCATACTTCGCTATATTGTTATTGAGAGAAAATGAGACAAACATATTATCATAAACTCACCTAATAAAGTGTGTGTTAGCAAAATTCTTAGGTCACTCTCCTCAAAGTAGAATTAAATTAAGAATGCTTCAAATGCAAATTTGGACATACTACTCCGAACTAGATTACACTGATGGCTGCCATTTAGGGAAACACACACTTAGTCTAGAACAAATAATTGGTACAAGAAACATAGGCGTTAGGATCAAAGTGGCGGAATTGGAAATGCAGTCAGATAGAATACTGAGGTGGGGGACAATTCTATCTCAGCTGCTTGAGGTTTAACCACACAAACTCATCAGATAGTCATGTGCGGTGTAGTCAAAAGTAGTAAGTTAAAAAATATAAGCTAGATTTGTTATGCCATAGACACTCTTTGTTTGCAGAAACCAGTGAGTTGCACTAATCTACTTCATTATATTAATGTATCATTTAAATCAGTTTCAAGCATAAGTTTTGGGATTATTTTGTAAGTCGGAGCATGTTTGTCATGTGAGGTGGCTTCAATTCCAGCCGCTAACTTTTTGCGCCACCACCATGGTGGTCAAATTAAACCTATATTTTAATTTGTGAATATCCAGAGCAGAATGGGTACAGGTTATGGGAAAATAGATCCCACAACATCCATACGAAAAATGAAATAGCAGAGAATAGCAAAATGTGTGGTCATTGGTTAGTTTATATAGGAAAAGTATTTGGTGGTGGTGGACCTTGAACTGACTCTGCCAATATCGACGACTGGTACGCCACAGACACCAGTATGACAATCTCTATGCTGTGTAGTTGCGGGCAGCAAATCTCCCGTACCGTCCGTGAGTTTTGCAGATTTAATGCCCGCAACTACATTTGTATATGTCTATGCCATGGTCACCAGAGCATATATGGCCCGAAATCCGCACCTTTGCACAAGAGTGTCCATTTGTAACCGCTATATGGCTTTAGTTACATGGGTTACATGCTATATGTCTTTGGTTACACAGTATAGCAATAGATATGTTACAGAGTTTTGAACGAGATTTGTAATTATTATCTATACCGACTATTTGTAACTGCTATTAATTGGTTACATGGGTTACAATTGACAATGACAAAGAGCGTGTAACCCAAAAATGAAAGGCATACAAAAAAAGATTCATTGCACATCTCTGTAGAGTATGCTTTAATATTGGTTTATAACATTGCGACAAGACATGTAACCTTTGTAACCAATGTAACCAATGCTATATAGTGGTTACAAATGGACATCTATGTGCACAGGTGCGGATTTTGGGACCTACCTACACCAGAGAGCCTGGTACAAGCGATGACATGGTGGAAACTGATGAGCCACCAGGAACACCACTCTCACTATTCACACGATTCTTGTAGAAATCTCTATATGGCAAGGGCTACCAGCAAGGGACTACACCATTGTTTATACAAGAGTTGACGTCACATAGTTGCGGACAGGCGACACTGCAAAAATCCTGCATTGTCCAGTGTTAACTTGCGTGTCTGCAACTACATGTAGGCATAATATTAACTACTGCGAGAAGAGAGGACAATACCAGTAGCCGATTTCATCAACATTGCAAAGTACATACATGTATACTTATCTAGCAAAGTATACTTTGAGGGAGTAATCATTTATTTTCACCGAAATGCATTATGTCATATAGAACTAACGACTGCATAATTATGTTTGATGATTAAAAGTATGCAGAATTATTATACTGAATGTATTACATTATCACAGCCAAAATGGCTGTGATAATGTAATAAATTCAGTATACCGTATTAATAAATATTAATAAATTTATCTTTAAATTGAACATTTCTCCCTCAAAGTATACTTTGCTAGGGAAGTATACTTTTCCATGTTGATGAAATAGGCTACTGAAGTGCCAAGATGTTGATCTCACGACGAAAACCATCGTGCATCCAGCTGTACATGTATGGCTCTCGCAGGAAAGAAAATATCAAATCATTGTGGATCAACTCAGGCCTTGATCATGTTGATAAAAAGCCTAGTAAGCCTATGTCAATAGCAGAACACAACCTCCTTATCTTAGGTCAGGGATTCTGCTGGCGATCGCCACTTTCGCAATTGGCGATAAAAAATTAATTTTTTAAAAATTTTGAATATTGTAATTTTTTATCGCCAATTGTTTATTTTTATCCTATTGGTTATTCCTCTTTCTTTTTTTTTTAAATTTTTTTGATTCTTTTTTTTTTTTGAAGTGGCAATTTTTTTATTTTCCCCAGCGGAATCCCACAGGTTGAAGTAACGGACCGAGGTCTATAAATACATTAAATATGCCTAAAAGCATCAAATAATGATTAGATGGAGGGGGTAAACAAAAATATTTTTTTTTCTTCATTTATTGATGCTTTTAGGCATATTTAATGTATTTATAGACCTCGGTCCGTTACTTCAACCTGTGCGGAATCCCTGTTAGGTGCATAGTTCTGAACCCAGTGTAGACTGATGAATTGTGGGTGGCGGTTAGTCTACCTTATAGCATATCTTCTAATGTTACTTTGGATTTTTCATATTAAAAACCTTGATTGAAACTACGGTAAATGTACATGTACTTCAAATTTCTTGTCCAAAGTATGCCACTATTAAAGGTACATGCCCACTCAGTAGGCACAAAATGTTCTTAAGAGGAATTAAATAAACTTGTGTATAATTGTGTCACTATTCCACCAGTTCTAAAAATTATGAGTGCCCGCTGTGTCAATTAATAGTAATATTTATTTTACTATTAATAGTGACTTGCGGTGTTATCAGGCTATTTTCATATGCAAATGAGGCATGATATTTTTTAATTATTTATACTAATTAAATGCGTCACCTGAAAAAATAAAATTTTTGACAGATTATAAAGTATGATCATTGCACATCAAAAAATAAATACAGAAAATAAATTGTAATGTCCGTCAACATTTTAAGGAAACATGGTTACTGCCCTTGATATACGTCCGATATAAAATAATGCCAATCATTATGTGGGGTAATGGTGAATGAATGTTTATTTTGCCAGAAAATGTGCAATGATCATACTTTATAATCTGTGGAAAATATGATGATTTTTAGGTGACACATTTAATTACCGTAGTATAAATAATTAAAAAATATCAGGCCTCATTTGCGTATGAAAATAGCCCGATACCACTGCGCGTCACTATCAGTAAAATAAATATTACTAAATTATCATATCTGTATAGCGGGCACTTGTAATTTTTAGAACTGGTGGAATAGCGACACAATTATACTCATTTAATTCCTATAATGAACATTTGTGCCTACTGAGTGGACATGTACTGCCCCTAAATGCAGAAAACAATAAACATACCACAAATATAGAATATTTTTCTTATTTTCCATGAAAACACATCTTGGTATTTCATTAGAATTGTTTCCAAGGAAACAATTCTAATGAAATGCCAAGACATGTTTTCATTTCAAAGTAAACTATTCAATAGTTGCGGTCTGTTGATGTGTAAACAGTAGTGTGATTTTATTTTACCCAATTAACATTTTGAAATACTCAATTGCTTCAGAAATGATGTAGTGACAATACTCAATTTCTAATTCCTTATCTGGAGCCCTGTACACATTCAGGCGTAGATCCAGGATTTCGGGTTAGGGGGGCGTAACTATTTTGCAATAATTGACAATATTATCAAATATAATATAGTCAAGTACTGCAAAATAGTCGACCAAGCAGAGCTCGGGATAGCGCTAGGAGTGTCCGGGGGCATTCCACCCCGTAATTTTTTTGAAATCTACATCGCATTTCTGGCGTATTTTGGAGCTAAAATATTGACACTGTCACAGTATGTTTATACATGATTTTTGATTGAAAACGTTTAAATTTTTAAACAATAAGACAACGACCGAAAAATGCATGGAAATCATGGCACTTGGCATGAAACGTGCCTTGTAACTTGTAAAAAATCTTTACTCGGCAAATTTTAGCGCGTGCGGGTCCGCCCCCTCCCCCTGAATCCGCCCATGACATTTGTAGTCAGTATTGTTTCTCATCTGCTAGCATATTCAATCAGCTTTATACAAATATACGCAATTTGTTAAGGTGATTCACCGACTACATGATATGATGGCTAAAAGCACAGACCCTGATAAGTATGCAATCTAGTCTTGGTCTACACTGGTCGCAATTACTATTTAGCCACATTGAGACAAGCCAATGATATTGTTGTGTACCTATGCACCCCCGGACATTTTTTTTTAACTCTAGATGCCATTTCCTGCATTCTACAGCATTTAAGAGACACCTTTTATTTTTGGTCCAAATATTGGGGTGGCGGTTGCCGCCCCTGCCGCCCCACTTCCGACGCCTCTGATTGCTCATTTCATTTCTCCAGTCACAGCCACAATTAAGGTACACAGTGGAGGTTTTATTGTCAGTTGCCGGAGTCCTAGTCTTCAGGTTGGTGTAGACACACTGGCCAATGCTGGTACATGTAGATGATAATAAGTTCACCCATCTTGTATTCATTCAATTATCATTTTTGCTATGTCGCAGTTCCATCTGGCGTTATGCCCCTATTTTAGACTCTGAACATCACATTTCTTGCTTGTCCAATGAACTACTATAGTTTTCAGCCCATCCTCTTGATACGTGGCACACATCAAAAGCAGGAGTGCTTGTCCGGCGAACTACTTCTATAGTTTTCAGCGAATGCTCTTGAGACTTCATACTTGGTATACGTGACAACCATCTAGTGCATAAGTGTTTAACGTAAAATGTTTTGCTCTGCCTCTGATCCATCTGGAGTTATGTACCTTTTACAACTAATGTCATGAATGATATACATGATATAGTCACCGGTTTTGGCGTTTGTCTGACATTTGCGTTAAAACGTTTTTAAGTACCAAATATCTCCACAACCCTCAGTCCGATTGACATGAAACTTTACATACTTCTTTATCACCATCCATATTTTCATTCTATAGCTCACCAATGTGGCCCCATACCCAAGGTCAAATTAATTTGAGTTTTGCGTTTATGTACCAATTATCTTCACCATGTTCACAACCCTTTAATTCTATAGCTGAGCTCACCCATGTTGTCCCCATGCCCAAGGTCAAATTACTTGGAAATTTGCACATTAAACTTTTTTTTGAAAAATCTGCTTTAAAGTTTAAGTGCCCAATATCTCCACAATCCGATTGATCTAAACAGATACATACATACTGGAACCATCAAATACCTCAACGGGCGTGATATGCTAGCCGCGGCCATCTGGTTGTAATCAAACAGACTGTTGGTGAAAAGCTGCCACAGAGGGCATCATCAACAAATAAATACAGAGAATAAATAGTAATGTCCGTACATTTTAAGCAAACACGTTATCGCCCCCATTATCAATGTGGAAATTTACGCCTGATATAAAATGTATATAAATAATGCCAATAAATACCTAGGGTAATGGTGAATGATCGATTTTGCCAGAAAATGTCTCGGATGATGTCTCCGATATAAAGAACATTTTGTGCCTACTGAGTGGACATGCACCTTTAAATCATCACTGTGTAAGATGTAATTTACATGTCATAATATCCACTGCATATCCACTGCTTCTGCCAATGGTCTGCTTGGGGATAGCAGCAATGTTGTTTTACACCAGACCAGGAAAATGGACCCTAAACCATGTGTGGCCAGTGCCAGAACTGTTTTTCTAGGCATGAACAATGATTGATTGATGGAATGGTACGGACGACAGAGCTCCAGATAAGCTGCGTATTTGCTTAAATACCCAATTAAAATTGCCAAAAACCCAATTGAAATCAGAAGTAGCGAGTATCAAAAAGCATACAAATTTTGTGGTACGTTTATCATGCTGCAGAAAACAATAAACAGACCACAAATATAGCATATTGTTCTTATTTTCCATGAAAACACATCTTGGTATTTCATTAGAATTGTCTCCAAGAGCATTCGCTGAAAACTATAGAAGTAGTTCGCCGGACAAGCACTCCTGCTTTTGATGTGTGCCAAGTATCAAGAGGATGGGCTGAAAACTATAGAAGTAGTTCATTGGACAAGCAAGAAATGCTGCCTGTTGACGTGTAAACTGTAGTGTGCTTTTATTTTACCCAATTAACATTTTGAAATACCCAATTGCTTCAGAAATGATGGAGTGACAATGCGCAATTACTAATTCCTTATCTGGAGCCCTGGGACGAGACTGCAGATGTGCTGGCTGATCTGGCGCTACGCTGGCTGCAAATGTTCATTGTATGGTCCATTTTCTCAGCCAGGGGCTCACAAAATTCTCGGCTGTTAACCTTTACACTGCTGAATTAAATTTTGTCGCCTAGGTTGACTTTACAATCATTTCCAATGGAAATGATTCTAAAGTGCTGCCAAACCATGTTTTCATCCCCAATATATGAAATAACAGCAGACGACACATTTTGTTTCTCGCATTTTAAGGGTTAAGCCCGTTATGTTATGTAGGGATAATTGTTTCACCCCTAAGTAACTGGATGTACTCTTCCATATTACTTTTCAAACCAATCCATTGGTCAGAAAACTGGTATTTAGTAAATAACTAGAATTTTCCACAAGCAGTGCAGATGTTGATGAGTTTGTTGGGGGTTTAACGGCCTATCAACAGTTAAGGTCATTTAAGGCCGGGTCATGGGTTTAGTACTAAATCCCATACATTACCTGTACAAGTGGGGGGAAAATCCCAAAATCAGAACTGAATATTTACAATATATATATTCAGCCCTGAAATCAGCAATAACCCAATTCAACTCCCAGGTAACAAAAGAGCCAAAGATAAAAACGTACCTGAGGGCCAAACCAGGCAAATCTTGATTCCTATAAGGAGGCAGATGTTGAGGAGACGGCTCATTTAGAGCTGGCTCAGCAGGATCTACACTGCTTACAAACGGAGGTCCTCATGTCGAAACATGTTTGTGATCCACCAAAATACAAAGGAGTCGATAGTATTGTTTTGTCGACTGTATTTCTGATCATCAAACCAACCTCTATATCCCGATACGGATGTATGGTTAAATTAGAACCATCATATGAAATGTTTTCAAAACTCGACACTGAAGGCCTTGTCATCATATTGAGCACAAACTAAGCCTATTTTTATTGTAGAGTTTCTGCAGCCTGATCAGGGCCTACCTACAGTGTTCGCCATTCATAACTGTTCATTATGACAAATTCTTTAGAAAACTTTCGAAGCATGAACTTGTTTCTTGTGCTCAAAATCAATACGTTTGATCGGTCGAGGCCAAGCTGTGCTCCGTTTCGACCAATTATAATTGAATTAATGGTGTTTAATGCAGTCTCCGCGAAAGTCGTCGGTCCGTTGGACATGTCCGTAAAAATTGCCGCCGGTCCGACGGTAAACCGGAAGTCACCGGACCGAATGCGCTTCTGGTGCTACATGTAGCTAGCTTTTCTTATATGACTGATATACTTAAAAAGCTCTTAAATATCACACAAAATCAATTTTATTTTTTATTTCAAGTTTACCAGACCGAATGTCCTGTAAGATTTTGGCACTTTTGGGGACAACAGCTAAGGTCATTTTAGGCCGGGACGGTCAATCATAGCGCTTGATTCGGATAACAAATTGTGAGAATATTCCCAGAAAGCTTCATAATCCTGATAATTAACTGTCTATAATATTATTTAGTCGCATACAAACCTGGGGCCCGTTTCACTAAACTTTGTACGACTAAAATGTTCGTAAGTACAAACTTATGATAATTTTACATTGACGTTGTTTTCTTGTAAACAATTATTGGATTTACATTTATTGAGCTGCATATGCAGCCTATGCTCAATGAATGTAAATCCATCAATTGAAATTTCCAGACGATCCTAAATTTGCACTTGTGAACATTTTAGTCGTACAAAGTTTAGTGAAACGGGCTCCCGGTCTGCGAGACTGTGAATGTGAGTTCACAGTAGCCTATTTCATCAACATTGCAAAGTATACTTTAGTAGCAAAGTATACTTTGAGGGAGAAATTTTCAATTTTATGATAAATTTATTAATTTTTATTATACTGAATTTATTACATTATCACAGCCAATTTGGCTGTGATAATGCAATAAATTCCGTATAATAATTCTGCATACTTTTAATCATGAAATATATGAATTTGTTAGTTCTATATGAAATAATGCATTTCAGGAAAAATAAATGATTACTCCCTCAAAGTAAACTGGTAATTGTGAAGGCAATGATACACAAAAGGAAACATTACCAAATAATTTTAATTACATATCTGAAAAGTCATTCCGTATTTCAAGAAATTCTGACCTAAATTAAATATTCATCCTTTGATACTTTTTGTTTTCCCACAATTTCCAGCATCAGCCATCTTTAGCACTTGGCATTTTTTTTTAGCAAACAAGCATTATTTTATGTAAATGATGTGGAATGAACTTGGTCAATGTTTCAGTTGTCAGTATATGGATAAAGATACATTTGTAATCAAACGTCCCTGAAGATATCGTGGCTCTTGCAAATGTTCAACTCTTCCAATGCACAATGTCTGTTCAGTCTCTACACACGCATACACATCCATACCGTCTTCCTGCAGTGTCTACTTCTTATTAACTGAAATGGAAAAAAAGGAATGAACACAAATGTATACTAGTAGATGTGCAGAGCTCCAGATAAGCTTTGTGTCTAAAGAGTATAGTACCCCCTGATTTCAAATTCAATGCATATTTTATTTTTACAATTGGATTATTGATTTTTTTCATTATTAAACAGGGAACAAATAATCAAAACCTGAATCTTTGTTTTTAAATGCACTTATTTGAGTGGCAAAAGCATTTTGCAGCTCAACTAAATAAATTTTCAACGTTATTACGGAATTTTCATTTTAACACTCAATTTGACAATCAATGCGTAAAATACGCACCTTATCTGGAGCTGTGGGAATTTGTAGCGGGGCTACTGATGATGTGCTATTCACTTCCACGGCCCGATAAAGATTTATTAGAAGCGTGATAAGTGTTTCACCGACTCAATGGCGAACAGTGTAGAAACTGATCAGATTGTGTGGATGCACATGCTGATCTGGGTCTCCATTGGTCACAAAGATCGTAAACTCAATGAATTTCTGCAGTCACAACCACATACATGTATAATGGCCCCTTTAGGCTTTAATACAATACTGGATTACAGAGCTCCAGATAAGGTGCGTATTTGCGTAAATACCCAATTAAAATTGCCAAAAACCCAATTGAAATCAGAAGTAGTTAGTATCAAAAAGCAATGAAAAATTTGTGGTATCTTTATCATGCTACAGAAAACAATAAACGGACCACAAATATGGCATATTTTCCATGAAAACACATCTTGGTAACAATTCTAATGAAATATCAACATGTGTTTTCATTTAGAAGCAAACTATTCAATAAGTGCGGTCTGCTGATATGTAACCAGTAGTATGATTCTATTTTACACAATTAACATTTTAAATACCCAATTGCTTCAGAAATGATGGAGTGACAATACTCAATTACTAATTCCTTATCTGAAGCCCTGGGATTAAATGATGTACATGTATCTGCTGTTTCTCTATTTTACAAATTTCTGAGGAAAATGTTTCAATTGAATAAATATGACAAAAAATGTAATGCTCCCCGTGTCTACAATGTCCTCATCTAGTGGTTGTGCCATTCTTAACGACAGTTAATTGGGCCCAACATAGCAGGAGTGACTTTTGAACATGACCTGTATAGCTTCAGCTCTAAGTCACCGAATGGGCCAGGTGAGCTACATCAGGGTGCGCAATTCAAAGGAAAGTTGACATAAAACCGAGCGAGTGTAAACTATGGACCGTATTCTAATAATGCCCCACAACCCTCCCAAGGCTAAGCAATGTTTGTCTGCATTATAGAAATGTTGACGTTTTAACTTAATTTAATATGTGAAAACATAGTCTAATAGTACTAAGTAGTAGCCACCTCTCCTATATTTTATGGGTTTCTATTGGCGAGGGGGTACTAGTATTGGCGGGGGGTACTAGTATAACAAGGGCATCATTATCACTAAGCTAATCCCCTCGCTGGCAGACTTGATAATACAAAAAATAAAAATGTTTTTTTGCCTTTATACAAACAAGGTTAAACATAAAATCCTCTGTGACCTTGGGCGGTTTGGACGTGGGTCGTTTGCAAACCAAAGCATCATCCCACGCAGTGTGACCAAATTGAAATATTATCAAAATCAGTGAAGCAATTCGCAAGTTATTGAAAAATGGAAGGTGTTATTAATGTGCGTACACACACACATACATGGACTAACGTTATATCCCGTCTTGCCTAGTCATATCCCATCTTGCCAATCGGCGAGGGATAATAAATACGATACCTATAGGTTTTCCAGCATCCCATTTCGTTTCCTTGATGAGTGTTTCTTCAGTCAGCCCCTTCTTCATTGCTGCTATCCGAAGTTCTGGCTTCAGTGCATGTCGTAAAGCCTTCGCACATATTGCGGAGTATCTGATGTAACTGAAATGTTGGAACATATTGATAAATGTGACTGGAGAATTGGGGCTTGTGACTAGTGCAGTTTCTGATCACATAGCACACAGTCACACTCATGTAGCCTAATAACGATACTGCTTGTTAGAATCATGACAGGTCGGGGCGGATCTAGAGGGGGGGTTCCAGGGTTGCAAACCCCCCCCCCCCCACATTCAGCCAGAGTTTACACAGATCACAGTTTACCACCAGTTGGAATCTGAATTTAAATGCCGTAAAACACAGGAAAGTGCATTTCTGGACATCTAGATATCAAAACTTGTCGTGGGTGGCATAACCCCACTAGCATACTCGCTTCATTCTGTGGAGCTCGAAAATAGGATAACCACCACACCCCCATTCCCCAAATGCTGGATCCGCCCCTGCAGGTGTTTCATTGATGGAATAGCGAACAGTGCTGATCTTGTGTGGATGCACAGGCTGATCTGGATCATTCTCAGTGATTCTGTCCTCGTGTTTTGTGGTCTAAAACTTGGCAGAATTTTAGAAAATCATCCATAAACAAATAAGAAACATGTAGCCCCAATTCTCATGGATTCGTGCCTTCTCATTGATTCGTGCCCCTAGAAAACAAGTGAATAAGCATATTCTAAGAATAGTGTTAATTGAAAATTATTTTAAAATGGTATTTTAAGTTGTTTCCCACAGTTTTCTAAGTTACAGTTACATACAATTGTGATTTACCACCTATTTTGTGATTTTTCTACATACTTCCTTAATCTGAAGAGGGTCTGTTCGCAAATGATGCATAACATGTGATGTATGTTGATTTCTAGGTGAATCTGGACTTTCACTATATTTAAATGCGATTCATCTAGGCAGCTTCTTTGTTGTACGAGTGATTAAGGAATGTCACTCAAATGTGCAAAAAGTTATAGGGCACGAACCTGATGAGAAGTTTCAAGATCAATTAGGCGACTTTGGTGGATTATTTCTAGGGACTCTAAGACTTGCACAAACAACAATTTTGGTGAATTCCTTATGTGCACTCATAGTCAAGTGTTTGAACTTTATGTTGATGTATACATTTTCAGGAATTAATCAGAATATAACACAAAATATGAATTTATGTGCTTAGGGGCACGGATCCATGAGAATAGGGACGAAGTATACATATTTAGGATAGAATCACTGAAGCAATAATAGCCTAATTTGTCCTGGTGTTTTGCTACACAGTCTGACGAGTGAGAAGTTTAATACTTCACAGTCATGTTAAAAACATTCATAGACCAAACACAGTTTGACATTGGTTATCCTTTTATTCCCAGTTGTGTAGCAAAACACCAGGACAAATTGGGCTGTTATTGTGACTAAATTTTACACTATATAAAGGGTGTCAGCTCTCACGGATACAGAAAATATAAAAGACAGATGAAATAGTAAAACACATCCGTAGAGCTGAGATTTTCTAAGCTAACATCACACAATTTACGTCGCTTACTGACGTCAGAACAGAATGTTATGACATTTACCCGCACAGACGTATTTGAACTGCGTTGAATATTCAGGAAATTTTTACTGAATATGGGGATGTTAATGACATATAAATTTGTTTGGAAAGCCTTAAGTGCGCAGAATTAGCCGACACCATTGTATATAGAGTTATAGTGATGAAAGCCGAAACACGCCAAATGCCTGTGGACAATACACAATTATTCTGCAGTTATTTCCCGTAACTACAGTTGTCCCAGTGACAAGTTACCCATGTCTGTATATGTCACTGAATTAAGTGACAATAGAAGAAAATAACACATTTGCCGAATACAGATACCGTCCGGAATTCGGTACATCAATGTATATTTTTTTACTACACGATAACAACTGTTACATTTCAAGTGAATGCCATTTTTTTCATACAAAATAACACCTTTATGTACCAAATAACTTACTTAATTCCTAACTGTCTATACTTGTAAAAAGACATTATGTAAAACAGGCGAAACAGACGCAAGTTTATCGCCAAGGACGTTATGGGGCTATTTGCACGGTATTCTAATTTTTGTTGTTGTTGTATGTCGACCTGCGAAATACAGCCGTTGAGTTTTCGGCCACTAAAAATCAAGCAGAGTGTGTGTGTAAGTCTGTGGATATGCTAGTGTACTGTGTATATAGCCAGGTACATACGTTTGTCCTGTCAACGCAGTGCATATGTGGCATGGATCACGGTGACATTAAAAATAGTTGATATCCTGTCAATTCAATTTAATCACAATTCATACATGGCTGCAAAAAACGTTCAAACACAGTGTTGACCAGTGACTGATCGGTCAGCTGAAAATGGGACTGTTCAGTGTGCGCGGGTTAAAATTTCCAATTGCTTTCTATTGCGAGCTAGTTGGCAGTGAAATAACAAAGTCAAACAAAATAAATAATAATAGGATTATTATTTTGCACTATGTGATCAGTTGTGTGCTACATACTATTCTATGACTAATAGCAAAATATCAGATTATTAACCATAATTACCGACAAAACAAATCTGATTAACCGACCTTGCATAAGCACAGAAGAATAATGTGACGTTCAATGGCAAAATCGCTCAAAATTTGATAAATATGATAAATTGCAAACCTAGTGACCAACAGTGTAGATCCCGACCATACTGCACAGACGTGTAGCCTGATCTGGAGCTACATAAGTCGTAATTCTATCTGAGCTATTTTCCCAGCGAACGTCACAACTCCCTCATGTATATAAGTCATACACAAATAGAGAATATACATTTCTCTAGCCGCTTATAGGTATTGATGAAACATACATGTATTCGAGAATCACCCGCAACTATCAACAGTAGCATGTTCCGATCGTAATTATATTCTGGCAATTAAGGTCCCTGAAATGAATATTAAAATTTTTTTAACCGTCTACTATTGCTACATATAACCTATATGTAGTAATGAAAAGTACACCAAATGAACAGACAGATGATATATAAATTTTGTTTAAATATTTGTTTAAATTTCGACTAAATAATAATTCTCGGAACATGTTACAATAAATAATAGAACGATCCTACCTTATTTCGTCGACATCTTCTACTTCTAAGTATACCTTCTATATCTATACATGTAACAACCAAAACATACACAGATTTAACTTGTTAATAACAAG
This sequence comes from Conchocele bisecta, assembly GCA_029237695.1. NCBI lineage: Eukaryota > Metazoa > Mollusca > Bivalvia > Lucinida > Thyasiridae > Conchocele > Conchocele bisecta. The sequence continues at coordinate 77,537,307 of CM055274.1, read as the reverse complement.
ACAATATTTAAATAAACCTATCTTTTTGGCAAAGTGGTGGGTGGGTTGAAAATTAAATCTTATCAATAGGCACACAACCCGTGCAAAATAATTCGCGCTCAACCTATATATACCAGTCAATCACGAGATCTAAATACTCAAATTAAGTGAAAGTTTGTACTTGTTGCCAAACAACCATAAAAGAAAGAGATCGCTGATACAATTCCTAATTAAATGTACCACAAATTTGCAAATAAATATAAAGAAAATAATACCTCAAACTAATGACTTAGGTAGAACAATAACGATAGAACAAGAGTCAAGCAAAAGCAGACGGATACCTGTCAAATTCCTATCAACCCTAAACCGGAACAAAGTAAGTATACAAAACAACTAAAATTATTCACACACAAACGACACAAAGCGCAAATTCATGACGATCTTGAATAATACCAATTACTATTTTTATCAATATAAACATTTCCAATTAAAAGCGATTTCAATAAAATTGTTAAATTCATGTGCATGTGATTATTTCCCTCTTTCCAGCCATGTTTACCCTTTACATCAAGCCGTTCATCATTCTGCCATAATTGACGTCACACTTTTGATTACGCTAATAATTCTATAATGCCATTTAAATTAAAAATGACTGCTCCCAGTGATTTCAGTCAGGTAGGGAAATAAGCAAATTAAATCGGTGTTTGTCTCGTTGTTCATTACTCTCGGTACAACGCATTCGTCAGAGAACCGGCTCTGAATACATATGAGTGGATCTGGTGAACGTTGAGAGTAAATGTTGTTAAACATAAGATGTAATCAATTATTGCCATTGTCATTTTCCTTTGCAGAACTTTATGTTAATCTATTTAATATTGTTTCTGCTGTACTTCTGAATATTGCATTAGTAGTGCAGTGTGACTGGTTGGAGTTTTGGTGATATGAATGGCACAGTCTGTGGTAAATGTACATGTTGAATACAACATTATATATACAGGTTGGTCTACCTTATTATTCAGTACTACAGGCAAATGTCTTTTTTATTGTTTATTTAGTATTTTTGTAACTTATATCTAGCCTGGTCACATATGCCACAAAGTATCCCTTCACCAGTCATAGCTACAGTTACGATTATAATAGAGACCCAAAGTATCCGAATCATGTCCTCCCTTTTGTGTTTTGCTGTACATTTAATGCATGCTATACACATAGTTATTGTGTACATTCCAGTGGTAATCCGAGGCACTACAAGAGACATGAAGCAATAAATGTGCACTATGTACGATTATATTGTTTCCCTTTGATGTTTACTATACATTCCATACACATTGTAAACGTATGTTTGTGTGTACATTCCAAGTACAACCTGGTGTATTAAAAGAGCATGGGTTATTATAGGTTCTCCTTTTTATTTGATGTTTTACTGCGTATTTCATACAAATTGTACATTACCTACATGTATTCAGCACATTCCAATGTTAAGCCGTGTCACTACAAGAGCCGTGCAGCGGTAGATGTTCATACTCGATTATTTGTTCTTCATTTAGTGTTTTTCTATCTACATGTATTTCATATATATTGCACACAGGCGCGTAGCTGCATTAAGGCACTGCAGGCCCAGGCCTGCAGAATTTTCGAGAAAATGGAAAAAATAATGTGCCGGAGTGCATCATTTACCTTCTAGTTTCGATAGCATACTCGCACCAACGGTGGTCGAAGTCGTCAACCGGGCCTGCAGATTCAAATTGGCTAGCTACGCCCCTGGCACATGCAATTATTGTGTAAATTCCAGTGGAAATCCACGGCGGTACAAGAGCAATGATGTTGTGCGCATGGAGCCTGCAGGGCGCACGAGGTCGGAGGCGCTGGTTGGCCCGGGGGAAGCGATGGAGACGGCGGGACAACTACAGCTACAAGAGCTGCTGAGGCGCCAGCTCGACACGAGTGGCACACTGCAACAGTAAGTCTGTTAATCAGGAGCGGCCAACCTCTGTATAACGGATAATGAGATTTCACGACCATTTATCTCTAATAATACTGTTTGTCCGCACTTACAAATCTCACACATATGTAGTTGAGTACGTACCATTGCAGTGGAACATCTCTAAACCATACACCTTGGTCCACTGTCTCTGGCCTGGCATTGACCAACTACTAGTATACAATGAATGACTGATACCAAAATGCTGTATCAGGTATTGCCGCTGATACAATTTGTCATGGTCATTCCGGACTCGTCAACTGCTTTCACTTATGTTTCCTTGGTCGAACGACGTTCCACGACGTTACCGAATGACGTCAGTGTAGTGATGCTCTTTCAATAAGTGAGCGTCATTTTCAATGAAATCCAGGTTATTCTATCTCATCTCCTAGTACAGACCTTACCTGATAACTAACATATTAGGCTAGTATCTTTTTATATCAAGTGTACCTGGCTCAGCTCCGAAACGGTAGGAATTCCTCGGCGAGTCTCCACGTTCTGAATAAACGCCTGTCACAACCATGTCTTATTAACCTGATCATGTTGATATCAAAAGACACTACTCTGTATATATGTTGAAGGAAGGCAGAAAAACACTAATACAACTTACTAGGCAAGTCGTATTTATACACACGAAACTACAGTCACTGAAGCATGCTTACTTTAGTCATGAAGAGGGTTCGACCATTCTATAACTGTTGAACTGTGCTGAATGACCAGGACCTACATTTCCCACAAAAATCCTAAGGCCATAACATATCTTTTCTATGTCTGTTCTAAGCGTCCACCCAGTTGAACAAAACCTACATATATACGTATGGGCTAAAAACAAACCAGGCCTAATGCACAAAAAACGAAGGTGAATTTATGTTAAAAACTTCCTCAGCCGTTCGCAGTGTTGATGAAGTGTTTAGCATAAATTTAAATTTCAGCCAGCGAACCATAGACAAAAGAAGAAAAGTTCCATGGACATTCATCAACGGATTTAATACTTGGACAAGTCCCCAAATCTGTTTTCACATTACTTCACCAGTAACTAGTGTAAAATAGCATACACGTTGTATTTGTTCTTTCACAGAACCACTTTCAAAACCTGCCCGCATGCGGACGCTTAACATAGAAAGAACTTGCTATGGCCTAATGTAATTTAACGGTATGGGTTCCTCATAGGAATCACGATTTACCTGGTTTGGTCCTCAGGCACGTTTTTATCTTCTGCTCTTTTGTTACCTGGGAGTTGAATTGGGTTATTGCCCATTATAAAAAATGGTAAGATTATTACTGACCCTACTGCTTTTGGGAGGGGGCCAAATGATTCTGGTGTGTCGAGGACCTGGCATCAGATCAGGATTATTCTGATTTCAGGGTTTGACATATATATTGTATATATTCAGTTCTGATTTTGGAATACCCCCCCCCCCCATTTGTACATGTACTTGAACAGGTAATATATGTGATTTAGTACTAAACCCATTGACTCGGCATTAAATGACATTAGCTGTTGACAGGCCTTTAAACACCAATAAACAAACAAACAAACAAACAAACACATTTTCCTAGCCATATTTTATACTACAGACACCTGTCCGAAAAGAAGGAGTTTTCTGTGTCAGCCGCCCACCGTCCGTCCACCGCAGATCTCTCTGGAATGGTGAGGCTAGGCGACTACCAGTCCATCGAGAAGGCGGATGCTTATATAGAGGAGATGAAGGGCTATGGCATATCAGAGGACGAACTTCTTTATAAACTGCAGAGTGAAGACGGAACCGGGGTACGTATGCGTGTCATGTACATCTAGTTTAAACATATTTTATTTGCATATTGTTTACAAGTTCATTGTCAATGTCAATACTATATACAGTACTATACAAATGGGATTGGATTGAAAGCAAGCTTATTTAAATCCTCTCCCTTTACATATGAAATTGGTGTTAAAGGTACATGCCCACTCAGTAGACACAAAATGTTATTTATATCAGAGACATCACCTGAGACATTTTCTGGCAAAATAAACATTCATTCACCATTACAAGGCATGGTATTTTTTAATTATTTATGCTAATTAAATGCATCACCAGAAAAAATAATATTTTCGACAGATTATAAAGTATGATCATTGAACTTCAAAAAATAAATACAGAGAATAAACAGTAATAGCCGTTAACATTTTAAGGAAACATGGTTATCGCCCTTGATATCAGTGTGATAATTTACGTCTGATATAAAATGTATAATAATGTCAATCAATACGTATTGAAGGGCAATCAATCAATACGTATTGATTGACATTATTATACATTTGTGTCCAGTAGATGTGTGTGCATTTCATCATTCTGTTATAACTTCTTTTCTGTGAATGGGCAACTGGACGTTTCTGTGAATGGGCAACTGGCTTCAAACGTCATGTGCATGGCACACATATAAGCATTCCCCACACACCCATGCTCCCCCATGCTCATTGTTCAATGTCAAATCATTTAGAAATTTCCATCCAATAAATACGTGTACGTTTCTCCATTCTATAACTTCTTTACTGTATGAGCGAGTGGATCCAAACTTCATGTGCATGCATTCCCCGCCCCATCCAAAGGTCAAAACACGTTTAACTTTCCCGTTCAGTACATTTTAAATTTTGGTTCAGTAGATGCTTCAGCTATGACTTCTTATTTACCATATTAGCCATTCATGTCAAACTTCGTATCTATGTTTGTTATCATCCATATTTTCATTTCCCTAACCCATGCTTTTTCTGTACGCATGGCCAATGTCAAAGAGCTTCGTCCAATAGACATGGTAGATGAGAGCTCATTTCTCCATTCTCCTATAACTGCTTTACTGTGCATGTATGAACGATTGGCTCGAAATATCACGTGCATATTTATGATCCAACCATCACAGCCATGGGATACATGCCGTTGGCGGTGTTCTTGTTTTACTTATTAAACATAGATGTGCTGGTACTTTCCTTTTGTGACCAGACACCGCTGGCACTTGTGATTCTGTGGTATCATTGTGTCCTTCGGGTATATTATCCTATTTTTAGGCGAAGACATATGTACTGTGTAATACCGTTTACTCTGTTGTAGCCGTCCAAGACGAGGAAGCTTGCAAACGTGGACCATCACGAAGCAGCGTTGGCCGAGATTGACAGGAAGATCGAGGAACGAAAGCGATCCCTGACAAAGGCTGATACGTTCTCAAACGCAAAATCCATATCGAGGTACACACCGCCGGTTCTTGAATTAATAGCAAATAAATCTGTATTATATGGATCCATTATGTAGTAATATACACTATGGCGAAGTAAAAACAACTGTGTCATAAACAGTTATCTCCAGTCCCCCCCCCCCCCCCCCCCCCCTCTCTCTCACCCCCCCCCCTCCCGACTTATGAACTATGCGACGTTTACAATTCGATATTTGCATAAACAGTTTTTGTAATTTGTAACATTTGTAATTTGGGACTGTATTGCAGACATGAAATGGAGCTAGAGAAGACCATTGCGGGAGTGAGTCAACAGTCCAAGTTTCTACACACTGTGCTGATCAGGGAGAAACAAACAGATGCAGACAGCAACCCCAGCGAACCCATGAATCAGTTACCAGAAATTCTACATTCCATCTCCGGCGGTAAACATAAACGCCGTAAACACAAGCGTGACGATAGCTATAAGGAATCATGCACATTAGAATGCTGTATGCCGGACAGTCGGGTGACTAAATGTAGCACATGTTTCAGCAGTGGCACGCTTGATACATCCGATAATGGTGATACTGTTGATAAATGCACAAACTGTGCTTCCTGTAACGAGAAACTACCAGTTCAGACATGCACAGAACGACCATCAGACTGGCTTCAGGTATCGGGAGTGTCTAGCAATTCTCCTGATCCGACTACATCTGCCGTATCTGCTAATGAGACTAGTTCTAGTTCAACGACCAAACCAAAACGACTGACTAAATGTTCACACATATTCAGTTGGACGTTTACTGTGTCTAAGAAAGATGTATCAGCAACGTTGAACACTGAAGAAGACGATAACTTGGGAGAAAGGCGGAAGCGCTATGGGAACATACAATCAATTCCGCAGGACGTCATTAACATGCACAAACTGTCGGCAGATGAAATCAAAAAGATTCCACGATTTGCCAATTATTCACCTGGGGTAACAAGCAACGTAAGTGGTTATGTGAATATTTTTCGTTTTTCAATGAGAGACCTCCTTTGTTTTATAAATACATGTATACTTATATGTGTAAGCTAGAGCAAGTGAGCAGAGTCTCGTGGATACCACCCAGGCCGCCGACTGAACCGGCAAGCAAACACTTGAACGCAAATATTACGGACGGACGAACAGACGGAAATACGAAAACTGTATATCCCTTGGATTACGGACGGATGTGGGGGGGGGGGGGGAGCTTTGTACATATATTATAGAATGTTACATATTTGTGGGCTTCATGCTCACATTGGCATATATATGTCTGTTATACAATTTCTGGAAACAAAATAGCAGACCAAGTCAGGTGATCCGTGATAATCTCCGAACACAACAACCAGCATAAAATATACATTACAAGTGCTGTTTTATTGCACCTGTTCTTTTCTGTCCACCAGGGCTCCAGATAAGGAATTAGTCATTGAGTATTGTCACTCCATTATTTCTGAAGCAAAATTTTAATTGTGTAAAATAGAATCACACAACTGTGCAGACCGCACTCATTGAATAGTTTGCTTCTAAATGAAAACACATCTTGGTATTTCATTAGAATTGTCTCCTTGGAGACAATTCTAATGAAATACCGAGATGTGTTTTCATGGAAAAATAAGAAAATATGCTATATTTGTGGTCTGGTTATTGTTTTCTGTAGCATGATAAAGACACCACAAATTTTTCATTGCTTTTTGATACTCATTACTTCTGATTTCAATTGGGTTTTTGGCAATTTTAATTGGGTATTTACGCAAATGTAAATATGAAAATACAAAAACAGGCAGAATGTGCACAACTGCAATGCCATTCGTGCTCGGTGACCACCCACAATCGGCAAAATATTATCAGAAAAGAAACATAATTTGTACTTTGTACATTTTCGAGTTTTGTTTGTACGGATATTTTTTTTAATAAAATCGTAATTACACTGTAAATCTGAAGACGGGTTGAATGGGTTTAAATGACATAAATGGCAAACCTTAAAAATATAACTACCTATTGGGTAGGTAGGTCGGTATAATTTTACATCCTGGGTCGCGGGAGCGGTACCCAATGAATGGTGTATGGTTGACCTTATTTACAGGTGCTATATTTGAAGAACTTGGGCACTAAAGTAACAGAGGAGGACCTGGTGGCGTTGTTTCTCCGGTTCCAAGCAGACGACACCCGCCAGATCGTGTTCCAGCTCATGTCGGGCCGGATGAAGGGGCAGGCCTTTGTTACATTTCCAGGTAGGTCACAATTTGTTGTGAGTTTGCTTATAAGGAATGTATGCTTCATTCTGGTACGTACACAGCCACCTGGGTTAAACTTGCCAATATGTCAACGTTTCTCAACACATATCGGCAATCTCGACTCGCAATTAAGCAGTTTGACTGACTGAGACTGAGCTATAGCACAGCTCAGTCTCAGTCAATCAATCTGCTGATTTCAGGCACAGTATTAAAGTATTCTGAAAGGAAACAATGCACAATTATTGGTAAGATTAGCGCAGGCGGTGGTGTAACATATTCTGTGATAGTTATGGATATGTTGACTATGTGTCGGTGTCTTGTAATTTTCAACTTTTATCAGCGAAATTCTGTGCAGTGCCGCCGCTGCAGAAAGTCTCACTGGGCGTTCTTCCTGTAATGTTATTTCTGAATCCTCGGTGACCACGAGTATGACTTTCATTTCGACAATTATGCACAGTTGGTCAATTTTTATCATTAATCGCGTCCCATTTATAGTGAGCTTCACTTAAGCTAAGTACAGTGGAGCCTCTCTAAACCGAACACACGGGCGGTCTGTGTATCCTTAATTTTATGAGTTTCATTGGTGTATATTTATGATGATAATGCCTGTTCAAGTTCGCAAAACGCAGTCACATACCTTGGCATAGTCATATGTCTGATTTACAGTGGAACATCTCTAAACCGGACACCCTGGGGACCTCCCAGCGTGTCCGGTTTAGAGAGGTTCCACTGTATTGTAAGGTGTTTGTTTTAAGTACTGTGATAATAATAGTACATTACTTCACAGAAGTTAGTGGGTGGGGGAGGGGATTAATAACTGAATAACCAAAACCATTTTCCTGTTATTTGTATGTTTTTATATATTATTTGTTAGCTGTTCTTTTGAAGAAAAACAATTCCTGTTTTTGTTATTTAATGTTTATTCACTTTTAAATACAACATGTACAATCATTATTTTTTATAAACATAATACAGATATTCGAATTTCAAGAGGTACTTTCTGTATTAGAAAGTAATATTTTAGAGAAATATAGTAGGAAGATAGTACAAAGGAAGAATATGGCTCTCCCTGTAATAGTATACAGTAAACAGTTTAGTTACAGTTATTACCATCATTGCTCTAATCGTGTAGATAAGGTGCTTGATTGACAGTCGGTGATATGCAATGTTGACAAAATGTTTACTGCTGACTATTAGTGGCCAATTTTGTTAGCTGTTATCTCTATTTTTATGCTTTTATTAGCTGTGTCTTGCAGTTCATATTTTCTGCTCATCTCTCACAAGTTACATGTAGGTTTATTTATTTTTTGCAGACAACGAGACAGCAACTGCCGCTCTGACACTAATCAACGGGTACGATTTCAAGAACAAACCAATCATTATAGAGTATGGAAAGCAAGCGAAACAGATGTCGAATTGAACAGTAGCCGATTTCACCAAAATTGCTAAGCATACTTATCTAGCTAAGTATACTTTGAGGGAGTAATCGTTTATTTTTCCATAACTGCATTATTTCATATATAACTAACGACTGCATATATTTTACGATTAAAAGTATGCAGAATTATACTGAATGTATTACATTGTAGTAATACGGCCATAGTAGGATAATCAAACATTTGTACTGCCTTGCGGTACAAGCCGGCTTTCATAGCGACGTGGTAGAGTGCTTGTCTCTCACGCTGGCGGCCTGGGTTCGACCCCAGCTGCCGACAAGATATTTTTCACTTTATACACATTCCTCTCCTACTACAACATTATCACAGACAAAGTCGGTTGTGATAATGTAATAAAATCAGTATAATAAACATTACTAAATTTATCCTTAAATTAAAAATTTTCTCCCTCAAAGTGAACGTAGCAAGATAAGTATACTTTGCAATCTTGGTGAAATATGCTGCAGAACACTTTTTCTTCACCCACGTTAGTGTGAAAGTGAGACATCGTGGGTCACAGTTCCTGCGTCATTTTCGTCGTCGTATGCGTCAACACTTACGTTGAATGTTGAACATCTCCTGTAGCCGATTTCATCAAAATTGCAAAGTATACTTTCCTAGCAAAGTATACTTTGAGGGAGCAATCATTGATTTTTCTGAAATGCATTATTTCATGCAGAACTAACGATTGTGTATATTTGATGATTAAAACTATGCAGAATTATTATACTGAATTTATTACATTATCACAGCCAAACTTGGCTGTGATAATGTAATAAATTCAGTATAATAAAAATTAATAAATTTATTCTAAAATTGAAAATTTCTCCCTCAAAGTATACTTTGCTAGGAAAGTATACTTTGCAATGTTGATGAAATAGGCCCCTGATCCGTTTGTTGGAGGATCGTTACCAGACTTTACCAATAGCTTCCTCACATTGATGGCTATTCACCCATGTGTAATTCGGATGAGGTGTGTGTGTGTGTGTGAGAAATTCGCTGGCGATCGCCATGTTTATAACTTGCATCCTCCAGATGAGTCTTCACATCCACACAGTCAACTGGGCACATGGTTATAAAATATTGCAAGTACGTCGGGGGTGACTTGATATTCTAGTGGGTAGAGGAATGGACTTTAGTACCGAAGGTTGTCGGTTCAGTCCACACATTGTGCAAGAAAACTACTTTCATAGTCTTTCTATCCCTATCTTTCTATCTCTCATCCCACAGTATTTCCATCCCTTGAAACTGAGGCCCGGTCTCCATGGAACGCCAGATCAGGGGCAGATCCAACATTTGGGGAACGGGGGGAGGGGGTGTGTTGTCGAGTTGCGAAGGTAAATCTTGCCATCTACTCGCGTACTGTCCGTATCTAGCTACGGACGGTACGGGAGTAATTGCAAGTTACCGTTCGCAACTAGGGGGTTGTCCTATTTTCGAGCTCTTTGAAACGCACTTGGCTGTGTTTTACGGCATTTAAATTCAGACTCCAACTGGTGGTAAACTGTGATCTATGTAAACTCCGTTGCAACCCCGGAACCCCCCCCCCCCTCCAGATCCGCCCCTGCAGATCTACATAAACTGAAATAATTAATTCTAGCTCTAAATATTTAATGCTAACTAAGTATTTAGAGCTAGCATTAATTATTTGAGTTTATGTACATTTAGCATTCCATAGGTCTTAGTTAGTGTGGGTGACAGGTGGGAGCATGTGATGGGTAATTTAATGATCGGGGTTCAATGTACGTGACAGTTGAATCAGGTTATACCCCTTATGTGAGTATTACGATTATTTGTAATCCTATTTAATGAGAAGGGGCCAAGTGACTTTGGTGTGAGGTGTGTGTGTGTGTGTGCAGGCCCGTAGCGGTGTGTAAAATAATGCCACGGCAGCCTTTTTAGCGGGAAAAATTCCACTTAGACCCTCAGAATCGCATTTCCTACATTCTAAAGTCACCGTCGGAGCATGGATTATGCGATACATGAAAACCAGAATACCATTTTGGCCACCGTTTACAAATGTCGTAACATGCTTATTGTGTTGTTATTGGATGTTCAACGCATGAAGCTGACGGAAAAAAAACAGGCCAAAATAATGCTACGGCCCTGGTGTGAGAAATCCCCCCCCCCCGCCCCCCAATGCAGAAGGTTAAAACTGGATCGAACCCGTTTGCCTGGCCTTACAGGACCTTAGCTGTTGTTAGGCCGCCGTTAAACACCAATAAACATACAAACATATATAACATTAGCTGTTGTTGGCACGATAAACTAGACATCTGGGGGCCGTTTCACTAAACTTCCTACGACTAAAATGTTCGTAAGTGCAAAATTATGATAGTCTGTAAATTTCACATTAACAATGTTTTCTTTGTAAATAATTGTTGGATTTACATTTATTGAGCATAGGCTGCATATGCAGCCTATGCTCAATAAATGTAAATCCATCAATTGAAATTTGCAGACGATTCTAAATTTGCGCTTACGAACATTTTAGTCGTAAGAAGTTTAGTGAAACGGGCCCCTGCTGATCGTGAAGCATACAGATCACTGAGAATTGTACACTGCAATACAATTCAAGACAAACATGTTTTCTTTAAATGGTGTTGCTTACTAGTTAGTAACCAGGGGGCCATTTCACTAAACTTCGTACGACTAAATGTTTGTTTTGTAAGTGCAAATTTATGATCGTCTGGAAATTTCAATTGATCGATTTACATATATTGACCATATGCTGCATATATGTAAATACATGCATATATGTCAATAAATGTAAATCCAATAATTGTTTACAAGAAAACATTGTTAATGTGAAATTTACAGGCTATCACAAGTTTGCACTTGCGAACATTTTAGTGGTACGATGTTTAGTGAAACGGCCCCCGGTATAGAGTTATATAGATTTATTTCATACTCTGTTCAGGAATGAAATACATAAGGTTTATCAGATCTTTGCAAATATTCAACATGTTCAAACGGAACAGTAGCACTGTGCATGTATATCACAGATAAGTCACGTGCAACACAATGATCATGTCCTAGTCATACTGTTATACACGTGCATGTATACCACAGATAAGTCACGTGCAACACAATGATCATGTCCTAGTCGTACTGTTATACACGTTTATGTATACACAGTACAATAGTACAAGTGATTACTCACTTCTTATCTCGTTTCCGTTTAATTGTGAAACCTTTTATGTGACCCAGTAAACGCATAGTTTAAGTGTAGATTTAGGAATACGATGCAACTGCTCTCCGATAGTGACTATCCAGATAGTTAGCATGTGAGCGATGATAATAATGCGCCCGTCACACCGAAGAAAGTTCCCGCCACGTTCTTGAAGTTCTAAAAAATTGATAGGACTCATCGACAACTTCGTGGTCTTCAAGAAAATCAAAAGAAAATGTGAAATTGTCCCGTTAATGCTACGTCAGCGCTACGTCCATGCTAAGTTCCTGTTGCGTTGGTGACGTTCCCACTGACTTCTATTGTGTGTGCTGGGCATGGTACGTGCGGCATCGGAAGTGTTACCGCTACGTCATCGCTACGTCCGCGCAGATTGAGACTCGTTGTAGCCACGTCTATACTGCGTCCATCGGGCGTCCGCTACGTCAGTAGAAATAGGTTGACACCGTGTTCATTCATTTTCCAGAAGTCAAATATTTTGCATAGACGTGATCAGAACGTAGGTCTGTCTGTGTTTGGATGTCCTGTGGGCGTGATATAAACTTCATTGTCGTGCCTTGAACTTGCCATGAACGTAGCATTAAATTCATGAAGTCTTTGTAAGAGGACGCAAGGACAACTGGATATGCGTAGTGGACGCGTAGTAGACATGGACGGTGTTGTTACTGAGCTGTTGATACGTTCTAACCGTCAATATAACGTGTCCGCTACGTCTATGCTACGTCAATAGCGCTGTTCGTAGGTCATAAGAAGTCCTTACTGCGTCCTGTTCAGACCGCGTTGGCGTTACGTGGGTTTTGAACATGTCCAAAGTCCACGTAGCAGAAAACCAGTCTCCGGAGACCATGAAGACCATGTCACGTCAATAAAAGTTCCCACTGCGTTGTCGATAGGTTCTAGGAGTTCCCACTGCGTTCTCACTTTTTTTCATGGACGCAGTGAGAACTTCATTGACGTAGCTATGTAGCCTATTTCACCAACATTGCAAAGTATACTTATCTAGCAAAGTATACTTTGAGGGAGAAATTTTCAATTTAAGGATACAGTTTTAATACATTCAGTATAATAATTCTGCATACTTTTAATCATCAAATATATGCCGTCGTTAGTTCTATATGAAATGCATTTCGGGAAAAATAAATGATTACTCCTCAAAGTATACTTTGCTAGATAAGTATACTTTGCAATTTTGATGCAATCGGCTACTGGTGTGACGGGGGTATTAGAGGGCATATCTGCGTAACAATGGTTTCACCTTGATACGTGAATGCGTGACTATATATACCGTGTACGTATACGCTAACTTTGAGATTACAATCAGCTGGAACACAGTGGCGATGATTAAACTTTTACTACTAGCCACGGTAGCACTGGCTGTCCAGGTTTGTAATTCGATTACACGTTCATAGAGAATACTGTAGCACTGGCTGTCTAGGGGCCCGTTTCATCAAATTTCATCGTAAGTGCACATTTAGGATCGTCTAGAAATTTCAATCCAATGATCACAAGTTTGCACTTACGAACATTTTAGTAGTACGAAGTTTAGTGAAATGGCCCCCAGGTTTGTAATTCGAGTACACGTTCATAGAGAATACCAGGCTAGTGTCTTTTGATATCAAGTTTATCAGACAAGGCTAGGAAACGCGTAGGAATTCCAACCGCTTCCGAGCCGAGCCTGATAAACTTGATATCAATATACACCAGCATGGTATTCTATTTATCAGGTAATGTTTTTGGCTACATACTGCGAACTTATGTTATTGTTTTCGTTGAAAAAAAACGCGAACATGATTTTGTGACGTCATTACATTGACGTAATTGGGTAACGTCATGTGACGCCGTTAGACCAATGAAATGTTAGTTTTGAATTTGTTGTAACCCGGATATTCGTAGCAGGTCAATGCCTGAAACAGCGATATGTTATCAGCCAGTATGTACACGGCCACTACAAAGATTGTTACCAGGCTAGAGTCTTTTGATATCCAGTTTATGAGGTAAGGCTAGCGCGTAGGCTTGTCACATCACTTTCAAGCATATTTGTGGCTGTGACTGGATACTGGGGCTTATTGGTTTTGCGACCAGTGTAGCCCCTAATCACATAGCACACTCATGTAGCCGGATACTGATCTATATTGTTTGTTAGAAGAATGGCGGGTACTTCCTTGACGTAATAGTGAACAGTGCAGATCCTGATCAGCCCCATTTCTACAGTCACAGCCACATTTTTGGATGTGTCAACATATTCCGAACACGTTTGCTATGTGCCATCGTTTCAAATCCTGCCGCTAACGTTTCTAATCCTGCCGCTAACTTATTTTACCCACAACCAGGTTGGCCATAATGGATTGAATTTATTGTTCTAAAAATTAAAACTATGGTTTAATTAATGTAGACCCAGAACAGGGCGGATGCAGAATCTAGAAAAATAGATCATAGCATCAATATGAAAACGGAAAGTAGCAGAAAAATAGCTGAATTTGGGATAAACATGTATATGGTTAGGTAATAAAGTAAACTTGAAGAATGGCAAGTGGGAGCATGCGATATGTAATTTAATTCACCCTTATACCGCTACTCACAACAATTGTCGTCTGCTGTTACTTTTATATCTTGCCTTATTTCTCAATAAAAACATGATTTGACAGCACTTCAGAATCATTTCTAATGGAAATGATTCTAAAGTGTTGTCAAAGCATGTTTTAAATTATTCTAAAGTGCTGTCGAAGCATGTTTTTGATGATAACAATGGAAAATAGAAAAGAAACAGCAGACGACAAAAACAATAAGATAGTGGTCTAAGTGTTAACGATCGGGATTCGTCCTTTCCGGAATTCCGAACGGAGACCAGGTTTGGCCCTCAGGTACGTCTTTGGCATTCATGTGTGTGAGGGTTAAATCTGGTTATATCCGTTGTATGAGGTATACGATTATTCCTAATCCTATTACTTTTATGGGAAGGGGCCAATTGACTTTGGTGTGGTATGGACCTGGCACCAGGTCGGGTTATTCTAATTTCAGAGCTGAATATATATTTATTTCGATGTAAATATTCCGTTCTGAATTTGGGAAATTCCCTCCAATGCAGCAGGTTAAATGCGGGATCGAATCAGTTGGCCCGGCCTTAAAAGACCTTAGATGGTGACGGGCCATTAAACACCAATAAATCAAATCGAATTGAATTGAGTCCAACCTCTACGCATGCGTGCTACCTCCGTTATAGGCGCAGTTGTTCATGCCATCGTCTGACCAGTGTCATAGCGACTCGGACTGTATGAGCGGCTGTTGCCATGACGACCACTTTCTGGGCCACCGTTGTCACCCGTACAGTAACCACTCGTCTCCGTGTCACCTTGCCAACCACGCTATACACACGATGCTCTACCCGTGCGGATGTGCGGCAGGTATGTCATCTTATATGGCTGTGACTGGAGAATGGGAAAAAATATCTGGCAAGGCTCAATAATTTCTTTATTTCTCATCAGAAGTATATGTTGTGACTACTCATTTGAACCGTCTCGCGGAGACGGTTCAAATGAGTGGTCACAACATATACTTTGGTTCAGAAATAAGGAAAATAGATAGAGAATAGTAGGTTAGTGCCGTGAATGGGAAAACATATCTGGCAAGGCTCAGGAAACGGGATGGGCGAGGCTATGCCGAGCACATCCCGTTTCCGTGCCGCGCCAGATATTTTTTCCCATTCACGGCACTAACCTACTATTCTATTTATCCCGTCAACACCTACAAATGGCTGTAAAATGCAAAAATAGTATTGACTGGATATCAAAAATGTTTCACGGCAAAGTGTTTCACGGCACATACGCACGGTGTTGACGGGATAAAACACGATTATAGCCTGATAACGATTTATATTGGTTGTTAGAAGAATGACTGGTGATTCATTAATGGAATGGCGAACGGTGCAGATCCTGACCAGACTGTGCGAATGGCGAATGCACAGACTGATCTGGATTTACACTGGTGAACACTGGTCGCAAAACCCATAATCCCATTGCTCCGGTCATAGCCACATATATGTCTTGCCAATTTGGCGGATTGTCCGTATTTATACACTTTATTCACCCCTTGTTAACTGGCATGGACTATTTTATGTTAAGAAAAGGGGGGTACTTGTGTAAAAAATATAAACAAAAATATCCACAAATGGTGCAGACCCTGTTATGGTAGGCCAGTGTCCCGTGAACTAATTGTGCAAGTTTTGTGACATATACTGATTTTTTTTGTAGAAATTGCAGCCAAAATGAAAGTGAACACTTTATTTTCTGACTCCGTATATATTGCTTATTAGAAGCATGACACGTGTTTCATTGATGGAATGGCAAACACTGCAGATCATGATCAGACTGTACGGATGCGGAGGCTGACCTGGATCTACAGTGGTTACATAATCCAAAAGCACAATTTATCCCGTCAACGCAGTGCGTATGTGCCGTGAAACACGGTGCCGTGAAACATTTTTGATATCCAGTCAGTACTATTTTTGCATTGTACAGCCATTTGTAGGTGTTGACGGGATATAGAGAATAGTAGGTGAGTGCCGTGAATGGGAAAAAATATCTGGCAAGGCTCAGGAAACGGGATGGGCGAGGCTCTGCCGAGCACATCCCGTTTCCGTGCCGCGCCAGATATTTTTTTTCCATTCACGGCACTAACCTACTATTCTATTTATCCCGTCAACACATACAAATGGCTTTAAAATGCAAAGAAATAATCCCAGCAACCGCACATATTCATACGCAGTGAGTAGGTCGTATTGACAGGATATCAAAAATGTTTCACGGCACCGTGTTTCACGGCACATACGCACTGTGTTGACGGGATAAAAATAGAATAGTAGGTCAGTGCCGTGAATGGGAAAAAATATCTGGCGCGGCACGGAAACGGGATGTGCTCGGCAGAGCCTCGCCCATCCCGTTTCCTGAGCCTTGCCAGATATTTTTTCCCATTCACGGCACTAACCTACTATTCTCTATTTCTCCAGTCACATACTATGTTTCATCAACGTTTAGGAACACTCATGTATGCCGTCTTAGCAATTTAACTGCGTTAATGTTGACGACGTATACACATGTTACAAAGCGATCTCTCACATTCTGGTCGCATGGGAGAAAGGCAAAAATTCTCATATTCCGAAAGGTAATGTTCTGGGGCCCGTTTCACTAAACTTCGTACGACTAAAATGTTCGTAAGTGCAAAATTATTATAGTCTGTAAATTTCATATTAACAATATTTTCTTGTAAACAATTATTGATTTACATTTATTGAGCATAGGCTGCATGCAATTGAAATTTCCCGACGAACATAAATTTGCACTTGCGAACATTTTAGTTGTACGAAGTTTAGTGAAACGGCCCCTTGGATACTGCAAGTAGTGTTTTCATATAGCCAATATAGGCTTAAAACGTTCTCCCAATACTAAAGTCTGTATTAATACTGAACACACCCATGTGGTCTCAACAGAACATCGTTTCTTATGAAATCAGAAACTCGTTTAGGTTTAACCACTAAATCATCAGATATTCATGCGCAGTGTAGTAAAAAATCATAAGTAGGACCTTAAACATAATAAGCTAGATACGTTATTCGATACAATAATTAAACCTATATTTTAAATAGTGAATATCCAAAGCAGAATTGGTGCAGGTTATGGGAAAATAGGTCACACAACATCCATACGAAAAATGAAAGTAGCAGAGAATAGCAAAATATGGCGTATTTACTTGGTTTATATACAATGCCTGGCAGTGTTGCTTGTCCCTGTATTACAGGCCTGACGTGCACAGAGGTCCATTTCAACATGAGTGACCTCCCGGACAAGATACACGACGTTGAGCACATGATGTTGGGGCACGGATACGGCTGGTGTCAATAGTCACATTTACTCCATTTGTAGTAAAAAAAACTGTTCGTATGTGAACAAATAAAAAAACTACAAAAATCAGTAGCACTTGACGTAACTGGCCGCCGATGTTTGCACATCTTTAGCACATGCACTTTGTGGTATGAACGCCAAAACGACATTTAAATCATATCAATATTTTACTCCGATATTAAATATCTACAAGGTAGGACACTCGCCATCTTTTCAAACAACGGAAGTGGATTATTTACCTTGGGCCCCGGCTCGCTAATTCCTTAATTGTAACGCGCGAAGGCCGGCCTTCGCGCGCGTTACAATTAATGAATTAGCGAGCCGGGAACCGGTCCACTAGTATCACTTCCGTTGCTTGAAAAGATGGTGAGTGTCCTACCTTGTAAATATTTACTATCATAGTAACATGAGTTATGACTTAAAAGAGGCATTTGTCGTTCATTCCACAAAGTGCCTATGATCTTTAGTGGATGATACGTGTTAACGTTTAATGACTTGTTCGCGTATTTGGTAACTGTGATGCAATTGCATTAGGTAACCAAGTTAATGTGAGAAACGGCTGAATATAAATATTCCTATGAACATTTTATCGTACAAAGTTTAGTGAAACGGGTCTCGTTTCTCTAAACTTCTTACGACTAAAATGTTAGTAAGTGCAAATGTACTATCGTCTGGAAAATTCAGCCTCTGCTCAATAAATGTAAATCCAATAATTGTTTACAATACAAATATCCTGATGTGAAAGTTGCAGACTATCATAATTTTGCTCTTACGAACATTAATAGTCGTACGAAGTTTAGTGAAACGACCCCGGATCAGCCTGCGCGTCCCGAGTGGGAATGGAGTATGGGGGACACGCATGCTGATCCGGGATTATGCTGGCAGCTGATCCAGGACTATGCTGGCCGCCAATATCCATGTCCATTCGCACACACGGGGGACGCGCAGGCGGATCCGGGACTATGCTGGCCGCCAATGTCCCTGTCCATTCCCACACACGGGAGACGCGCAGGCTGATCCGGAACTATGCTGATCGCCAATATCCATGTCCATTCCCACACACGGGAGACGCGCAGGCTGATCCGGGTCTATGCTGGCCGCCAATATCCATGTCCATTCCCACACACGGGAGACGCGCAGGCTGATCCGGGACTATCTGGCCGCCAATATCCCTGTCCATTCCCACACACGGGGGACGCGCAGGCTGATCCGGAATTATGCTGGCCGCCAATATCCATGTCTATTCCCACAAACGGACACGCGTAGGCTGATCCAGGACGATGCTGGCCGCCAATATCCATGTCCATTCCCACAAACGGGGGACGCCAAATACCATGTCCTAACCATTCCCACAAACGGGGGACTGCCGCAGGCTGATTCCGGGACTAATGCTGGCGCCAATATCGTATTCCATTTTACCACACATGGGGGACGCGGAGGCTGATCCGGACTATCTGGCCGCCAATATCCCTGTCCATTCCCACACACGGGGGACGCGCAGACTGATCCGGGACTATCCTGGCCGCCAATATCCATGCCCATTCGCACACACGGGGGAACAGCAGGCTGATCCGGGTTTCTGCTGGTCGCCAATATCCCTGTCCATTCCCACACACGGGAGACGCGCAGGCTGATCCAGGACTATCCTGGCCGCCAATATCCATGTCCATTTCCACAAACGGGGGACGCGGAGGCTGATCCGGGTCTATGCTGGCCGCCAATATCCATGTCCATTCCCACACACGGGAGACGCGCAGGCTGATCGGGGACTATGCTGGCCGCCAATACCCTGTCCATTCCCACACACGGGGGACGCGCAGGCTGATCCGGAATTATGCTGGCCGCCAATATCCATGTCCATTCCCACAAACGGAGACGCGTAGGCTGATCCAGGACTATGCTGGCCGCCAATATCCATGTCCATTTCCACAAACGGGGGACGCGCAGGCTGATCCGGGACTATGCTGGCCGCCAATGTCGATTTCCATTACCACACATGGGGGACGAGGTGGCTGATCCGGGACTATCTGGCCGCCAATACCCTGTCCATTCCCACACACGGGGGACGCGCAGGCTGATCCGGAATTATGCTGGCCGCCAATATCCATGTCCATTCCCACAAACGGAGACGCGTAGGCTGATCCAGGACTATGCTGGCCGCCAATATCCATGTCCATTCCCACAAACGGGGGACGCGCAGGCTGATCCGGGACAATGCTGGCCGCCAATGTCGATTTCCATTACCACACATGGGGGACGCGGAGGCTGATCCGGGACTATGCTGACCGCCAATATCCATGTCCATTCCCACACACGGGAGACGCGTAGGCTGATCCGGGACTATGCTGACCGCCAATATCCCTGTCCATTCCCAAACACGGGGTACGCGCAGGCTGATCCGGGACTATGCTGGCCGCCAATATCCCTGTCCTTTCCCACACACGGGGGACGCGCAGGCTGATCCGGAATTATGCTGGCCGCCAATATCCATGACCATTTCCACAAACGGAGACGCGTAGGCTGATCCAGGACTATGCTGGCCGCCAATATCCATGTCCATTCCCACAAACAGGGGACGCGCAGGCTGATCCGGGTCTATGCTGGCCGCCAATAACCCTGTCCATTCCCACACACGGGAGACGCTCAGGCTGATCCGGGACTATGCTGACCGCCAATATCCATGTCCATTCCCACACACGGGGGACGCGTAGGCTGATCCGGGACTATGCTGACCGTCAATATCCATGTCCATTCCCACACACGGGGGACGCGCAGGCTGATTCGGGACTATGCTGGCCGCCAATATCCATGTCCATTCCCATACTCGGGGGACGCGCAGGCTGATCCGGGACTATGCTGGCCGCCAATATCCCTGTCCATTCCCACACACGGGGGACGCGCAGCAGATCCGGAATTATGCAGGCCGCCAATAATCCATGATCCATTCCCCACAAAAACGGGGGACGCGCAGGCAGATCCGGGACTATGCTGGACCGCCCAATATCGATTTTCCATACCACACATGAGACGCGCAGGCTGATCCGGGTCTATGCTGGCCGCCAATATCCATGTCCATTCCCACACACGAGACGCGCAGGCTGATCCTGGGACTATCTGGCCGCCAATATCCCTGTCCATATTCCCACACTACGGGGGACGCGCAGGCTGATCCTAATTATGCTGGCGCCAATATCCATGTCCATTCCCACAAACGGAGACGAGTAGGCTGATCCAGGACTGTGCTGGTCGCCAATATCCATGTCCATTCCCACACACGGGGGACGCGCAGGCTGATCCGAGACTATGCTGGCCGCCAATATCCATGCCCATTCGCACACACGGGGGACGCGCAGGCTGATCCGGGTTTCTGCTGGTCGCCAATATCCCTGTCCATTCCCACACACGGGAGACGCGCAGGCTGATCCGGACTATGCTGGCCGCCAATATCCATGTCCATTTCGACAAACGGGGGACGCGGAGGCTGATCCGGGTCTATGCTGGCCGACAATATCCCTGTCCATTCCCACACATGGGGGACGCCCAGGCTGATCCGGGACTATGCTGACCGCCAATATCCCTGTCCATTCCCACACACGGGGGACGCGCAGGCTGATCCGGGACTATGCTGACCGCCAATATCCATGTCCATTCCCACACACGGGGGACGCACAGGCTGATTCGGGACTATGCTGGTCGCCAATATCCATGTCCATTCCCATACTCGGGGGACGCGCAGGCTGATCCGGGTCTATGCTGGCCGCCAATATCCATGTCCATTCCCACACACGGGAGACGCGCAGGCTGATCCGGGACTATGCTGGCCGCCAATATCCCTGTCCATTCCCACACACGGGAGACGCGCATGCTGATCCAGGACTATGCTGGCCGCCAATATCCCTGTCCATTCCCAAACACGGGAGACGCGCAGGCTGATCCGGGACTATGCTGGCCGCCAATATCCCTGTCTATTCCCACACACGGGAGACGCGCATGCTGATCCAGGACTATGCTGCCGCCAATATCCTGTCCATTCCCACACACGGGAGACGCGCAGGTCTGATCCAGGACTATGCTGGCCGCAATCCAGGATATGCTCTAGTCCTTACACACACGGGAGACGCGCATGCTGATCCAGGACTATGCTGGCCGCCAATATCCCTGTCTATTCCCACACACGGGAGACGCGCAGGCTGATCCGGGACTATGCTGGCCGCCAATATCCCTGTCTATTCCCACACACGGGAGACGCGCAGGCTGATCCGGGACTATGCTGGCCGCCAATATCCCTGTCCATTCCCACAAACGGAGGATGCGCAGGCTGATCCGGGACTATGTTCACAACCGGCGGCACATTTATTGCGTACGATTACGTCATATGCTAATAAAATTGTTTTTCGGAAACCATAATGTGCTTATGCAAATTCACATCCCAGTGCGTCATTGCCATTTTATACATACACATTGATGCATAAAAATACGCCAGAATTTAGACGACATGAGCTCGTATAATTTTGTCATGATCTGGAAATGCCTTACATATCGCATCACTGTCTTTCGTACGGAGCCCCGCAGGGGACGTAAACAATTTTTTTTTTATTAATTCGTTCCCACGAAATAATCCCACGAAATAATAATTCGTTCCAACGAATTAACAATTTGTTCCCACAAATTAACAATTCGTTTCCTCAGTTTAACAATTCGTTCCCGCGAAATAGCAATTCGTTCCCACGAGAACGAATTGCTAATTCGTGGGAACGAAGTGTTATATCGTGGGAACGAATTGTTAATTCGAGGGAACGAATTGTTATATCGTGGGAACGAATTGTTAATTCGAGGGAACGAATTGTTAAATTGAGGGAACGAATTGTTATATCGTGGGAACGAATTAATAAAACAAAATCGATGTCCCCAGCGGGGCTCCGTAGCATCGCTGTCTTTCGCCGATAGCGATTTGGACCAAAATACACGCCATTCGTCGTAAACATTGTTGACAATCGAAGGGGTCATTATAAAAAGGGGGCCCTTACGGACTTAGCCCCTTTTTTCTATTTACCCAAGGCATTCAATTGATGAACATTTAGAGAAAACGCGAAGTTTAAATCTGAAATTCCTTTTAACAACATTCTAAGCCATTAATAGAAACTATGGCTAATTTGTGGCTGCCACTGGAGAAAATGGGGCCTGTGCCATTTACGACAAGTGTAGATTCAGATCAGCTTGCGCACCCACGCAGTCTGATCATCTGTTCCGCTTCTAACAAACGGTGTACATCCTTTAACGCTATAACGCAACGTATAGTACAACAGGTGGGTGGTAGGGGGGGGGGGGGGGGGGGGGGTAATGGGCTGTTATAATGTAATGCATTCATTATAATAACAATTAATACATTTGTCCTTAAATTGAAAATTTCTCCCTCAAAGTTTACTTAGCAAGATAAGTATACCTTGCAATGTTGGTGAAATAGGCTACTGGTTTGTTGAGAGATCTATTGCCAGTTGTGTTATATGAAGTATTCATAGTATTCAATTTAAATTTGTCGTACAGTGAAACCTCTCTAAACCTGACACCATGGGGACCCCGATGTCTTTAATTTCGATGGATTTCACTGTAATTTAATTCACTGTCGTGTCTGTTCATGATTGAAAATGACAAACCATGTTTACGAAGTTGTTAATTACAGTGGAACCAGTCTAAACCGGACACCCTGGACAGGGTGTCCGGTTTAGACGGGTTCCACTGTATTTGGTTTCGAGGATTTTATCGGGGTACCGTACCGTATATAGTAGACATAGGCACATGGGGCCCGTTTCACGAAACTTCATACGACTAAAATGTTCGTAAGTGCAAATTTAGGATCTTCTGCAAATTTCAATTCATTGATTTACAATTATCGAGCATATGCAGCCTATGCTCAATAAATGTAAATCCAATAATTGTTTTCAAGAAAACATTGCTAATGTGAAATTTACAGACTATCATAATTTTGCACTTACGAACATTTTAATCGTTCGAAGTTTAGTGAAAGGGGCTCCTGTTGAAGACTGTGAGTATCGGCTGACACGTACTGTACCTATAGGCTGTTTCACGAAGCCTGCTCAAATTTTACGGCTATATGTAAACAATGCAAAAACTTTTTTGTTTCGATAATATTAAATTATAGCAAACATTCAGAATGAGCGTTCTTTTTATTTCGTAAAATTTGGTCCAATATTGATTTTATTGGGAAAAAACTATTTCCACATTTTAGATCCCCATATGCATCTTCAACGAGAGAAGATGTATATGAGGATTTAAGGTGGGGCCATTTTTTTAATTTCAGAAATAGTGGACCGATTTTCAAAATTTAACTTTGTTTTCTTAGTTAGATCATTTCCAAGCTATCTAGCTAGATTTCAGAATCAATTTCCAATTGTTTTCGTTTTTCGACTCCACCTCCAGGTTCTCCACCTTTTCTTTCCCCATGTTAAATTCCCATAGACAAATAATCAATTTTTCGTAATAAAATCAATATTTGACCAAATTTCACGAAACAAAAAGAAGGCTCATTCTTAAATTTTGATAACATTTAATATTATCAAAAATATAATTGTTTTTGCATTGTTTCTATGGCCGTAAAATTTGGACAGGTTTCGTGAAATTTATTTATTTTGCCGCCACTGTATCCCATGATCAGCTAACTTACTCATACAGACCGAGAGAGATCAGACGCACCTGGAATATTACATCGACTACTTTGTGAACAAATAGAGGATATTCATATTTTTGCAACGAATATGACATATATGTTCATCGAGTGGTGTGAAATGTCCATATTTCACGAGTGCCGTTAGGCACGAGTGAAATATTGACATTCCACACCACGAGATGAACATATATGTTATATTCCTTGCAAAAATATGAATATTCTATTTATTATATACCGCTCCATGGAAATTAGCAGTTTTTTAGACTGTATACGGTAATTGAATGTGTATTTTCAGCCTATTTAGTAGTCCGGCACTGCAGATGCGCGTTATGAATATAGATAGCGGAAGTAGTCGTATTTTCACCGGAAGTTGTTTATTTCATCGATGAGAACATATGACTTTTATTTACATCGCATAACTGTGTAAAGCATGGGTAGGTATATAATAAAAAAGTGTATTTACTGATCATTCTACACAGACGCTTGTGTCTACACTGGTCACTCACTAACCCCCATTTTGCCACGACAAGCCGCTGCATTTGACGTCATTACGTTTCCAGAAATTAAATTTACCATATTAAAATTCATATTTCTTGAAAACTTCTCAAATGTATTCAAAACTTTCCATTATTTTGAACCATAAATAGAATCTAGCACACCGACTGGCAAAATATTCACTAATGATGTTATATCCGATATTATACTTGGTAATATTTCCGGTATATGACGTAATCGGTCCTGGAATTGATACCAATAACATATGACATATATTGGACAGGTGGCTGACACAACGGACGTTACTTCCCCATGTAGTCGCGAAAAGTAACTCTTGCAATCTACTCCCGTACCGTCCGTAGCCTAACTCTTGCAATCTACTCCCGTACCGTCCTACGCCCAAAATAAGGGAACGTAGCCAATGATGTGACGTAGTCATATACACCGGTATTCACCATCTGAATTCAAGTACAAAACAAATAGAGAATAGTAGGTTAGTGCCGTGAATGGGAAAATATATCTGGCAAGGCTTAGGAAACGGGATGGACGAGGCTCTGCCGAGCACATCCCGTTTCCGTGCCGCGCCAGATATGTTTTCCCATTCACGGCACTAACCTACTATTCTATTTATCCCGTCAACATTACACAAAGCTTTACTATGCAAAGAATAACTCCATCCGCTTCTCCAAATCGTATTGACAGGATATCAAAAATGTTTCACGGCACATACGCACTGTGTTGACGGGATACATTTCATTTTCGGATTTTGCAGCATTTCTGAACGATATGTGAGAAAAAAGATCAATGACAAATACTGTGATAGAGAATTCCAATCTCCCGTTCGATATGGTCTGGTTCTGGGCATAGTCTGGCTTGAGACAAATCGCTTCTCTCGATTGGAATTCTGGGAACCGTTTCACTAAACTTCGTAAGACTAAATTGTTCGTAAGTGCAAAATTATGATAGTCTGTAGATAGCACATTAACAATGTTTTCTTGTAAACAATTATTGGATTTACATTTATTGAGCATAGGCTGCATATGCAGCCTATGTTCAATACATGTAAATCCATCAATTGATATTTCCAGACGATCCTAAATTTGCAATTACGAACAATTTAGTCGAAAGAAGTTTAGTGAAACGGGTCCCAGGGTCTTATTCTCAACCCTGCCATAACTATACAGGCGGGTCTCGCGCAACAGTAGCTTGAAATATCAATGTCGTTGTTAACATATGTGGGATGTTACAAGAGTGACAAGTAACAGTTCATATGCTATTTATTATGCTCCCCGAAATGTTTGTTTCGGTGGAGCATATAGTTACCGATTTGTCCGGCGTCCGCCGTCCGAGTTTTACATTATTTTTTTTCAAATTGCTATGTCTCTGTGACTGCTTGAGATATCAACTTCATATACACATTGATCACCATCCATATTTTCATTGTATACCCTACTCATGCTGACCAGGAGCCAAGGTCAAGGTCAAATGACTTATAATTATATTTGTTAAAGCTACGTTAAAGTTTGTTCAAATTGCTATATCTCTGTGGCCGTTTGCGATATCAACTTGAAACTACATGTACGCATTGATCACCATCCATACGTTCATTGTATACCCTACCAATGCTGCCCAAGGTCAAATGACTTTGATTTATTTTAAAGCTTACGTTAAGGTTTTTCAAATTGCTATATCTCTGTGACTGCTTGGGATATCAACTTGAATCTTCATATATACATTGATCACCATCCTTATTATCATTGTATACCCTACACATGCTGCCCAATAATGACTAAACTTTTAGTTAAAGGTTTACGTTAAAGTTTTTTCAAATTAAATTCAAATCAAATTAGCATCCAAATATTTATTATGACTAATAAACAATCTCTGTTACCAATTGAGATTATAATGTGAAACTTCATATACACATTTATCACCAGTTATTGTGATTAATAAGTATACTACATCAATACCCAGGGCCAAGGACTTTGAATTTCAATTCAGGCGTCATCGGGGAGCATTTGTCAGATTTATCGACCATCTCGTTAAACGAGTTTATTGATTTCATATACGAGGCAAACAAATAGCGCGTGCTGTTTGCATATGGCTTTAGGCAATGCTCATTCCGGGGCCGCGCGTAATGGAAGTGCATTCATGACGTCACTACGCGGAAGTGCCTTCATGACGTCACTACTTCATGGCGTTCATGACGTTCCTGACACGGCCCCGGAATATGCATACCGAAAATTATCTACGTGAATGGGACGATTTATAACAGTATTGAAAATACTGAATATAATGCTCAAATTACATCAGTTTTTTGTTGGAAATGTAACAATAACGTTTGATCATGTTGTCCAGCCGTGTGCAAACGTTTGCTGTGGCCCTCGGGAACTGTTTGAACCCGCAGCCATGTGCAAACGTTTGCTGTGGCCCTCGGGAACTGTTCAAACAGTTCCCGAGGGCCACAGCAAACGTTTGCACACGGCTGGACATGATCAAACCGTATAATAATGTTACATTCTATTTATTGCATAAGCACATCATCATACAGTTACACATTGAATATGTACACATCGACTGACATGTTTTTTGTAGGAGGCTCATGTGCAAATGTATTACATTTCTGTCTGTTCCACGTTTTGCTGCCGACGAACATTTGGCCATTAAAATCTAAAAAATATTTAAAAGTATGTACTTTTTCATCAATAACAAAATAGTCACCCTCTCCAAAACATTTTGTTTGATGAAATTCCCTCAAATATTGATTTTATTGCGAAAAAACGATTTTGCTATGGGAATTTAACATGGGGAGTCAATTTCCAAAACTTTTCGTTTTTTGATCGTGAAGGATAAAAAAACGAAATGTTTAAGAAATTGACTCCAAAACCTGGCGAGATAGCTTGAACATGATGTAACTAAGAAAACAATAATTTTTTTTGGGAGGGTGACTTTTTTGTTATTGCTATAGCGTATTATTATATTACTGACAAGTTCAGCCAACGAGATTGCCCAAGAGAGGGTCACATGATTGCGGACATATATATTCACCTGAATATCAGTCTCGGACTCGTCTCGTTTGTTACCTTTTAATTGGCCGACTGTGTTGTGGTAACGATATAATAGCTAACTCGTTCGAATCAGATGATATATCATGGGAACGAGATGCTATGTCGTATGAACGAGATGCTATGTTGCGTGAACGAGATGATATGGCCTGGTAACGAGATATAAAAAAGTCGCATGTCCCTTTTCAGCTGCCGTATAATTCAAATCATAATTAGGGAAATATTAACCATTTTACCATCCCTTCTACGCATTAATCTACTGTCTGTTCCACGTTTTGCTGCCGACGAACATTTGACCATTAAACACATTAAATCTAAACAATATTTAAAAGTAAGTACTTTATCATCAATATCAAGTTTTTGAAATTGACACCCCATGTTAAATTCTTTTTTTTCGCAATAAAATCAATATTTGAGGGAATTTCATCAAATATTTTTTTTGGGGAGGGTGACTGTTTTGTTATTGATGAAAAAGTACTTACTTTTAAATATATTTTAGATTTAATGTGTTTAATGGCCAAATGTTCGTCGGCAGCAAAACGTGAAACAGACAGTAGTGTCTTGCAAATTGCAACATTCCTTTGCCAAAAGCGTCCATGAAAGCATACGTACAGAAATAATGACAAGTTGACCAACGTCTAAGGCAATCACATCTAACCATCCCACTTAATCATCATATATGGTTTCGTCCATGTCAATTATTGTACGTCAATTAGAAAATTAACACTTTTGAATAGGAGGATACGGTAAACATCCAAACACAATCAAACAGTGCATATCCTGATGAGACGGCTCGTCACGAGCCGGCTCATCTAGATCTACACAGTTTGGATCTATTAGGACTGAAATAGGTAGCATATACGGACTGGAACCCCGGTTTACAGGAACATGTCCACCCGCACATAGGCACAAACTGTTCTTTATAGGAATTACATATGTGCATAATTGTGTCACTATTCCGCCAGGTCTAAAACTTACGAGCGCCCACTTTTCAGATATAATCATTTAGTAATATTTATTTTACTGATAGTGACGCGCGGTGGTATCAATATATTTTCATATGCAAATAAGGCATGTTATTATTAATTATTTATACTAATTAAATGCGTCATCTGAAACAATCTGAGAGATTATAAAGTATGATCATTGCACATCGAAAAATAAATATAGATAATAAATAGTAATGCCCGTTAACATTTTAAGTAGACACGGTTATCGCCACTCATATCAGTGTGGGAATTTACGTCTGATATCAAATGTATAATAATGCCAATCAATACGTGGGGTAATGTTGAATGAATGTGTATTTTTGGCAGAACATGTCATATCTATAGTACAAAATTATCTGACTCCCTATATTATAACATGGCCTGTGGGACTCCAGCTTTAATATGCGGAAATAGCGTTGCGATCAGAGATGAAATTCTTACACTTAACTGTTGTTATATATAGCGACTTTTCAAGTGCTGCTAACGGGATGACGTACGTGATATTTGAATGCAAAGTGGCCGTCGAAATCCGTTAAGGAATATAGCTAGACAAATTACTTTGACGGCATCATAGACCGCGATAAACGTCAGAGTGACCTAATAGGTTTACAGACAGACGCAGTGAGAAAATGCCAGGGTTAATCGGAATAGATAATTGTTTACGTTATATTGGTGATCTTATATGTGACTATGGGGATTATGGGTTTTGCGATCGTCTAATTATCATGAATGTTTGCCATTCAATCAAACACCCGTCATGCTTGGGAGCTACTATCTCCTGATTATCACTTAGTATCTCATACTTAGGAGATAAAACATTTTTTTAGCACTGACACATATAGTAAGTCCTAATTAGGAGATAGTAAGTCCTAATTATGAGATACTAACTCCCAATTCGGAGATACGTTCTCCTAATTAGGAGTTATTATCTCCTAATTAGGAGATACATACATTTTAGAATTGACACTAGAACGCTTCCATACACCCGTCCTTCTTAGAAGCATGAGCGTTTCATTGATTGAATGGCGAACATTCATGATAATTAGGAGATACTAAGTCCTAATTAGGAGATAGTAAGTCCTAATTAGGATATAATATCTCCTAATTAGGAGTTAGTAGGAAATAAGTATATTTTAGCATTGACACCAGGACGCTTCCATAGGGGGGGGAGGGGTCGAAATAATATATATTCAGCCCTGAAATTAGATATAATAACCTGACCTGGTGCCAGTTCCATACCACACCAGTCACTAGGCCCCTTCCCCTAAACGTAATACCGATAGGATTCCTCTTATAAGGGGTATAACCAGATTCAACTCTCACATACAAGAAAGCCAAATACGTACCTGAGGGCCAAACCAGGGACCCGTTTCACTAAACTTCTTACGACTAAAATGTTCATGTTCGTAAGAACAAATTTAGAATCGTCTGGAAATATCAATTGATGGATTTACATTTATTGAGCATAGGCTGCATATGCTCAATAAATGTAAATCCAATAATTGTTTACAAGAAAACATTGTTAATGTGAAATTTACAGACTATCATAATTTTGCACTTACGAACATTTTAGTCGTACAAAGTTTAGTGAAACGGCCTCCAGTAGCCTATTTCATCAACATTGCAAATTATACTTTACTAGCAAAGTATACTTTGAGGGAGTAATCATTTATTTTTCCTGAAATGCATTATTTCATATAGAACTAACAAATGCATATATTTCATGATTAAAAGTATGCAAAATTATTATACTGACTTTATTATATTATCATAGCCAAATTGGCTGTGATAATGTAATAAATTCAGTATAATAAAAAATAATAAATTTATCATAAAATTGAAAATTTCTCCCTCAAAGTATACTTTGCTAGTAAAGTATACTTTGCAATGTTGATGAAATAGGCTACAGGTATCTGGTCGGGATTCCGATAAGGATGAATCCCGATCGTTGAATTACCCATCGCATGCTCCCACCGGCCACCAACTCAACACATTGTAGACATTGGCGCTTTAACTTGCCTATGAGTTTTATAGTAGACGCTGGTGACATTTTGACATTTAACTGACATACAATAGCCAAGGTGTATGATCACGTGGTACTAACACAAACAACAAGTACCGATTCAAAGTACGTATTTTGTTATAGTGTCCTGATTACCTAACGGATTTTGATGAAATATGGCGCATCAAACGCGTTTTGTTAAGCTGTATTTGGTAGTCTCTGTATTTTCGCCTAAACGTATGTCGGTTTTGCGAAGAATCGATTTCCGTGTCGGAGACACGGAAATCGATTCTTCGCAAAAACGACATAAGTCTGTGCCAAACTCCCTAGACCACAAAATGCAGCTCATAAACTGTGATCTATATAAACTCCGTGGCTGAACGGGGTGGAGTGGTTGCAAACCCGGACCCCCCACCCTCTCTAGATCCGCCCCTGAATAAGTATATAAATGTGGCCTCTATGAACACCGTGTTGTCTGTACAGCTTCACCGTATGAGACAGATCCTTCTCCCTTGTGAATGTGCAAGGTGTATGATCACGTGGTTACAACAACAACAACAACAAGTACTGAAACTTCAGAAGACCTCCGATTCAAAGTACGTATTCTTTTCTTTTGTCCTTATTATGTAACGGATTTTTTTTATTGAATATGGCGCATCAAACGCGTCTTGTTAAGCTGCAGTTTGGTGGGCTCGGTACTTTGGTTTTAAACGTCTGTCGTTTTTGCGAAAAATCGATTTCCGTGTCTACTGACACGGAAATCGATTCTTCGCAAAAACGACATAAGTATGTGCCGAACACCCGGGACCACCAAATGCAACTCCTCGGACCACCAAATGCAGCTCATGAAGACGCATTTGCTGCGCCATATTTCATCAAAATCCGTTGCATATTAAGGAAAATATCAAATAATACTTACTTTGGAGTGGGTGACGTTGTTGTTGTTGTAACCACGTGATCATGCACCTTGATAGCACTACTCTATAAAATACAGTTCGCTGTGTATCGACAACTCTCCAAATGTGCACGAATTGCAATACTTGGTTGATATAAAAATAACTTGTCTTCAAAGGCGAGAATTTCTAATTATTGTTTCATCGCCGACTTATATTGCGGCAATAGTATGTTTTGCCAATGCATACTAATCGTCTCCATGTTTATGGGTAAACATGAATTCTGTCTGTGAAGAAAATATACATCGGGCTCCTATCTGTAAACATATTAAGTTTCTTCGCCATCTTATATTACAGCTAAAACAAGTTTGGCAGAGCTGCTAAACATGTATATATCTGGAGGCTAAAAATATGACCCCAACTTCAGTCCTCGACAAATTCTTAATTTTCCGGTCGCTCAGATTGGATTTCAACTCATACATTCCTGTATGCTTTAATGTGTATGCCGAACTGTCTCTTACATGTTTTACCACTAATCCAGACGAGTGTTTTTGTGGAAGCCCGAACTTTAAAATGCCCATACCACACATACTGTGTACACTATATCAAGGTGTATGATCACGTGGTACTAACAACAACAATAAGTACTGAAACTGCCAGAATCCATCCGATTTAAAGTACGTATTCTTTTATATTGTCCTTATTACGTAACACATTTTCGTGAAATATGGCGCATCAAACGCGTCTTGTTAAGCTGCTTTTCGTGGTCTCTGTACTGTGGCCCAAACTTCTGTCGTTTTTGCGAAGAATCTACTTCCGTGCCGGTAGACATGGAAATCGATTCTTCGCAAAAACGACATAAGTCTGTGCCGAACTCCCTGGACGACCAAATGCAGCTCATGAAGACGCGTTTTCTGCGCCATATGTCATCAAAATCCGTTTCATATTAAGGAAAATATAAAATAATACTTACTTTGGAGTGGGCAAGATTTCAACACTTTCAGCCACAGTTGTTATAACCACGTGATCATGCACCTTGTATATCTCAATATATAATTTCTCATAGTATCAATTCATGCAATTATATCTGACATCCAAAAGGTTCAACTACAGTGGAATATTCCTATACCGAACACACTGAGTACCGCCAGTGTGTTCGGTATAGCTAGTTTCCACTGTATGATAGTCTGTAAATGTCACATTAACAATGTTTTCTTTTAAATAATTAATGGATTTACATTTATTGAGCATAGGCTGCATATGCAGCCTATGCTCAATAAATGTAAATCCAGCAATTGAAATTTACAGACGATCTTAAATTTGCACTTACGAACATTTTATTAGTCGTAAGAAGTTTAGTGAAACGGGCCCCAGCTGTCTGAACCAAAGCATGGACCTTGGAAGGGCTGGACTTGGAGGTACATGAGCTGTACAGTGAAATATCACGATACCGAACTCGCTGGATACCGCCAGGGTGTTCGGTATAGCGAGTTCCACTATAATCAATAAATCACCAACTGTCAGAGCCAAATAATGGAACTGTTGGAAGGGTTGGGCTTGGTGGTACATGAGATGTACAGTGAAACCTCACTATACAGAACACCAGGGGTGCCGCAAGGATGTTCGGTATAGCTATATTTCACTGTAATATATCAATCACCAGCTGTCACAACTATAGCATGGAACTGTTGGAAGGGCTGGGTTTGGAGGTACATGAGCTGTACAGTGAAATCTCGCTATACCGAACAGGGGTACCGCCCGGATGTTCGATATAACGAGTTTCCATTGTAATCAATCAAATCAACAGCTGTCAGAACCACAGCATGGAACTGTTGGAAGGGCTTGGCTTGGAGGTACATGACGTGTACAGTGTAATCTCACTATACCGAACACCCTGGGTACCGCCAGGAGGGCGTTCGGTATAGCCAGATTGCACTGTACGTACTTGTAATACTCTTACTTGTATTACTCTTATTAAACATTATTGACTGTAATATGCATCGTCTGAAATCAAATTTAACTTTTTGGACCATGGCCGGCGGTATGGTATGGGCCACTCACTAATATATGGGCAATTGCTATACCGCGGTGTATTATCTTCTCTTTTTCTTTCGTCTTCAGAATATGTGAAACACATTGTCATATAATCAAATAGTAACAGATAAACGCCGCACCTGAACTCGAATAATAGCAAATCGTATATAACGATAAGCCGCGAAACGACAGTAGCTGGGCCCGAAAACATATTACATCATACTTTGCATAACCAAATATCGATCATTCCCAGCCTGATATGTTATGCCCTGACCAATCGTCAAATATCATCACTATATAGGATAACACTGTTACGGCTGAATCTCCATATATCACATGCACTCACACTCAGCCTTTTTCACGGTCTTACATACCGGCTTCGTGCGATAGGAGAATGAACTAGCTAGGTTAAATTAACCGCCTCATTGCCTCCTTCATTTAATGCACATATTTCGACTGTATGGCAGATATTAGTAAATTCGGAAACAAATGGGCCAATGGTCATTGGCCTGCCACTTTTGGGTTCAAATGCCCGGGATTGGAAGGTCCTCGAGCCAATTCCTACCCTTAAATATAAGATAAAAAAAAATTGACTTCCAAAAGTTGTAAGTTCCCTTTTGTTTACCAGTGTCCAACATAGCCAGTCAAAACAATAAGTAGCGCATGCGCATGAAAACCAACATGGTTGGCATGTTGACTTCCTCACCCATCAGTTAACTAATACTGGTTGGTGTTTGAAATGTTTCAATTTCATCAACATATATATGGATAAATGACTAACAACATCGATGGTATCCCAAGGATTTTAATTTTAATGTTGAAATAAAACATTATTAGGTAAACATATTTTATGTGGGATTTGCAAACAGGGCACGTTTTCTCGTGCACCTGTCCCCATTTGGAGAAGCGTAATATTGATTTTTTTTAGCTGACAATATACATGTTACTGAATTAATTGTTTATACATGGGCACCAGTCGTTGTTACCAATACTTACACAATTGTTGATAAAACGTTTAATATAGGATATTATCCCGATACATGGTCGGAAGGTTATATTATACCACTACATAAAAAGGGGAATATAAACGAGGTGGATAATTACAGAGGTATTACCCTATTGAGCACACTTGGGAAATTATTCTCACGCGTTTTAAATAATAGATTATCTAGCTGGGCTGAAAAATATCATGTGTATGTGGAAGCACAAGCAGGGTTCAGGAAGGGAATGGGTACACGGGATAACATATTTATTGTGCATGGCCTCATTACACATATGTTAAATAAGGGTAAGAAATTATATTGTGCTTTTGTGGATTTTTCAAAGGCTTTTGATTATGTGGTGCGTGATAATCTATGGTTAAAATTAATAAAACTGGGAGTGCGAGGGAAAATGTTAAATATAATTAAATCCATGTATAGTAATGTGACATCGCGCGTAAAGCATAACACCATGCTAAGCGGTGAATTTTCTTGCTTATTATGCGTACGTCAGGGTGACTGCCTATCTCCATTCCTGTTTAGCATGTTTGTAAATGACCTTGAGGCTGAATTCGAAACTAAGGGTATTGAAGGAATTGATATCGGATTGATAACATTATTTATTTTACTATATGCCGATGCCATTGTTATTTTCTCAGAATCGGAACACGGGATGCAAACAGGACTTAATCTACTTTCAGAATATTGTGAGAAATGGAAATTAACTGTCAATACGGGAAAAACAAAAATACTTGTATTTCGAAAAGGAGGTAGATTGCCAAGAAACATAGAATTCTATTATGGCAATTATATTATCGAAATAGTAAGTAAATTCACGTATTTAGGCATATCTTTACAACGGGTGGTTCTTTCATGGAAACAAAATCTTTATTATCGGGTCAAGCACAAAAAGATTTTTTCAAGCTTAACAAATACCTGTATAAATTTACAGACATAACACCCACACATAGATTACAATTATTTGATAAACTAGTACAACCGATTCTTAACTACGGTGCTGAAATATGGGGATTTGTGCAGGGAAATCAAATAGAAAAAGTTCATTTGCAGTTTTGCAAAAGTTTACTAGGTGTTACAAGAAATACGCAAAATGATTTTATCTATGGAGAACTTGGTCGTACCCCAATTGTTCATCGACGCTATCTAAATATAACTAAATTCTGGTTCAAAATATCTGCGTCAGATGATCACAAATACATGAAACATATATACAACATGATGTTAGCAGACATGCAAAGCACACCAAGTAAAACAAACTGGACGTCACTAGTAAAAAAAGTGTTATCGACCCACGGATTTCTTGATGTTTGATTGAATGAAGGGGTCGGAAATATTGAAGAGTTTCTGATAGTTTTCAAACAAAGATTGACCGATAACTTTATGCAGGATAGGCAAGCCAGAATTAACGGATCTAACAGAGCATTATTTTATAGAAATGTATGCGACTTCAAAATGCAATATTACTTAAAGGACATCACACTCACGAAATTTAGGTACGCATTTGCTAGACTAAAAGTTTCGTCCCATCGCCTAGAAGTAGAATCAGGCAGATGGAACAGAACTCCAATAGAAAACCGGAAATGTACATTGTGTGGACATTTGGAAGACGAATACCATTTTATTTTAAAATGCACAATGTATATGGATCTCAGGAAAACATATATAAACCGGTCTTATTGGAACAGGCCAAGTATGGTTACATTCATAGAGTTGATTAAATCGGAACATTCACAAACTGTAAGAAAGTTGGGCCAATACATATACCAAGCGTTTCAAATCAGAAATGAACATTTATATATACATCAATGAGGTCACCTTCTCCCAATACATACATAAAGAAATACAGCATGCATATATATTTGCAAATATTAACTTGACATTATTGCATGATATCTTACGTGTTCAGTTTTGTAGTACATGTGTAACGCACTACTCTATAGACTAATGCTGCAACGCCATAACTTAATGTATTTGTATAGATTAACCAAAACATTTTGTATGTGCTTATTTGGGCATGCTATTCCACCGCAGGATATTCTCCATGTGATATGGCCAATGGTCGACGGTGGCATATTTGCATCAAATACAATACATAGTAGCTGCATTCTTAACGTTACGGTTTATGCACCGGCTGTTGTCTTTGTCACCCATAATTGTATGTTGTTACATGTGTATTGCTTCAGGGGCCTTATGGCTTAAAGCGTTAATCTTTATCTGAATAAACATGTATACAAGGTTGTACACAGGCCAAAAATTGGACGCTGATGTGTAAGTGTAATTTACCTCAAGATAAACTGGATTAGTTTTTACTGATATTCAGTAAAAACTAATCCAGTTTATATTGAGGTTTATCTTGAGGTATAACATTTAAAATATACAAATATTATTTAAAGGAGTACCGATATGATATATTTAAATCCCATTAATATTGCCCTGAATTTAACGTAATAAAACAATATAGGATAGTTTATCAAGTCTTGAAGAGAAACGAGCGATATACAGATTTTCAACCAGCATAGATAATTTCATACTGCATAGTTGACCCACAGACCTAGAATATTCTAGGTCTGTGGTTGACCAACATTTATAACGTAGACAAAAAAAGTAAATTATAATTATCATGTTACCGATAATTATTTATAGCTGTATACTGAACACAGATTAACAAGTGAAACTTATATAGATTACTTCTAGCTGCAATATTGACAATTACATAATTGCGAAAAATATTTTATTATGCTCCATAAAGGTACACAATGTGCTGTAATAAATCAACAAAAAATGTATGTTGTTTTGTAATCACTGTAATGTACATGAACACGAGTCTGATCAGGGTTTGCACTGTTCGCTGTGAAGTCTTGACTATTTACACAGCCGCGAGTGGGGCGGTAGCAGAATCCTGGGACAAATTATACAATAATGTGTCCCAGTACAATCTGATCAGGGCTTGTACTGTACGTTATTTAGTCTGTACTGAGACTCAATATTCTATAATTTTTCACAGTCTGTAATACTAGTGTACATATTAAAGTATGATCAGACCGGATGAATGTCAACCACAACATAATCTCCTTCATTTAGAATGTTGTAGCTAACATTAGAACGTGGTCTGAGAGATGAAGCCATGCCTGCTACCATAGATCGTATGTCTGTATGAAGATACAGACGTGTGAATAATTGTCTCTTAATTGAGTAGTCTTGTCGGCATCTAAAAAATCACAAATCGCAGTTTGCACGGCAGTTACTAATTAACTAACCATGACGTTAGTTTCGGATTAACGGTGTAATTTGTTAGATAATCAGCAGTATTTAAAATGAGCGATTAATATTTCGGTGACAAACACACTCGTCTCCAATTATTAGCTTCAAAGTACATGTACGTGAAAATCAAAGTCTAATTTGGTTACTTTGTTCACAAATACTTTTACCGACAACACGGTCATCGGGTAACATACAATCGTCCCACCGCCGCTAAGCGCCGTAAGCAGGTGCCCGTTTCAACGAATATCACGGAAATTGCCGAAGATTTCCGTGATACGTTAACTGGAAAATGAAAACAGATGGTGTCATTATTATTATCTAAAAATGACCAAAATAATATTAACTTAGAAACATAATTTGTATATCAATAGATAGAAAAATGAATGAGCTAATTGAAAATACCTGTGCATTTTTTGTCACTATTCTTATAAAAAGAGATTTTGCAATTTTCCCAACGAAAATCGAGATGAAAAAATCACAATTAATAGTAAGAAATGGTAATAGTCTCCTATATAATTACATATAAAACTCGCCGCTACTGATGCAGACTTTCTACAGGTAAGCATGGTAAGGTGGCCGCGAAAGTTCGATATGCGCCATTTTATATTGCAGCAACAACATGTTTTGGCAGCTCTCGAGTTTAGTCTGCATATGAGAGGATTATCATGCGATGATAAAACAGAGCCTCGCCCATCCCGTTTCCTAAGCCTTGCCAGATATTTTTTCCCATTCACGGCACTAACCTACTATTCTCTATTTGTTTTTTCAATGTGTGCATGCGATTTTGAGATTTTCTCAAAACAGCAATTTTATTAGCAGAACATGCTTTTGTTCAGCAGATCAACTTGTAGGGGCATAACACTTTAAAACGAAGACCTACACATCGCCATCATGCGGAAATAATATCTAGAGATACATACATTTCCGAAAATATAGCGACACTTAATGATAATGGTGATCCATTCTAACTCATTCACTTCAGAAGCCTTATCAGTTTACAAGCGATTTCTAAAAAAGTTTTATCGAATAACCCACACACATTATGGAGTCATGATCACGTTATATAAGTACCATGACTACAAGTTATATATAGACATGGCCAATAATCATAGGCTAGTGGATCATTCGTCCTTTTCGGAAATGGGAGGTCAAAGTTCGAGCCTCTGCTTGTGATACGCCAGGTTGGTAAGATAATTAACAACACGGTACCAATTGCCTACCAGGGGACGTATATAGAGGATATTCATATTTTTGCGAATATGACATATATGTTCATATACGTTGCACAAATATGAATATTCTATTTATTATATACCGCTCCATGGAAATTAGCAGTTTTTTTTAGACTGTATACGGTAATGAATGTGTATTTGCAGCCTTTTTGCAGTCTGGGACTGCAGATGCGCGTTATTAATATAGATAGCGGAAGTAGTTGTATTTTCACCGGAAGTTGTTTATTTCATCGATGAGAACAAATGACTTTTATTTACATCGTATAACTATGTATTTCATGGGTAGGTATATAATAAAATTCTTTTTTTATTAATTCGTTCCCACGAAATAACAATTCGTTCCCCCAATTTAACAATTCGTTCTCACGAATTAACAATTCGTTCCAACGAATTAACAATTCATTCCCTCAATTTAACAATTCATTCCCACAAAATAACAATTCGGTTATATAGTGGGAACGAATTGTTAATTCGAGGGAACGAATTGTTAAATTGAGGGAACGAATTGTCATTTCGTGGGAACGAATTGTCATTTCGTGGGAACGAATTGTTAATTCGAGCGAACGAATTGTTATATCGTGGCAACGAATTGTTAGTTCGAGGGAACGAACTGTTAACTTGAGGGAACGAATTGTTATTTCGTGGGAACGAATTAATAAAATATATCCATGTCCCCTGCAGGGCTCAGTACCTGACTGATATTTGTCAAATTTTTTAAATTGAGGGAACGAATTTTGTCATTTCGTGGGAACGAATTGTTAATTAGAAGGAACGAATTGTTATATCGTGGGAACGAATTGTTATTTCGATGGAACGAACTGTTAAATTGAGGGAACGAATTGTTATTTCGTGTGAACGAATTAATAAAAAAAATCCATGTCCCCTGCGGGGCTCAGTACCTGACTGATATTTGTCATATGCAATAAGCCATGCGAGTTTGTCCTCAGTAATTTGGTAATTATTTCATGCATGTCGGTGGCTTGTTTTCCAGTGTTCATATAATTAATGATGCTATTAGTATATAGCTATTTTCATGGATCGCATGCTGCACATTCTGTGTAATTCGGTGAGAAGAAATTGTATAGATGATACTCATACACAAGTACGATCTAAACCGGTCAGAAAGACCGCATAGGTTTGTTCAATTTTGGTAGCATTAACTGTACTGTACATATATTGGTACTGCCTGTTCATGATCACAATGCATACACACATATATTGCAGTACTCATATGCCAGAATTACAGTGGAACCTATCTAAACCGGACACCCTGGGGCTTCCCCAGGGTGTCCGGTTTGGAGAGGTTCCACTGTATCACACACATATTTAAACCAATCAACAGTGAGTATTACCCATTGGGAATCAATCGTAAGCACTATACATAATTACGTTTGTGAGTGAACGTGCAACACCAGTTTGTTCCATGTCATGGCGGCCATATTTGATGACAGTTTAGACCATGCAAAACATCTGCGACGTCGTTGAGAGAATACAGAAACGAAACGGGAATGCATGCTTTATTTCATTAAAAGTGTGTATAGCAGAAACATGTTAAATGGAAATTAATCATATTTTGATAAATAAAAACATTATTCTCGGCACCCATCTTGAGAACCATTAACATAATATAGAAGGAGAAGTTTATTGCATTGAGCAAATTGGCCTCTGAGCACAAACACAATACTGGCATACTATACAAACTAGTGTAAGGTGGCATATACATGAACAGTGTTTCATACAAATTCACATAAACATTTCTCCTTGCAGCTTTCGCCTACATTGTTATTTTTATTATCACAAATATATTTACCATCGGGCCACGCACCAGTCACACTCAGTCATGCGATATGCAAGTACACCGCTCCGCTTCTGTTGCCGTATTACACCGATAGACGCTGAGGGCCATGCTCAATACAGTATTCTATTTGACGACTGATTAGGGCAGGTGTCATGTCCCCAAGAGTTTATGGTGTACAAACCATGCTAGCTCTTACTCATATAGAACTGCAACTAACACAAGGTGTATGATCACGTGGTACTAACAACAACAACAAGTACTGAAACTTCCAGAATCCATCCGATTGAAAGTGCGTATTCTTTTATATTGTCCTTATTACGTAATATATTTTGATGAAATAGGGCGCATCAAACGCGTCTTGTTAAGCTGCATTTGGTGGTATCTGTACTTTGGCCCAAACGTCTGTCGTTTTTGCGAAGAATCGATTTCCGTGGACGACGACTAAATGCAGCTCATGAAGACGCATTTGCTGCACCATATTTCATCAAAATATGTTTCATATTAAGGAAAATATCAAATAATACTTTAAAGAATTCAACACTTTCAGCCACTGTTGTTGTTGTTATAACCACGTGATCATGCACCTTGTAACATATACATGTATTCATTTATGAAGTTGTTGCCCAGTTGCATGAATAGTAATCAAAGTCATACGAATCGAAAAATGAAACTCAACATGCAGTTTAGTTTAGTTTATTGGTGTTTAACGGCCAATCGACAGCTAAGGTCATGTAAGGCCGGGCAAACGGGTTCGATCCCGTTTTAACCTGTTGTATTGTGGAGTAAATCCCAAAATCAAAACGGAATGTTTACATCGAGAACATATATATTCAGCCCTGAAATTAGAATAACCTAACTTGGTGCCAGATCCATACCACACCAAAGTCACTTGGCCCTTTCCCTAAAATAGGACTACGATCGT
This sequence comes from Conchocele bisecta, assembly GCA_029237695.1. Classification (NCBI taxonomy): domain Eukaryota; kingdom Metazoa; phylum Mollusca; class Bivalvia; order Lucinida; family Thyasiridae; genus Conchocele; species Conchocele bisecta. The sequence goes on along the minus strand of CM055274.1, from coordinate 77,495,002 downwards.
TAAATTACACATCGCATACTCCGACCTTCCACCCACACTCAACATGTAGTGATTGTAGTGATCACAATGACTTTTACAAAGCATATTTGAACATATTCAAGTCACAGTGGCACATTGATTTACCATGAACCGTATTGGCGGCCATCTTGAATGTTATTTTGGATATAAAACATACTTTATGAAAGCTTAACGATTTGGTTTAAAGACATTCATAATATAACAAAAATAAAACGGTATATCTACAATATTAATAGGCAACTACTTGGTTTTGTTGCTTTGGGCAGCCATTTTTGACGCCATCTTGAATTTTTGAAAATGCTCAAGGATGACAGAGTGTCATCCGTCGGATTCCAATAATATATGGTATGTAGACGCAAAATCGCCAAAAACCCATTGTATACATGTATACACCAAGTGCGGGTTCGGCCCAAAATGGCCAACTATCGACAGGACTACTGAGAAGAAGTACGAAAACAATTTATCATTTTAAATCAACACGAGAGTTAGATTATATATATTTTATAAGCAGAATGTCATTAATTGAAGTTCATCTTCATGTGTATTATACTACTGTATTATGAGTGTTAATATATTCTGGGAAAACTCAGTTACAACGCAGTTACAGTTAAACCTCTCTAATCCGGACACCTTGGGAGTTCCCCAGGGTGTCCGGCTGAGAGCGGTTTCACTACAAATCAGGCATTTGATCATTCTGAGCCATTGTTGTGTGCTACAGACAGTATCGCCTGAGATAGATGACCAAGACACTCATCCACAAATACGATTACAGGTGTTTTCTTGATGGCCGGTTTAGAGAGGTTCCACTGTAGTTAGAAGAGGGCAAGGAGCACAAGAACTAGCACGAATACGTCGTATCTGTAGCAGATTGTATCAACATTAATAGGTACACTTATCTACCTAAGTACACCAAGGTGTATGATCACGTGGTACTAACAACAACAGCCAGTACTGAAACTTCCAGAATCCATCCGATTCAAAGTACGTATTCTTTTATATTGTCCTTATTACGTAACGGATTTTGATGCTTTTTAACACTGTTGGTGTTGTTGTTATAACCACGTGATCATGCACCTTGTACACGTTGCGGGAATAATTATTTATTTGTATTGATTGGCATTATCATGAGTATTTATCCCGTCAACACAGTGCGTATGTGCCGTGAAACACGGTGCCGTGAAACATTTTTGATATCCAGTCAATACTATTTTTGCATTTTACAGCCATTTGTAGGTGTTGACGGGATAAATAGAATAGTAGGTTAGTGCCGTGAATGGGAAAAAATATCTGGCGCGGCACGGAAACGGGATGTGCTCGGCAGAGCCTCGCCCATCCCGTTTCCTGAGCCTTGCCAGATATTTTTCCAATTCACGGCACTAATTTTCTGTTCTCTATCTATTTTCCTTATTTCTGAACCAAAGTGTATGTTGTGACCACTCATTTGAACCGTCTTGGCGAGACGGTTCAAATGAGTGGTCACAACATATACTTCTGATGAGAAATAAAGAAATTCTTGAGCCTTGCCGGATATTTTTTCCCATTCACGGCACTAACCTACTATTCTCTATTTCATATACAGTCGCACCTCTCTAAACCGGACACAGAGACAAGTTAGTTGTTATTTATTTTGATAGATTGTGTTGCTATTTATCTCCGATGTTCATGTGCGCGAAGAAACCACGAGCGTCTTGAAGCAGTTATATGCATGTTTTCCAGTGGAACCTCTCTACAACGGACACCCTGGGATGTCCCCAGGGTGTCCGGTTTAGAGATGTTCCACTGTAGAACTAATGACCGTTTGGTAGTATTTAATGATTAAAATTATGCATACTTCTCATTCTGTATTTATTACATTATCACATTATGTTATTTGTTGGAAACTATTTAATTAGATAAACTATTTATTAATTAATGCATACATGGAAAAATGCTCCATCCAAGTACAATTAGGAAGATGTGTACTTAAAACGATTTCGGCTACATATCTACTGTCTGTTCCACGTTTTGCTGCCGACGAACTTTTGGCTATTAAACACATTAAATCTAAAAAATATTTAAAAGTAAGTACTTTTTTATCAATAACAAAAAAGTCACCCTCCTCAAAAAACAACGATTTTCCTATGGGAATTTAACATGGCGGCGAAAAAAATATTTTTTTAAAATCTAACTTTTGTTTTCTTGGTTACATCATTGAGTCAATTTCCAAATTTCCTTCAGGATCAAAAAGCGAAAAGTTATGGAAATTGACACCCCATGTTGCTTTTTTGTTATTGATGAAAAAGTACTTACTGTTAAATATTTTTTAGAGTTAATGTGTTTAATAGCCAAAAGTTCGTCGGCAGCAAAACGTGGAACAGACAGTAATGCACATGGCGTATGTAACGCCCCGTATAGTAAGATATACGAGTAGATCAATAGGAACGAACGCTACAGCGATACGACGGTGGCTCTGTTTAGTAGCCATCCCGAGACGCATGCTGCAGTTGGACTTTGTCATATTATATCTCTTTGTTAAATACCGCAACATGAAATGCATACGAACATGATACGCATATTGTAAAACAAACCCATACAATATTAACTCAATTTATTATTTCGCTTCGAAAATATTTTCACAATATAACGCAATCGCTTTCACTGAAAGGCTACGATTCACTGACGCTGACAATTCGAATACGCCCGGGATTTCGTATTTTGGAATAAATGAAATAGTTCCGAAACAACATAGACACTAGTTGATCGATGTGTGCATAGACTTATATATAGAAGAGTTCCGATTGAAATAGACTGACAAGATATTCGAACTTGTGAACGTGAAGATGGATACAATCCCGACAGATGAGGCGACCTGGCAGGAGGTAAGACTTGTAATAACACTTGAAGGGTCAGTGGAAGAAGGGGGATAAGTCCATTATGGACTTAGCCTCCTTCTTCCACCGACCCCTTCAAATATGAGAATTAGTTGACATGTAAATTCTCCCGATACCGATTCGAGACGATTATCATGCGACATCTGGGGACAATTCAGCAATGAGTGTTTGTCAATGTGTTTAGTTCACAGGAACTATTATCTGCCACACGCATGGTCATTATAGTTTCGCCCAACATTTTCCTTAAACTGATTTCGAAAATTTTCTTTTTCTCTATTTGCAATAATCAGTTTTAGAAAATGCTGGGTGAGTGGTCACACTACATGTAGACAGATCTAGAGGAGCTAACATGAGTTGTGTGATTTAATACTAAACTTGTTTATATCATTCACACATATTAGATTGTATTTATTGCATAGGCATAAAACAATGCACTGAAGCTGTCTAAGGCTCAACCGAATATATTTTATATTCGACGGCACTAACCATGTATTTACTATATATAGACAATAGCTTTAGTGAATTATATTATGAATTGCATAGGAAAGAGGACATGCTAATGTAAATTGATACTTTTTAAAAAATATTATTCCAGTTTACATAAAGATGTTTTGAATAATTGACACCTTCAAATATGCATATCAAATAAAGCCAATATTTGCAAATATGAGTCGTCTAATCAGGATCTGCACTGTTTGTCATTATTTTTAAGATTCTGAAAAAAGTAAACCTTTTCTGATTAATGGTATATGGTATACGTTAGTCCTAATGCTAGAAATTTAGGTGTGAAAGTACTGTATCGTAGATGATGTCTTACATCATGTACATATTCAATATGTGATTATTAGCCTTTTGGATTACAATTATACCAACATGTACTAATGTATGTGATGAAATTCGACTTAGATTTGTATATTCAAGTATATACGTAGCTGTAACTGGATAAATGGGGGTTATGGGGTTTATGTGTTTTGCGACCAGTGAATATCCAGATCAGCCTGTGCATCAGCACAGTCTGATCAGGATCATAACTGTTCGCCATTCCATCAATGAAACACCTATCAGGTTTCTAAGACGGAATGATTATATGAAGCAATATATATCGTTATCTGGCTACATGCGTGTGCTATTTGATCAGGAGCTACACTGGTCACAAAACCCATAAGCCCAATTTATCCAGTCATATATGAGACACGCCATGGAATTGTGTACCTTTCGAACTTGTGCGTAATTTCATTAAATACGTTTACACAATTTACAATATTTTTCATAAATTAAGTCAAAAGTTAACAAAATTACCAAAGTACATGCGGAATATAATTGACTATTTCGTCAACGTTTAACGCCATTTACGGAATATATCGTAAATTTTGTAAACCTATTTCATGAAATTACGCAGTTGTCCGAAGGTACACAATCCCATAGCGTGTCTCATATTATTATCACATAATTCGATCACTATGGAATATACTTGGACGATGCTTTCCCGCTGTAACTGCACAAATAAGCACGTTGGAACAGATTGTTTAGTTAATAAAACCTGCCAACTTCCGATGTTCTCGAATGTTTGCAATTTACCTTAAGGTAGTTGTACCCTTCTTGTGTCTATGGAAATCTAATAAAAACACCTACTAATAAACCAATAACAACTTACATGAATAAACCACATGAATGTGATCTGTAAGTCTTTAAGGAGATACTCATACCAATACATATACAAATACACACCGGTAATATGTAAATAATAGAGAAAATTGATGTAGCACATGCATATTTATGTCTATACACAGGTGTGTAGAAGCCAAATTATACATGTCTCAACTCAACTCAACATATCTTTATTTACATCCCATTACAGTGAATAACATGCAACATGGGGAAATAAAACAGAGTATATATGCATGGCGGTATCTGCTACAGTACAATATAGTGTAAAACACCATAATGTGATTATTATGTTCTAACAACAGCATATGTTGTGATTTCCTTGCTGGTATCACCTGCATAACGACTTATTGAACACGTATATATGGTTTAATGGTGTAAGTAGCTATTGGTTTACGAGTAGGGCTTTTTATTAGATGTCCATAGAGTTTACATGGGGCCAAAAGAAAGGTACAACAAGCTTAACATAGAGCAGACACAACTCATGGTTATCGTTGTAGGTAAACTGTCAATTGTATTTTGTGTCAATTAATTAGCACCCATAAAATGAACATTGCAAGATCAATATGTGTGGCATTAACATATTTCCATGACGCCAGGGGGCGGGCCGTTTCACTAAACTTCGTACGACTAAAATGTTCGTAAGTGCAAATTTAGGATCGTCTGGAAATTCCAATTAATGGATTTACATTTATTGAACATAGGCTGCATATGCAGCCTATGCTCAATAAATGTAAATCCAATAATTGTTTACAAGAATATACTGCTAATGCGAAATTTACAGACTATCATAATTTTATACTTACGAACATTTTAGTCGTACGAAGTTTAGTGAAACGGCCCCCAGGTGTCTTTGTTGACCAATGAAAACGTTGCAAAAACTACCTACAAATCTGCATTCCGTCAGAATAAATACTTGACACAGCGTCTTACGTCGACCCGAGCAGATTGATGCAGAATGGCAAGCTGGTTCCTAGTTCTGAGTGCACAACTCTAATTACATTACATTATACTGCATTACATAAGCGTTATGACGGAGTAGCCTTTCAAAATGTGCGTTGAAGAGTTATTTGTTTCCTTTCTACTTCGTGGATAGTGACCTAAGAATTTTGCTAATACACACTTTATTAGGTAAGTTTATGGGTATACCTTTATGTCATGTTGTAGAATTTCCTCTCAAGAACAAACTAGCAAAGTATGAACTTCAACGACATGCGGGTGTTTTCTATATTTAGTGCGCGAAGTGTAAGTAATAGTTTATAGTTCACATATTGGATTTTGAATAAATCAATTTATTAAAAATTCAATATGTGAACTATAACTTACGTATTGTTTACTAGCCCAGCCGCGAAGCTCCGCCCCTAAACGTGATTTCGAATCGCTATACTAGTATGTGATTGGCGGTGTGACACGAAGTGAGTGCGTGTGTGGGCGGTAATGTGTTTGCGTCTCGTGAACTGATGACAACAAGGTGTTGCCTATAAAGCGGAAAACGTGCAACAAGCTGGTTACCTGATACGACGTAACGTGCGCCATGTTTATTTTTATATCCCCGATCATGTCAAGTAAGAGTTACGTATAGCACTTACTGCGCAGATTTACCTAAACAAGTTGCACTCGACGCATTGTGTCTAGATGCGACATATTATACGTAAAGGTCGAGTGTATAAACGGAAAGAAGCCACATTTATCAAATAAATCGCATTACTGCTCGGCCTATGCAATTATTTTATTTCACCAGTATATTACACGCCATGATGACAAGGGGCGTATTGAGTTTACGTCCAGTGTAGCCGCAGATCAGCCTGCGCATGCGCGCAGTCTGATCAGCAGCTACACTGTCTCATGTTAGTTTAAAGCTATTATTGCACCGATAAATGATATTTGAAATCATTAAAATATAAAGCAAATTATTGTATTCAATCACTATATACAAGTTATATAAACAGCGATATGATCTATCACTGTATCGAACGTAAAACGAGCAAAATGTCACGTATTTCCCTAAAAAGGCGAATGTACTATGTAGCTCATTAGGGATTTCTTATTTTTCCGTTAAAATCACGACACCCACGGTAGAACAAAGAACATAAATCAGAAATTACAGTTTCTACACATGTTTATAACAATTCCTATCATTTATCTTTTGCATGGACCCGCAAGCAGGGATTCCGTGTTATGTCGATTGTTTTAGCCAACACATACATGATACACAACTAAATTTACTAGTAATTCGTGTTCACGAACGCTTCCAAAATTGTAGTCATATAAACAATGCAAAAACAATAACTTTTTTAGATAATATTACATTTTATAAAAAATAAGCATATACTAAACCTTCTTTTATTTCGTGAACGTATGTCACCTGTTGATTTTATTGCGAACAATTGATTAGTATATGGGAATTTAACATTGGAGAAAGAGTTGGAGACGGAAAACAAAAACATTTGGAAATTGACGCTGAAACCAGGCTAAATAGCTTGGAAATTATCTAACTAAGAAAACAAAACTTACATTTCGAAAATCGGCCTACTATTTCTGAGCCTACTATTTCTGAAAAAATGTTCCCATTACATGTTAAATCCACATAGACATCTTCACTCTGTGAATATGTCTATTTCTTTTATGACTATCCATGAATTACCGTGTTTTACCCGTGAAATCGAAATCCATCTTACACCCGTGAAATACCAGATGCGCCCGTGAAATATCGATTTCGAAAAGTCACGGTTTTGCCGAACTACTTTCTTAGGCTCCGCCAAACTGGGGAATTTTAGTAGTTGCATGATTATGTCCCTTGCACACCTGTGATTAGCTCCCTTGCTGGATGCGTGCACCGAGCAACATTTGTTATCTGCTACCGAAGGAGGAAGGAGGAAACCGCGGAACTGGACAATTTGCTTTCGCAAATAGATACGAATTAAACATGAGGACCCTCAAATAACACCATTGCCCAACATTTAACATGTTTAGTAAAAAAAAGAGTAATGGTAATCAAAATAACAAATAAAACATGATGAATATCTTAAAATATCCAGCAATCTTCATTCTTGATCTTGAAATTCTCTGTGATGAATCAGGTGCTTGTATCTATGTTTGTAACATAACTGTTCTACTTTATATTCAAAAGAACAGTCGCCCCAAGAACAGACATTTGCAACCTATACGACAATGTTGACATTTTCTGTGTAATCCATGGAATTCCATTAGAATTGTTAATCTTCATTCTTGATCTTGAAATTCTCCGTGCCGAATCAGGTGCTTGTATCTATACTTGCGACACAACTGTTCTACTTTATGTTAAAAAAAACAGTCGCCTCAAGAACGGACATTTGCAACCTGTGCGACAACGTTGACATTTCCTGTGTAATCCATGGAATTCCATTAGAATTGTTAATCTTCATTCTTGATCTTGAAATTCTCCGTGCTGAATCAGGTGCTTGTATCTATACTTGCGACACAACTGTTCTACTTTATATTAAAAAAAACAGTCGCCCCAAGAACGGATATTTTCAACCTGTGCGACAACGTTGACATTTCCTGTGTAATCCATGGAATTCCATTAGAATTGTTAATCTTCATTCTTGATCTTGAAATTCTCCGTGATGAATCAGGTGCTTGTATCTATGCTTGCGACACAACTGTTCTACTTTATATTCAAAAGAACAGTCGCCCCAAGAACGGACAACGTTGACATTTTCTGTGTAATCCACCAGAGCGACACTGAAATATTTTTCAAAATTGTGTAATTTATCCTAAATCTCTATACTACAGTAGTCAGAGAAAAGCATGTCAAATTTAACTCTTTGAATGCTAGTGGTGAAAATAACCTCCAAATATATCGTGAACTTTCATTATTTTCAGAGAGCAATAAGTAAACAAACATCTTCAATCTTCAATCATCATTTTGACTAGTTGCGAACCGTAACTTGCAATCTACTCCCATACCGTCCGTAGCCACAGTTATGATTTCACTCATAGGCCTTCTCTGCAGAATAGCGAATCAGGTCCGATTCGCACTTTAGCAGTTAATTGTGAAAGATGTTATATAGTTTTTAACTGAAATGAGTGTTAATATTATGAAAATAACATATTCAAGTACCTATGACATAAATTTACATATGTAGTTGACCTGATAAAGTAAATTTAAGCTATTATCAACAAGTGATCCAGTCAGCGGCACCAAATTCCAACATGTAAAAGTTAAGATGGGGTCCATTTTTTGTAAAGGCCAAAAATAATTGTCTAAACCTTCTACAATAGTAAAAAAAAATTCCGAATTATTAGTATGTATTACTTTTATAATACTAATATTTTTTTCAGATGGAAATTCCGAAAATAATATGTCACAATTAACTGCTAAAGTGCGAATCAGATCCGATTCGCTATTCTGCAGAGAAGGCATATGAGTGGAATCGTAACTCTGCCTACGGATGGTACAGGAGTAGAATACAAGTTACCGTTCGCAACTACATTTTGACAGGATGTCTCAAAAAGAAAGATAAAACACCGAGAGTTGTCCACATACCAGTAATTTCAGTTTGACAAATCGAAACAGAATGCTACACAAAGAGCAAAAGTAATGAAAAGCAACTTGAGAATTAACAATTAATTAATTTTATTATTGTTCCTTTCAGTGCCAGAAAAAACTGATCCAAAGGTTGACCGATGATGGCGTGCCACAAAATCAAACAATACAAAACAAATGCTAACAGTTTATTTAAATAACTGCAGCCATTTGAACACTTATACAAACAAGAAACATCTCCGACATACTTTGTAACCAACAAAAAAAACAGAATCTAAACTACAACATCTGAGAAAACATACCCCACCCACCTACTTTACACATGTCGCACGAATGAATATTATTATTAATCAAGGCGCCAACCAGTCTCTCATCTCTCCAGGATTTATTGTTAATCCAACATTCAACGGAAATGTTAGCTTCACGTTTTCGAACCAGTCGCTATCCAAACAAAATACCACGAATCCTGACCGTTGTTTCCAAAATGGCGACATCAGTTTTCGCAACACGATATGATTATCCACTTCATTCCTCGCCTGTGATCCTTGTCAAAGACTAATGCACTACAGCGACAGTGAATAGGGAATGTGTGCAGGCATCAAATTATGTTCAAAACACTGTTAAACAACTTGTTGTGACACTATTCTCGTTAGTTGGAATGAACATAAAATACAAAACTTTCGTTTTATCGCCTCATTATATATTCATGATTATATATTCATGTAACATATTATTCCGCACTTTGCTGTTGCCATGGCGTTTTTTTTTGCGTATTGTGTTGAAATTCCACCTACTATTAATGTATCAGTTTCGAAAGATTCTATATAAGTATCCATATTTTGGTAAAAGTTAAAAACAAATATCCTCTATGGGGTTTTAACATGGGGATAAAATCGATATTGCAGGAAATTTCACGAAATAAAAAGAAGCTCATTCTTAAATGTTGCTATAATTTAATATTATCGAAACAAATTATTGTTTTTGCATTGTTTATACAGACGTACAATTTGGGCAGGTTTGAAACAGACATTAGTCATTTTGGAGTCACGCGTACGGGTTCGATATCCACACTTTGTTTTAAATACTCTTTCATGGCGGCAAATGCGAACGTTATACACATAAACTACATGTATATATACATCGAATCATTGAATACCATACTATAGTTTATACTTTATTGGTTTCTGATATGTACCACAGCCATAGTTTAAAATATGTAGTAGGAATACGTCGTACAAATGTACGGAAGCCCATTAGGGCCACTTCACTTATTTTTAATTTCCATTAATTTTATTGATCTTTTCTTGAATTTTCAAGAAAAGATCTTGAAAATTCAGAAAAGATCTTGAAAATTCAAGAAAAGATCTTGAAAATTCAAGAAAACATATTGAAAATTCAAGAAAAGATATCGAAAATTCAAGAAAAAATCTTGAAAATTCAATAAAAGATCTCGAAAATTCAAGAAAAGATAAAAAAAAAGTGAAGTGGCACTAATGGGCTTCCGTATACAAATGAACAATACATGCGATAATATTATCTACATATACAAAGTTCGTATGTGGATCAGAACCCAAGTTTTGAAAAACTTGCATGAATTCGTCTTCACATTGGTTGGTGTTGATCCGGGGAAACCATCCATAATAGGTCTACCTCTAACGAAAATTCCGACCAGTAGCAGAGTATATAAGTTTATCTGCATGTGCAAGAAGATAAGGAGCTGTACTGGTTGAAACCCCAATACGTATATGTACGGTACCATTTTAGTGGCTGATAACAGTTGTTGCCTGCAAGCCACAGGTCAGTATACTCAGATAAGATCAGAGTACGGACGACGTGGTATTCTATAAACACTTCTTCATCAATTATGTATTTGCTTATTTCCTGAAATAACCTCATCCGTGTGAATAATAGTTTTGGAATGCGAATCATTTCCACAAATAGCATACATATCGTATATATCTAGTGTACTGGACAACACATATAAGGTTCGACAATGTCCAGCTGTGGGTAAACGTTTGCTGCGGCACGAGGGAACGGTTTGTACCCCGAGTTATGTTCAGCTCACAGTGTTGTTATTTTTGCAATCTTCAAATGTAAGGTTCGACAATGTGCAGCCATATCAGGCGCGGATCCAGAATTTCGGGTTAGGGTGGGGGGGGGGGCGTAACTATTTTGCAATACTTGACTATATTATCGACCGAGCTAAGCTCGTTCGATAATATATAGTCAAGTAATGCAAAAGAGTCGACCGAGCTGAGCTCGGGATAGCGCTAGGGGGGTCCCCCGGACAATTTTGGAAATCTACATCGCTTTTCCTGCGTTCTGGCGCATTTTGGAGCAAAAATATTGACACTGTCACAGTATGTTAGACATGATTTTTTATTGAAAACGTTTCAATTTTGAAACAATAAGAAAACGACCGAAAAATGCATGGACTACATGGCACTTGGCATGAAACGTGCGTTGTAACTTGTAAAAAATCTTTACTCGGCGAATTTTAGGGGGGCGCGCGCCCGGCCCGCCCCCCCCCCTGAATCCGCCCATGCATATGTAAACGTTTGCCCTGACACGAGGGAACTGTTTGAATCCCAAGGCCGTCAGCCGCGGGTTCAAACAGTTCCCGGGTGCCACGAAAAACGTTTACCCACGGCTGGACATGGTCGAACGTTATTGTTACATTTCAGACGGAAATATCGTGTAATTTGAGCATATGTGCAGTACTTTCGGTACTTTGATAATCTGATCCATTTCAACAGCTGATTTACACATACATATTCCGAGGCCGCTGTACACGTCGCGTCGCATCAATTTCAAAATTTCAGTGCGACCGTTGTGAACTGGTCTGACGACGTAATGGCGCATTCTAGTAACGTCATTAGACACATGCATTACGTAGGTGTTGACTTGGCCCCAAAATGAGCATTGTCTAAAGCCATGGTCAAACAGCACGCGCTGTGCCTTTGAACAAGTAACAATTTATGTTAATGTTCCTAATGTACGTCTTATGATGTCCACCAGACACCACGAATGGCCGAACAAATGGTTAGGTCCTATTTTGTAATATATATTACTGGACTGGATACAATATGTATTATAGGCGAAGGAAAACAGAAACATGTTATAATATTCCAGCACAAACATATGTACACAATTCCCTAACATTTGATTGGCCCGTAGCAAGTCTCTGTCCAAAATTTATATCCCATTAAGCTCCCACGCCGAACTACTTTCTACAGGTGCGCTGTCAGTGCTGTCAATGTCAATTTAATACATTTAACATAAATTGTGCAACTTGCTATGCATATTTTAATAGAAGAAAGTTCTTTACACGCAGGTCACAACGGCAGTTGGAAAACGAACCCCGATTTAAATGGCGGCCTCAAAAATCGCAGCTGTGATCAGATTTAGGTAGTAACCGTGAGGCGCAGTTAAAATAATTCTTAAGAAAACGGAAAATAAACACATTTTCTTGATGAATTTATTTAAAATGCTGGAATTATAAGGAATGAATGGCCTTTTTGTGGAATTTATCGGGGATATAAACTTGGAACAGCCTTCGTCCAGTATTCCCGCGACTTTTCCAAGTTTATATCCCCGATAAATTCCACAAAAAGGCCATTTATTCCTATATTATATTCCGAACACTGCCATCGTAGCAGACAACATATTTATTGAAAACATAAATGATAAATTTCCCCCATTGTTGCATATTTTCGGTATGATTGCGAAATTGAGACTGCCAGTTTTCCATTTTGAACCACCAGACTCGAAAATGGCAATATTCAAAAGTCGCATGCTTCCATCATATATGTGCATAGTTTACATTTTTGTGATCTCTATATTCAAGGAATAATACATTTTTTTCTCAGCCTTTCAGTCATTACAGTGACACTTCTCTAAACCGGTCATCCTAGGATCTATATGTAATAGTTATAGTTCACATATTGAATTTTTAATAAATTAATTTAATAAAAAGTCAATATGTGAACTATAACGTACTTATTGTTTACCAGCCCACTCGCGAAGCTCCCTCCCTAAACGTGATTTCCATATGCTTTGCGTCTCGTGAATTTATGACAACAAGGGGTAAAATCAGTTCTAAATATAGCGGCTGAACAGTTAATGATTAATTTATATATATTGGCTAAAGTTTCGCGATTAATTGAGACGAAATGCCGTTCTTTCATTGGTCGAGAAACTAGGGTAAACAATAAAGGGATATAAAGCTTTTTAGGTATCGACGATTTTGCTGCAACCCCCATTTTCTCAGCGTTTACCATCCCTTCCTGATTGTGTTTGTCCACACTTTTCAATTATAATGTGTAGTACATTCTCTTACTTGTAATTTGTGATTACCGTCAAATCAAGTTTTCTAGCAAGACGATGTCATTGTGACACGGGAAACTGTCTGCAGGATAAACTAAATAATAACAGAACCCATACTACTTAATATATATACTGGACCCTTGCCCGCAAAACAAGATGTTTGGCAATGCCGAAAACAATATAAGTCCATATTAGTCTAGGCGAGCACCACGTCTGGAACTCCGAGATTAGGGGGATTAGCAATCGGGCACACTTGTCATGATGTAAATCAACATCATTAGCACAGTCTGTCGTGTTTATATCATCAGTTGACACATGTTACAGTAATGTTGATTAAGATCGTAGGGAAAAGGTCACATATATTGCGCAATAGAAATGACAAAAAGGTGAGAAACATGATTGAAACCGTTATTTACACAGAAAAATATGCCATATATGCAATTCATATGAAACAAATTCATATGATATTCATATGTAAAACATATGAACAACATATGAATTGCATATTCAATTCATATGAAAAGAGCCGATATGAAATTCATATGAATTTCATATGAAGACGTTTCATATGCATTTCATATGAATAATTTGCATATGATTTGTTTTTCATATAAATTCATATGCAATTTTCATATGAACGTTATATGCTACATATGGAATTCATATGAACATTTTATAGATTTAAAAGCATTGTACATGGGTCTTCATATGAAATGCATATGAAGTTAATATGACTTGCATATGAAATGCATATGAAGTTTTGCATATGAATTGCATATCGGCTCACTTTATATCATTTTCGTACGAAATTTAGTGTAGTGTAGGTCCAGATCAGTCTGATCAGGATCTGCACAGGTCGCAAAACCCGTAAGCTCCATTTCTTCAGTCACAATCACCATTATGTGAATTGTAAGCATTTTACTATTCATGCTATGCTACCGTTAAATTATTCACCCTTGATTCAGATCGAAATAAAACGTGTATGTATCATTATGCGGTAGCCGACTGAAAATGGTATTTGCTTTCCGGAAATTATATAAAAAAACTGCGCATGCGTACAGACGTATGTACGAAATTGGTTGAAAAGCGAACAATGATCATTTTATCGACTCCCACCAAAGTGCGAATTTCATGTGTTCACCCGGTTTTGAACAAGACGCATAACTGTGCATGCGACTGGATTACTAGTGCTTATGACATTTGTCACCAGTGTAGATCCAGATCAAACTGCGCATCCGAGCAGTCTGATCAGGGTCTACACGGTTCAACATTTAGTCAGCTTCTAACGTGCTAGATCCTTATCGGCCTGCAGAGCATCAGAAGCTAGACTGGCCATAAATAGTAAGTAAGTAAGTAAGTAAGTAAGTAAGTAACGTCTTTATTTATAGAAGAAGCTCAGTTGGTCTCTTCCCTGAGATCATCTATCTATCTACAAGTACACGTATATTTAACAAATAATATTATTATATGATTAAGAATTTCAACAAATGAGATTGTCCAATTGCGGGTCACGTGATTGTGGACATATATGATATTCACCTGAATATCAGTCTCGGACTCGTCTCGTTGCGCGAGAAAAGTCCGAAAGTGTCATATAATAAAACAATTATAGTCTTTTGAGTCGGTGTACATGAGATTTACGGACCTGAGAAAAGTGATGTTCACCTCCGCCGAACATCACACCTCCGCCTTTGGCGTCGGTGAACATCACTTTTCTCAGGTCCGTAAATCTCATGTACACCTCCTCAAAAGACAATAATTGTATAATGGTACAAGTACATGTAAACATGAGTCACAGTGTAACACTAGCATGAGTATAATTTTCTTATATATATATGATGATGAAACCGTACAATAATGAGACGAGTCATGTGAGGTTGTACATAATATGGGCGATATCTCGTGCACAAATATTTACAAAATTTACGATATACTCCGTAAATGACGTGGAAAGTTGACGAACTATTCAGAGCAAATGCACAATTCTACCAAAGTAGGAATGCCCTGAACATTTCGTCATCGTCAGTTACAGAACATATCACAGTTTATCACATGAAAACCCCGATATGACGTGTTGTAACCCATATCATAAATGTGATATGACACACGTGTAATAACACCTGCAGCGAATTTGGTTGGCTGGCCGCCTCGCCCTAATTACTTAGAGGTTAATACGTGGCTTGTTTGATATCGGCCTAGGCCGATATCAAACAAGACACGTATTAACGTCTTTATTACTTACATTACTTAGATATCAATTTCAATATCAATCATCCGGCAGTTGTGATAATCCTATATTAAAATCTATACCGTTATCCATGATTGAATGATGAAATACAGAGCCTACAAATTTAAATTCATGGCATCAGCCAAAATTTTCGCAGCCGATAAAGTAAACATACGCAATGCGCATGCCCAAAGGAACTGGTTTAATACGCGC
Organism: Conchocele bisecta; assembly: GCA_029237695.1. Lineage (NCBI taxonomy): Eukaryota > Metazoa > Mollusca > Bivalvia > Lucinida > Thyasiridae > Conchocele > Conchocele bisecta. The sequence goes on along the minus strand of CM055274.1, from coordinate 77,479,155 downwards.
GCGAGACATGGTATCGGACTGGAAACGGCGGTATCAGACTAGTAACGATGGTATCAGACTAGAAATGGTAGTATCAGACTAGAAGTTTAAGTATCAGACTGGAAAACACACCGTATCCACCTGGACTGTGTATGTTATTGCTGTAGGCAAATACAGGCAATTTCTAGGCAAAATTTATATCTAAGTAATAAGTATTCGTATTATGGGCCAACGTTATGGCAAACGAACAAAATGTAGACGTTCCAAATGACGTCCCTAATGGCGCGACAAAGCAACGTTGTTTTGACGTTAACGTCATCATACTACGTCATTAGCAGCGTCGTTGAATTAGTTGAATCCTACAATTGTTAAAATACGCTCCCGTTTGGTAATATAAAGTGCTTACAAAGAATGAGATGATATGATATGGCATATTTATAATACATGTACATGTATATATATGTATTGCTAGTATTAACCCTATTTTTCTCGGTGGAGATTTTCAATTCGTAGCGAAAATATTCTCTTTATCTAATACGTTTCAGTGAGAAGATGTCATGATGACATCTTCTCACTGAAACGTATTAGATATAGAGAATAGTAGGTTAGTGCCGTGAATGGAAAAAACATATCTGGCACGTCTCAGGGAACGGGATGGGCGAGGCTATGTCGAGCACATCCCGTTTCCGTGCCGCGCCAGATATTTTTGGAAATGACTCTAAAATGCTGTCAAAGCATGTATTTGATGAGAATTATCGAAGAAAATAAATAAACATTAGACGATAAAATTTAATTCAGCATTAACCTCCCTACAACAGCCACTTCTCTACAACAGCCAGCTTTACGTCTTCCCATGTGTGGCTGTTGTAGAGAGGTTGCATTGTAACATAAACGCTAGCCATGTCTCCATCTACAGCCATACACTGTCGTAGCGCTCTACGGAGCACTACACCTTGGAAAACGTCCGTACAGTCCCACACATATTCACACGCCATGCTAATATCATAAATCGTGTTATATTGACTTCCGGGCACGATAACAGCTTCTTTGTGGGCAACGCGGCATTGTAAATTTGCATTACCAGACGTCTGTACCATGACATGCTTGTTTAATAACACCAACGGGAATCGAGACCGCACTATATATCTGGTAAAATTGGATGCTATGAGTGAGGTTTAGACAGAGCTCACGTTTACACGTTCAACACTACTGTCTGTTCCACGTTTTGCTGCCGATGAACATTTGGCTATTAAACACATTAAATCTAAAAAATATTTAATAATTACTTTTTCATCAATAAAAAGTCACCCTCCCCAAAAAAAATTATTTGATGAAATTCCATCAAGTATTGATTTTATTGCGAAAAAACGATTTTCCTATGGGAATTTAACATGCCTCGTTTTTTGATCCTGAAGGATCAAAAAAGTTTTTTTTTTGGAAATTGACTCCGAAACCTGGCGAGATAGCTTGAAAATGATGTAACTAAGAAAACGAAAGTTAGATTTTGAAAATCGGTCCACAAATAATTTTTTTTTTTAAAAAACAATCTATGTTTAGCCCCCATGTTAAATTTCCATAGGAAAATCGTTTTTTCGCAATAAAATCAATATCTGATGGAATTTCATGAAATAATATTTTTTGGGGAGGGTGACTTTTTTGTTGTTGATAAACAAGTACTTACTTTTAAATATTATTTAGATTTAATGTGTTTAATAGCCAAAAGTTCGTCGGCAGCAAAACGTGGAACAGACAGTAGAGACCTTTTTCTTGATATTGGCAAACGGTATAGAACCTGATGAGCCGGCTCGGAACGAGCCGTCTCATCAGGGTCTGCACCTTTTGCGGATATGTTTTAATTTTTTACAAAATGATCATCTTTCTGCGTAATGGAACAATCTCAAACTTAACATGAAATAGTCCATGTCACTTACTTAGGGGTGAGATAGATTTTTAATTATGTAATTGTGTTCATTTATTTGTTACCATACCTCCGTATCGTGAGCCATGATTCAGTGTGACATTGACATGATTCAGTGTGACCTTGTCAAGGTGTTCGACGGATGACGGTTGTTTGCCTTACAGAATGACGAATAGTGCATACTCTGCGTCAATACTGGTCGCAAACTCAGGAAGCCGCATTTTTCCGGCCACAGCCCCATAACCTTATACCGTATTGTAGCTTGATGGTGTCAAGATAAATGGGGCCTATGACATTTGTGGACAGTCCAGCAGCCCCTGATCCGGTAGACCATGGCGTTTGTTATTATGTAATGGAGAGTAGACCATTCCCCCAGCCTCATCACGATCTATAAAGTGTGTTGTTACGCATGATGGTTGTGTGTCTGACGGAATAACGAACAGTACAGACCGTGATCAGGCTACGCGGATGTACATGCTGGTTAAGGTCTACACTTGGTCCCAATTAACCAGTGACAGCCATATACGAGACGAGCCACGTGATGTACCTACGAAGATGTGCAATTGTTTTTATCTGTTCATTAAAAGACGTCGACTGTTGATGAATATATTCGGAGCAAATGTGGACTTGAATTTCGCTTTTGCCATGAAAGGTTTGTAACCTTTTGACGTCATTGACAAAAACATCTCAGTTTCTGTAAATAGTTTTCGTGAAAAATATTGACAAAAACTGAGATGTTTTTGTAAATATTTTTCGTGAAAAATCGCACATCTTCTAACGCACATAATCATATGGCTTGTCTCATATGTGGCTGTGACTGGAGAAATAGGGCTTGTGGGTTTACAACCAGTGTAGATCCAGATCAGCCTGTGCATACGCACAGGATCTGCACTGTTCGTCATTCCATAAACAAAAAAACACACGCGAGGCTTCTAACAAGCAATATCGATATATCAGGCTATAGGACTGAGCTATTTGATCAGGAGCTACACTGGTCTCAACTACCATAATCCCCATTTCTCGAGTCACATCAACATATGGATTGTAACTTTATGGTTCCCCGGTCTGACAGCCAACGCCAGAGACGGCCGGCCCCAATCAGACAGTGCAGGATTTATTGGAACAACAAATGTCAAGGCGAAATTAGTCAACGAAAACAGCCACGCTGTAGCAAATATGGGCGTATCGCATTTGCAAAGACTGTGGACCATGACTACTTCTCAAGTCAGTGATTTATGAATTTATATTTCAGCGGATAATATTAATTGCTATCAGATTGAATACCGTTAGAGAGTAACCTCTCTACTATAGCCAACCAAGGGAATTCACAACTGGTTGCTAAGGGAGAGATGACTGTTGTAGAGAGGTACATGCACATGTATAAGAGAGAATTATCCCATTGGGATATACAGTTGAACCTCTATAAACCGGACACTCTATGGTACCCATTGTCTTTAATTTATTTCATTGCCGTGTCTGTTCATGATTGAAAATGACAACAATTTCTCATGGAGTTCTTAATTACAGTGGAATCTCTCTAAACCGGACACCCTGGGGACCGTGTCCGGTTTAGAGAGGTTCCACTGTACAATACTACGGAGACGCGTCACTGTATACAGTTGGCCCATCACAGACGTTTCACTGTTATGCATGTATCAAGCTGATTGACGTCTACACTGGTAGTATATAGGCAACCCTTTTCTGTCAACGGGCCGTTCGAATTATTGAGTATTATCAACGGCTTCGTGTCAATGTAATATAGCAATAAAATAGATATCGACATTCTGAAGCCAATAACGACTAATTGCCAATAAACGTTCCTGTGCATGTTATCGTGTTGTACAATGCAGACAAATTGCATTCTATACTCGTTACAGCGATTACTTGCACACGAGTGGATTGCATTTCAGTTTAATTGCATTTTATTCGCCTCTCAACGATTGCTTACAAGAGTATATCGTATATTTCTAATTTAAGTTGCATTTTATGTGCATCCTCGTAATTGGTTAGCAAGTACATCAATTTGTATGTTGTTTTATTTTCTCGATAACGATTGCTTACAAGAGTGTAATGTAGTTCTAATGCCTGTCGTATTTCGTTCTCATGCGACAAGCCATGTGATTAGGGAGCTAAGACGATGCGCGATATCTCACGACACATACTTACACAAGTTACGATATTTTCCTTTAAAATGTCGAAAGTTCATGATATTTTCATAGTAAATGAGTAAATGCAGAATGTAATTCCTTCAACCGTCGTCATTTACAGAAATTATTACGTGATTTGTCTGAACTGATGGTTAGATGTCTAGTAGATTAGTTAAAATCGTAAGAATTTAATGTTCGAATAGCAGTTGATTATGGTATTTTAGACATTTGTCCATATTAGTTTATGGTATAATGTAAGTTGCATGTAATCGTGACCTTAACCCTTTCACCCCTAGGTAACTGTAATGGATGTTGATATGTTCATTTTGCAGCCTATCTAATTGTCACAAAATGATTTTCAGACTAGTCCATTTATGAAACGGGGGTATGTTTTGTGCCCAAAAATATAAAAATTACTTTCAAATAGTGCAGATCCTGATGAGACGGCTCGTCACGAGCCGGCTCATCTGGATCTGCACTATTTGCAAACATCGCTATAGCGGGATTTCGGGTTCAAAGGGTTAAACATGAATCCCGCATATCCATTTTGTAATATAAGGAGACATATAATATGTTTTTTCGTTCATTCTTTATATATGACATCTTCCGGCAAAATAAAAATGCATTTACGAGTATCGGACACTCTTGTAATCAAGGGGCGATTGCCGTATTTCCTTAAAAGAATAACGGATATAAGTATGCATTATAACTCAACTGTTTATTTTTATGTGAAATGCATTTTCGGAGGAAGCACCTACTGTCCGTTTCACGAAAGCTGCCCAAATTTTACGGCTATATAAACAATGCAAAAATAACATTCTTTTGTTTTCTTAGATCATTTCCAGGCTATCTAGCTAGGTTTCAATTTCCAAAATTTTTCGTTTTTCGACTCCTCCTCCAGGTTTTCCACCTATTTTTTCCACATGTTAAATTCCCATAGAGAACTAATTTTTCGTAATAAAATCAATATTTGACCAAATTTCACGAAATAAAAAGAAGACCCATTCTTAAATTTTGATAAAATTTAATATTATCAAAAATAATATTGTTTTTGCATTGTTTATATGGCCGTAATATTTTGGCAGGTTTCGTGAAACAGACAGTAGTTCCATCATTTCTACACCGCGTAGTGGCGAACATTATAGTTATTTCATGGTAATTCGGGGAGCAGTCAAAACTAGTGCCCCGAGGTGCTGTGGACGATCCGAAGCACTATTGCTCAGAGGCCGAGGGAAATAGTGCATCGGGTCGTCCACAGCCGAGGGCAATATGCATCGGGTCGTCACAGCACCGAGGGCAATATGCATCGTCGTCCACTGCCAGGGCAATATGCATCGGGTCTCCACAGCACCGAGGGCAATAGTGCATCGGGTCGTCCACAGCACCGAGGGCAATAGTGCATCGGGTCGTCCACAGCACCGAGGGCAATAGTGCATCGGGTCGTCCACAGCACCGAGGGCAATAGTGCATCGTGTCATCCACAGCACCCGCAATAGTGGGCAATAGTGCATCGGGTCGTCCACAACCGAGGGCCAATATGCATCGGGTGTCCCACAGCCGAGGGCAATAGTGCATCGAGGGTCGTCCACAGCACCGGGCAATAGCACGGTCGTCCACGCACCGAGGGCAATAGTGCATCGGGTCGTCCACAGCACGAGTCAATAGTGCATCGGAGTCGTCCACAGCACCGAGGGCAATAGTGCATCGGGTCGTCCACAGCACCGAGGGGCAATAGTGCATCGGGTCGTCCACAGCACCGAGGGCAATAGTGCATCGGGTCGAGTCCACACGCACCGAGGGCAATAGTGCATCGGGTCGTCCACAGCACGACCGAGGGGCAATAGGGTGCAGTCGGGTCGTCCACAGCACCAGGGCAGCTCCGAGGGCAATAGTGCATCGGTCGTCCACAGCACGAGGGCAATAGTGCATCGGGTCGTCCACAGCACCGAGGGGCAATAGTGCACGGGTCGTCCACACACGAGCAATAGCATCGGGTCGTCCACAGCACCGAGGGCAATAGTGCATCGGGTCGTCCACAGCACCGAGGGGCAATAGTGCATCGGGTCGTCCACAGCACCGAGGGGCAATAGTGCATCGGGTCGTCCACAGCACCGAGGGCATAGGGGCATAGTGCATCTGGGTCGTCCACAGCACCGAGGGCAATAGTGCATCGGGTCGTCCACAGCACCGAGGGCAATAGTGCATCGGGTCGTCCACAGCACCGAGGGGCAATAGTGCATCGGGTCGTCCACAGCACCGAGGGCAATAGTGCATCGGGTCGTCCACAGCACCGAGGGCAATAGTGCATCGGGTCGTCCACAGCACCGAGGGCAATAGTGCATCGGGTCGTCCACAGCACCGAGGCAATAGTGCATCGGGTCGTCCACAGCACCGAGGGCAATAGTGCATCGGGTCGTCCACAGCACCGAGGGGCAATAGTGCATCGGGTCGTCCACAGCACCGAGGGCAATAGTGCATCGGGTCGTCCACAGCACCGAGGGGCAATAGTGCATCGGGTCGTCCACAGCACCGAGGGGCAATAGTGCATCGGTCGTCCACAGCACCGAGGGAATAGTGCATCGGGTCGTCCACAGCACCGAGGGCAATAGTGCATCGTCCGTCACGGTCAGCACCGAGGGGCAATAGTGCATCGGGTCGTCCACAGCACCGAGGGGCAATAGTGCATCGGGTCGTCCACAGCACCGAGGGCAGTGCATCGGGTCGTCCACGCACGAGGGCTAATCCGGTGAGTGCATCCGGGTCGTCCACAGCACCGAGGGCAATAGTGCATCGGTCGTCCACAGCACCGAGGGGCAATAGTGCATCGGGTCGTCCACAGCACCGAGGGCAATAGTGCATCGGGTCGTCCACAGCACCGAGGGCAATAGTGCATCGGGTCGTCCACAGCACCGAGGGCAATAGTGCATCGGGTCGTCCACAGCACCGAGGGCAATAGTGCATCGGGTCGTCACGAGGGAATATGCATGGGTCGCCACCCGGGCCAATAGTGCATCGGGTCGTCCACAGCACCGAGGGCAATAGTGCATCGGGTCGTCCACAGCACCGAGGGCAATGTGCTCGGGTCGTCCACAGCACCGACAATAGCATCGGGTCGTCCACAGCACCGAGGGGCAATAGTGCATCGGGTCGTCCACAGCACCGAGGGCAATAGTGCATGTCGTAACGTCCACAGCACCGAGGGCAATAGTGCATCGGGTCGTCCACAGCACCGAGGGCAATAGTGCATCGGGTCGTCCACAGCACCGAGGGCAATAGTGCATCGGGTCGTCCACAGCACCGAGGGGCAATAGTGCATCGGGTCGTCCACAGCACCGAGGCAATGTGATCGGGTCGTCACGCACGAGGGCATAGTGCATCGGGTCGTCCACAGCACCGAGGGCAATAGTGCATCGGGTCGTCCACAGCACCGAGGGCAATAGTGCATCGGGTCGTCCACAGCACCGAGGGCAATAGTGCATCGGGTCGTCACGCACGAGCAAGGGAATGATGTCGTCAGCACCGAGGGCAATAGTGCATCGGGTCGTCCACAGCACCGAGGGCAATAGTGCATCGGGTCGTCCACAGCACGAGGGCAATAGTGCATCCGCGGGTCGTCCACAGCACGAGTGGGCAATAGTGCATCGGGTCGTCCACAGCACCGAGGGCAATAGTGCATCGGGTCGTCCACAGCACCGAGGGCATAGAATATGCATCGGGTCGTCCACAGCACCGAGGGCAATAGTGCATCGGGTCGTACCACAGCACCGAGGGCAATAGTGCATCGGGTCGTCCACAATAGCACGAGCAATAGTCATCGGGTCGTCCACAGCACCGAGGGCAATAGTGCATCGGGTCGTCCACAGCACGAGGGCAATAGTGCATCGGGTCGTCCACAGCACCGAGGGCAATAGTGCATCGGGTCGTCCACAGCACCGAGGGCAATAGTGCATCGGGTCGTCCACAGCACCGAGGGCAATAGTGCATCGGGTCGTCTCTCCACTCTCATCCACAGCACCGAGGGCAATAGTGCATCGGGTCGTCCACAGCACCGAGGGCAATAGCATCGGGTGTCCACACACCGAGGGGCAATATGCATCGGGTCGTCCACAGCACCGAGGGCAATAGTGCAGGGTGTCCACAGCACCGAGGGCAATAGTGCGATCGGGTTCGTCCACAGCACCGAGGGCAATAGTGCATCGGGTCGTCCACAGCACCGAGGGCAATAGTGCATCGGGTCCACGCACGAGGGGCAATAGTCATCGGGTCGTCCACAGCACCGAGGGGCCAATAGAGCATGGGTCGTCCACACACCGAGGGCAATAGTGCATCGGGTCGTCCACAGCACCGAGGGCAATAGTGCATCGGGTCGTCCACAGCACCGAGGGCAAATAGTGCATCGGGTCGTCCACAGCAACGCAATAGTGCATCGGGTCGTCCACAGCACCGAGGGCAATAGTGCATCGGGTCGTCCACACACCGAGGGCAATAGTGCATCGTCGTCCACAGCACCGAGGGCAATAGTGCATCGGGTCGTCCACAGCACCGAGGGCAATAGTGCATGTCGCCACAGCCGAGCAAATAGTGCATCGGGTCGTCCACAGCACCGAGGGCAATAGTGCATCGGGTCGTCCACAGCACCGAGGGCAATAGTGCATCGGGTCGTCCACAGCACCGAGGGCAATAGTGCATCGGGTCGTCCACAGGGCAGCACGAGGGCAATAGTGCATCGGGTCGTCCACAGCACCGAGGGCAATAGTGCATCGGTCGTCCACAGCACCGAGGGCAATAGTGCATCGGGTCGTCCACAGCACCGAGGGCAATAGTGCATCGGGTCGTCCACAGCACCGAGGGCAATAGTGCATCGGGTCGTCCACAGCACCGAGGGCAATAGTGCATCGGGTCGTCCACAGCACCGAGGGCAATAGTGCATCGGGTCGTCCACAGCACCGAGGGCAATAGTGCATCGGGTCGTCCACAGCACCGGGGGGAAGTAGTGCATCGGGTCGTACCACAGCACCGAGGGCAATATATGCATCTCGGGTCGTCCACAGCACCGAGGGGCAATAGTGCATCGGGTCGTCCACAGCACCGAGGGCAATAGTGCATCGGGTCGTCCACAGCACCGAGGGCAATAGTGCATCGGGTCGTCACAGCACCGAGGGCAATAGTGCATCGGGTCGTCCACAGCACCGAGGGCAATAGTGCATCGGGACGTCCACAGCACCGAGGGCAATAGTGCATCGTGGGTCGTCCACAGCACCGAGGGCAATAGTGCATCGGGTCGTCCACAGCACCGAGGGCAATAGTGCATCGGGTCGTCCACAGCACCGAGGGCAATAGTGCATCGGGTCGTCCACAGCACCGAGGGCAATAGTGCAATCGGGTCGTCCACAGCACCGAGGCAATAGTGCATCGGGTCGTCCACAGCACCGAGGGCAATAGTGCATCGGGTCGTCCACAGCACCGAGGGCAATAGTGCATGGGCGTCCACACACCGAGGGCAATAGTGTCGGTCGTCCACAGCACCGAGGGCAATAGTGCACATCGTCGTCGCCACAGCACCGAGGGCAATAGTGCTCGGGTCGTCCACGCAGAGGGCAATAGTGCACGGGTCGTCCACAGCACCGAGGGCAATAGTGCATCGGGTCGTCCACAGCACCGAGGGCAATAGTGCATCGGGTCGTCCACAGCACCGAGGGCAATAGTGCATCGGGTCGTCCACAGCACCGAGGGCAATAGTGCATCGGGTCGACCATCAGCACCGAGGGCAATAGTGCATCGGGTCGTCCACAGCACCGAGGCAATAGTGCATCGGGTCGTCCACAGCACGAGGGCAATATGCATGGGTGACGAGGGTTATCGTCCACAAGCACCGAGGGCAATAGTCATCGGGTCGTCAGCACCGACAATAGTGCCGAGCTACAGTGCATCGGGTCGTCCACAGCACCGAGGGGCAATACGTGTTTAATGTTCCCCGAATGACCATGATATAACTTTTTATGCCCCACCACGATAGTGGAGGGGGCATTTAGTGTTAACCTTGTCCGTCCGTCCCGTCCCTTTGTAAGTCGTAAAAAGTTTAAACCGTGCTATCCACATACCTGAAACTTGGTATGAAGCTTCCTTATGATGAGTAAATGCGCAAAGTTTATTTCGATTTTTGATACGACCTCGGGGTCATGGATTATATCCCCCTTTTCGACTTAGACTTTTCCAATTTTGGCTTGTAAGTCGTAAAACTTTTAAACCGTAATATCTACAGACCTGGAACTTGGTATGTAGCTACCTTATGATGAGTAGATGCGCAAAGTTTGTTTCGATCTTTTATTTGACCCCCGGGTCTTGGATTATCTCACCCCTTTCGACTTAGAATCTGGCAATTTTAGCTTGTAACTTGTAAAACTTATAAACCTAAATAGCTACAGACATGAAACTTGGTATGTAGCTACCTTATGATGAGTAGATGCACAACGTTAATTTTTTATTCGACCCCTGAATCATGGATTATCTCCCCTTTGGACTTGGAATTTTGCCTCGTTTACTATCAAAGCCATATGTGGGGCATCCGTGTTGTATGGAAACATGTTCTAGTTTATTACTGAAACTGTTATAGGAATGAATGGCCTTTTTGTTGAATTTATCGGGGTATAAACTTGGAAAAGTCGCGGGAATACTGGACGAGGCCATACAAAATTACAATTTTCGAAAATAAATGTTTTTTTTTTTTATTTTCTTTCGAAAATTGTAATTTTTTATCACTTCGTCCAGTATTCTCGCGACTTTTCCAAGTTTATATCCCCGATAAATTCAACAGAAATGATATTCATTACTTATAATTCCAGCATTTGAAATTAATTCATCAAGAAAATGTGTTTATTTTCCGTTTTCTTAAGAATTATTTTAACTGCGCCTCACGGTTACGGAAAGTAGTTCAGCGTGGGAGTTTACTGGGATATAAATTTTGGACAGAGACTTGCTACGGGCCAATCATATGTTAGGGAATTGTGTAAATATTTTTGTGCTGGAATTATAGACAGTGTATCTGACACGTACATTTGGCGTCGGGCGCGTCGACGGACCGATGTACGTTGAATTTTATTTCGTAAGGGGTGAAATAGTTTTCATCAGGGGTGAAATAGTTTTAACTATTGACCGTTGCACGCGGAACTATTTCCCAGGCACGACAAAACCCAGGGATTTAGTACAAACTATGGAATGAATGAAGTTGGGTAATAATAACCTTTACATCCCTAAGTAACTGACATGGACTCCATTCATGTTCAGTTCGAGACCGTTCCATTATGTAACAAAATAGGGTCATTTTGTAAAAGGGTCATTTTGTAAAACGTAAACAATATACACAAATGGTGCACATCTTGATGAGACGGCTCATTACGAGCCTGCTCATCATGATCTACACTGTTTTTAAATATTAAGAAAGAGGTATCTAGTGTTGAAAGGGTTAAGAACTACGAACCTTACATTTTCTTTCCTTCCGAGCATATCAGGATTTAAAAAAAAATACTATAAAAAATACAAACGTGTTTTCATCATGGCTCTGTGTAAAGTGGTTTACTTGAAGATATATGACGATACTAGGACTGCTGGGTTGTTTCCATTTTCAACCATGTAGGTACATAGATATCGTTCTTCCTATCTTGTTGCGAACAAGATAGAAAATATGATACGTAAGTACCGATATCGGTGAAACTTGAATCAACCAGCGGTCCTAGTATCGTCATATATCTTCAAGTAAACCACTTTACACAGGGCCATGATGAAAACACGTTTTTATTTTTAATGGTATTTTTAAAAAAAAAATCGTGATATTCCCCTTTAATACTCCTTGCAAAGACGTACACTCAGGTCATTGTATTTGGTCATTCGGAGCAGGCATCATATGTCGGTCATGTCACTTTGACGACATGATTCCTATCACAAAACACAATTAACCCACACACAAGACACTAAAACGCCGTTCCGCAAATTGAATCTCTGTGTTCTTGGGAGGGGAATTGGAAGAAAACCCTCGCACTACTAGTAGTCTACATATCAGCGCTCCAGATAAGGAATTAGGTACTGAGTATTTTCACTCCATCATTTCTGAAGCAATTGGGTATTTCAACATTTTAATTTGGTAAAATAAAATCACACTACTGTTTACACATCAACAGACAGCAATTATTGAATAGTTTGCTTCGAAATGAAAACATGTCTTGGCATTTCATTAGAATTGTCTCCAATGAGACAATTCTAATGAAATACCAAGATGTGTTTTCATGGAAAATTAGAAAAATATGCTATATTTGTGGTCAGTTTATTGTTTTCTGCAGCATGATAAAGGTACCACAAAACTGTTATTGCTTTTTGATACTCACTACTTCTGATTTCAATTGGGGTTTTGGCAATTTTAATTGAGTATTTAAGCAAATACGCAGCTTATCTGGAGCTAGGCATATACAAACGCAGTTTACATTTATAGGTTATATGATTTGCATAGAGGATCTTACACGGGTGATGATTTAATAAAATATTTATTTAACGAGTTTATTAAATCAATGTGCATGATCACGTGGTTACAACAACAACAACAACAACGGGTCAAAGTGTTGAAAGCGCGCCCATTCCAAAGTAAGTATCATTTGATATTTTCTTGAATAGGCAACGGATTTTGATGAAATATGGCGCAGCAAACGCGTCTTCATGAGCTGCATTTGGTGGTCCCGGGAGTTCGGCACAGACTTATGTCGTTTTTGCGAAGAATCGATTTCCGTGTCAGTACACACGGAAATCGATTTTTCGCAAAAACGACAGACGTTTGAGCCAAAGCACCGAGACCAACAAATTGCAGTTAACAAGACGCGTTTGATGCGCCATATTCCATAAATAATCCGTTACATAATAAGGACAAAAGAAAAGGATACGTACTTTGAATCGGAGGGCTTGTGGAAGTTTCAGTACTTGTTGTTGTTGTTGTAACCACGTGATCATACATCTTGCAAATTCACAAGGGAGAAGGCTCTGTCACAGACAACACGGTGTTCATAGAGGCCACATTTATATACTTATTCAGGGGCGGATCTAGAGGGGGTGGGGGTCGGTGGTTGAAACACCCCACCCCGTTCAGCCACAGAGTTTACATAGATCACAGCTTACCACCAGTTGGAGTCTGACTTTAAATGCCGTAAAACAAAATTTAAAATGATATCGCTCTCAGTCGTGTTTTGTTTTTAACAATGTTTAAACAGTGTGAGTCACAAATGTCCCATCGCTACATGTTTAAGTAAATCAGACACCGATAAGATGTATTCGACAATTCTATCCTATGATTTGTACAGGATGGAAGTTAACATTTTGGCGGGAAACTTTCAGTGCATCTGTGCCCAGTGAAACCGCCGCTAGAGGTAGCCACTTAGATGGTTTCTGTGGATTTATTCTGTGGAAGTCTCCTTTAATTGGAAGTATCCGTTTTGAGATATTCCCCGCAATGGTACATATACGAACACAATACCGCCGGAAGCTGAAATACGTATACCCTGAATGGTGCAATTTTCATGTAAAAATCATAACATATATATTAGACTGTATATCAATATGCAAATTAGTCCGCTACTTTACACTGTTGTGTTTATGCTTAATATATACAATTTTAACATTCGTGACGGTTTACTATCATTTAGTAGTTGCGTTTCTTTTGTAAACAGTAAATTCGGTTAATAAATACCCTACTAAATCATCATGGGGAAATGGCGATTATGGGTTTTTTGACCAGTGTAGATCCAGATCAGACTGTGCATCCGCACAGTCTGATCAGGATCTGCACTGTTCGCCATTCCATCATTGAAACACATGGCATGCTTCTAACAAGGAAATATAGATCGGTATCAGCCTACAGGAATGTTGATCAGGGGCCCGTTTCACTAAAAATCTTACGACTAAAATGTTTGTAAGTGCAAATTTAAGATCGTCTGTAAATTTCAATTTATGGATTTACATTTATTGAGCATAGGCTGCATATGCAGCCTATGCTCAATACATGTAAATCCAATAATTATTTACAAGAAAACAAAGTTAATGTGAAATTTTCAGACTATCATAATTTTGCACTTACGAACATTTTAGTTTAGTGAAACGGGCCCCAGGAGCTACATTGGTCACAAATCACATACGCCCCATTTCCTCAGTCGCAACCATATATTGATAAGTATGGCGGCTGCATAGGGACAGTAAATGGCAATTTCGAACTTTTATACAGTCTCACATTTACACTACTCGGGTACGTAGATTTTTTTTAAATTAAGGCGCTGGTATACCACAACGCTATAATTGGCTCCGGGAATATGTCATTGTATGCACATTTGAATTTTAAGATGCGTCAGTACGTCACGTGACGATGGATGCTATTGTACTACATGAATGAACCCTATACATTGAGGTTTCAAGCATATTAGGAACTTTAATTATTCTATTACTGCTATGGAATAGTTTGCGATGAAATTGCAACGGCTACTTAAATAGATAATGTCCTTGCGTGCTGTGTCTAATCTAGAACATTTTATATGGGCCGCCGACTGAGAAAAGGAACATTATTAAAGGCACATGCCCACTCAGTAGGCATAAACTGTTCTTTACAGGAATTAAGTAAGTGTATAATGGTGTCACTGTTCTACCAGTTCTAAAAATTACGAGTGCCCGCTATACATATATAAGCAGTTAGTAATATTTATTTTTCTGATAGTGACTCGCGGTGGTATCAGGCTATTTTCATATGCAAATGAGGCATGATCTTTTTAATTATTTATACTAATTAAATGTGTCACCTGAAAATATAACATTTTCGACGGATTAAAAAGTATGATCATTGCACATCAACAAAATAACATTTTAAGGAAACACGGTTATCGCCGCTGATATCAATGTGGAAATGTATGTCTGATATAAAATGTATAATAATGCCAATCAATATGTGGGATAACGGTGAATTAATGTTTATTTTGCCAGAAAATGTCTCAGATGATGTCTCTGATATAAAGAACAGTTTGTTCCTACTGAGTGGGCATGTACCTTTAACATGTTGCAGGCGGCAGAGACACTGCTGGAACGTCATGAATTTCAAATGACTACCGGGGCATGACGTTACTACAACATTGTCCATTTCCTTTTACAGTTTCTCTAAAAAGCATATGCGTGTAAATTTATATTAAACACTATTCCAGTATAAATTATATTCTTGCGGAAAATACCTTAGAAAGTTACCAAGGGCACGTTTCACTAAACTTCGTACGACGAAGAAGTTCGTAAGTGCAAAATTGGAATTTAGAATAACATTTGTGGATGTGTTCACATGTAATGATGTGTACGTGTAGACGGAAATTGGTAGCATTAGCTAGCCATGTTAATGTGAGAAACAAATTAATAAAGATCTTCGTACGAACTTTTTATCGCACGCAAACTAGCTTGCAATTGAAGGTGTCAGTGGAAGAAGAGGGCTAAGTCCCTTAAGGACTTAGCCCTCTTCTTCCACCGACCCCTTCAATTTGAATTGTTAACTACATCCTGATTATAACCGATATAGATCATGATGCTGAAACTGAGTCAACAACACATCAATGATCTATATCTGTTAACCGTAACCACCAATTATCAAAAAGGGACATTTAAAGGAAATGTACGAAGCCCCGCAAGGGACGTAGAATTTTTTTTTTCTTTATTAATTAGTTCCCACCAAATAGCAATTCGTTCCTTCAATTTAACCATTCGTTCCCACGAATTAACAATTCGTTTTCACGAAATAACAATTCGTTCCCACGGGAAAGAATTGTTATATCGTGGGAACGAATTGTTAATTTGAGGGAACGAATTGTTAAATTGAGGGAACGAATTGTTATTTCGTGGGAACGAATTAATATAACAAAATCCATGTCCCATGCGGGGCTCATTAACAATGTGTCTCAGATGATGTCTCAGATATTTAACATGTGGTGTTTCACTTCACGTACTCCAAATAACCTATGCCAACCAAGTTGTTTTTAGTATTATAAACAGTTTTTATACGTTTTTGTCAGGTGACTCATGTGTGCAAATGGATTCAGAAATACGATATAAATCTATATTTGAAGTAGTTTCATCACTCCATGCGCATATTTTAAAGGGAATATCAATTTTCTTTTTTAAAAGTATTATACAAAATAAAAATGTGTTTTCATCATGGATGGCCCTGTGTAAAGTGGTTTAATTGAAGATATATGTCGATACTAGGACAGCTGGGTTGTTTCTATTTTCACCCAGATTGGTCCATAGATATCGGATTTCCTACCTTGTTACGTTCAACAAGATAGATAATCTGATATTTATGTACGGATATCTGCAAAAATTGAAACAATCCCAGCAGTCGTAGTATCGACATGTATATTCAAATAATTCCAGCAGAAAAATATTTACACAATTCCCTAACATTTGATTGGTCCGTAGCAAGTCTCTGTCCAAAATTTATATCCCAGTAAACTCCCACGCCGAACTACTTTCCGTAACCGTGAGGCGCAGTTAAAATAATTCTTAAGAAAACGGAAAATAAACACATTTTCTTGATGAATTTATTTCAAATGCTGGAATTATAAGGAATGAATGGCATTTTTGTGGAATTTATCGGGGATATAAACTTCGTCCAGTATTCCCGCGACTTTTCCAAGTTTATACCCCGATAAATTCAACAAAAAGGCCATTCATTCCTATATTAAACCACTTTACACAGGGCCAGGATTAAAACACATTTTTATTTTTTATATTATTTTTTTTCAAAAAATCCTGATATGCCCCTTTAAGGCTTACCATGGTAACCCCGATCAGCCTGCGCTTGCGCAGAATTACTAGACCCTATGCGCATGCGGCTCTGTGTCTAACTAACACATGTCGCGACGCTCAGACACCCCATTTAGTTTCAAGCCAAATAAAAGTACGTTCACTTTGGTAATATTAAATCAGCACGAACGCTTTTAACCTAGTTCCCGTAAAGCTCTGTTGCGGTGGTAACCTCTTAAAAGCGTACGTGTCTGCCTTTAATTGTCCTCATTAGGAAATATGTTTTATCTAGTCTGGCATAGATGCTCAGACTAATCATGGCAACGTTTACCACCGCATGCACACAATATGGCCAAGATCGGACACAGCTGGGGGCCGTTTCACTAAACTTCGTACGACTAAAATGCAAAATTATGAAAAATTCACATTAACGCTGTTTTCTTGTAAAAAAATTGATGGATTTACATTTATTGAGCATATGCTGCATTAGCTACAATAATTCTCGCGAGAGGTATGGAGCGGGGTAGACATTTTGTTTCTAAGGCTGCATTATGCAGCCTATGCTCAATAAATGTAAATCCATCAAATAAAATGTCCAGATAATCCTTGTTTTGCACTTACGAACATTTTAGTCGGACGAAGGATAATGAAACGGCCCCCTGGGCGTTAGGTTATCTTATATTTAAGGGTAGAAATTGGCTCGCAGGCCTTCCAAACCCGGGCATATGAGCCCAGAAAATGTGTCAAGCGAATGGCCGTTGGCCCGTTGTTTTCTTTTCCGAATTTAGTATTATATTAGTTGCAATGCAGTCGAAATGTGTGCTTTAAATTAACCCTTACTACGCTGAATTCAATGTTGTCGTCTGCTGGAAATGTTTTATTTTCAATATTTCTCGACAAAAACCTGGTTTTGACGGCACATGAGAATCGTCTCCAGTGGAGACGATTCTCATGTGCTGTCAAAACCAGGTTTGTTTTTAAAGAATTAAAGCAAAAATAAAAAACAGCAGACGGAAATTTCCGTCAACAGCGTAGGAAGGGTTAAGGAGGTTATGAGACGGTTAATTTAACCTAGCTAGTTCATTCTCCTACCGCACTGTGCCAGAATGTCAGACCGTGTTTAGTGCCGAGTATGAGTGACTCAGCCGTAACAGTGTTATCATATATGATGATGCTATTTGAGGAATTTTTGTTTATTTTTTTTTCTTCGAAAATTGTAATTTTGTTGGCCACGGCAAAGCAGATCAAGCATGGAAGGATCCATACGGGGTTGAATTATGCAAGATATGATATGTTTTGGGGCCGAACGGTCGTTTCGTGGTTTGTCGTTATATACGAAATGCTGTTATTCGAATTTAATTGCGGCAACATAGCGTTTATCTGTTGTTATTTGGTTAGATGACATTTCGTTACACACATTGTAAAGACGAGAGAAAAAGAGAAGATAATTCACGGCGGTATGGCTGGGCGTACACACAGGCATTCGGTGTATTTCGGCTTTCATCGGTATAACTCTATATATATGAACAAGGCTTCTAACTTTGGTCGGACACGACCTCGTAAATATTTAGAGCTAGCATTTAGAGGTAGCATTAATTATTTGAGTTTATGTAGATTTGGAGTTCCTGGAAAGCCGATTCTACATCAAATTAAATAATTATGCTAGCTCTAAATACTTAAGAGCTCGCATTAAATATTTAAGGGCTATCTCTAAGTGATTTAGCGAGCTATTCAAATTATTTGTAGCTATTTGTAATTATTTAGAGCTAGCATTAACCCTTTGAACCCGAAAGCCCTCTATAGCGGTTTATGCAAACAGTGCATATCCAGATGAGCCGGCTCGTAACGAGCCGTCTCATCAGGATCTGCACTGTTTGGAAGTAATTTTCATATTTTTGAGAACCAAAAATACCCCCTTTCCATAAATGGACTAGTCTGAAAAGCATTGTGTGATGATTGGATTGGCTTCAAAAGTAACATAACAAAATCCATTCCAGATATTTAGGGGTGTAAGGGTTAATTATGTGAGTTTATGTAGATTTGGCGTTCCTTATTCGTGACGGTATCTGCGGCAACCAGCATGAGCCGCTAATGGTTGTGGACGTTTGGGACATGCACGTTTCGCACATTTTTCATTGCAATAAACTATCGGAAACTATCATCATTGTTCGTTTAGTGCATCTATCAGACTACTGTCTGTTTCACGAAACCTGCCCAAATGTTACGGCCATATAAACAGTGCAAAAATAGTGTGTTTTTTTTTCGATAATATTAAATTTTATCAAAATTTAACTTTCTTTTTATTTCGTGAAATTTGGTCAAATATTGATTTTATTACGAAAAATTGATTTCTCTATGGGAATTTAATATCAGTAGCTGAGGGAGCAGTGAAAAAAACCAGACAAATTTTGGAAATTACTTCAGAAACCTGGCTAGATAGCTTGTAAATGATTTAACTAAGAAAACAAGTTAATTTTTGAAAGTCGGTCCACTATTTCTGAAATTAAAAAATGTATTTTCGTCATAAAATCAATATTGGACCAAATTTCACGAAATAAAAAGAAGACTCATTCTTAAATTTTCCTTTAATTTAATATTATCGAAACACAAATATTATTTTTGCATTGAAAATAACCGTAAATTTTGGGCAGCTTTCGTGAAACAGACATTAATGAAGTGATATACAAAACTTGTTTTCCTTGGTTATGTTTTTATTGCAACTTTATTACGAGGAAAGAAAAACACTGGAATACTAGTAATACCATTATCATAGTAACACTGTGTGACGTCATCTTGTTCGTCTCATTGTATTATTTGACCTCACACTGGTGCACGTATATACAAAGTACGGACGGCAATGGAAACCTTATAACGGCTATTTACTTGTAGGTCTTCCAATAACACAACTATAATTATTCCTGTTCTGCTGCTGTAGAAACTAGTCTTATCTGGAGGTTTTGACCGGTGTAGCTCCTGATCAACTGCCATAATTACCCAGCCTTATACGGATATATATGAGACAAGCCATGTGATTTTGTATCTAAGAACATGTGCGATATCTCATGACAGCTGCTTACAAAATTTACGATATTTTCCGTAAATGACGTCGAAAGTTGACGAAATTCCGTCATTTACGGAAATTATCGTAAATTTTGCCAATATGTTTCATGCAAACATCGTCCATATTTGCTACGAAAATGTCGTCAACTTTTGACGTCACTTACAGAAACTATCACAGTTTCTCTAATATTTTTCATGAAAAATCTCACATCTTCTTAGGTACGCACTATCTCATATATGGCTGTGACACGAGAAATGGGGCTTATGGGTTTGGCGACCTGTGTAGATCCAGATCAGCCTGTGCATCCGCACAGTCTGATCAGGATCTGCACTGTTCGCCATTCCATCAATGAAACACTCGTCATGTTTCTAACAAGCAATATAGATCGTCATCCAGCTACATGAGTGTGCTATATGATCAGGAGCTACACTGGTCATAAACCCCATAAGCGCCAGTCCTCCAGTCACAGCAACTCACATATGAGGCACGCCATGGGACTTTTGTACCTTCGGACATCATTCTGCGTAATTTCATTTAATACATTTACAAAATTTACAATATTTTCCGGAAATGACGTCAAAAGTTGACACAAAATTCAGAGTACATGCGGAATTAAATTCCGCATGCACTCTAAAATCTTTGTCAACTTTTGAGTTTATTTATGCAAAATATCATAAATTTTGTAAACTTATTTCATGAAATTACGCAGATGCCCGAAGGTAATAATAAATCCCATGGCGTGCCTCATATGAGGTTTTCTTTAAATATGCTTCACCAACAATAGTGGGGATAGGTGCTGATCAGACTGCGCATATGCTGTGTCACATTGTACCATGCCGTATAGAGACTGGGCATTGTGATGTCAACTTTCTTTCCTTTGATTCTACGCTGAAAATAACGAAATTCAAGGTGGATAATTTAGAAACGAACGAACGAACGGAATTTAATTTAAAGGGGCATATCAGGATTTTTTTAAGAAAAAAATTAATTTGAAAATAAAAATGTCTTTTCATCACGGCTCTTGAATTGAAGATATACTCGGATTTCTAGGTTGTTTCAATTTCACCGATATTCGGTACATAAGTATCAGGTTTTCTATCTGTTAAACGCAACAAGATAGGAATTCGACATTTATGTGCCACTTTAAAGATCGTAATCTTAGTCTCTAGGCGCCGTAGAAATGCAGGAAGAACAGTAAACGTTCTTTATGTCCGTCTCCATTTGCCATATAAATAAAGAAAGGAGACTTAAGATTCCCATTCTGTATGTGGTGTCCAAACGAAGGGCGGACTTTAAAATTATTAACCCTTTCAACACGAAAGCCCGCTATAGCGGTTTATGCAAACAGTACGGATTCAGATGAGCCGGCTCGCAACGAGCCGTCTCATCAGGATCTACACTTTTTGAAAGTAATTTTCATATTTTTGTGAACAAAAATACCCCCTTGTCATAAATGGACTAGCCTGAAAATCATTTCATGATGATTGGATTGGCTGTAAAATTAACATATCAATATTCACTCCAGTTACTTAGGGGTGAAAGGTTTAACCCTTTCAACCAGAAATCCCGCTATAGCGGTGTATGCAAAAAGTGCAGATCCAGATGAGCCGGCTCGTAACGAGCCGTCTCATCAGGATCTGCACTTTTTGAAAGTAATTTTAATATTTCTTAGAAAAATGGACGAATATGAAAATCATTTTGTGACCATTGGATTGGTCGGAACATTAGCATATCACAGTCCATTCCAGTTCCTTAGGGTTGAAAGGGTTAAGTTTCGTCTCTACGTGACATACAAACGAAGCAACTACAGTGGAACCTGTCTAAACCGGACACCAACAAATCACTGTGATATTATTTTTGATGAGTTTCTTGGTGGTCATTTATCTCAGGTGATAATGTATGTTCATGATCGCATAGCACACAACTATGGCTCAGTATGCCGATCAACCGCCTGCTTTGCAGTGAAACCTCTCTAAGCCGGACACCCTAGGGACCTCACATGGTGTCCGGTTTAGAGAGGTTTCACTGTAGATTGACGATTCACACTTACGGTCTCTACGCGGCGCATTAACTGTTGTCGTCTGCTGTTTATTTTTTATTTTCGTTTTTTCTCATCAAAAACATGGTTTGACAGCATTTTAGAATCATTTCAAGTGGAAATGATTCTAAAGTGCTGTCTAACCATGTCTTTATTGAGAAAGAAGGCAAAATATAAAGTACATGTACCAGCAGACGAAAATTTTCGTGCTCAGCAGTCAAAGGGTTAACGAAGCAACGGAATTGAAGATTATGAATGTTCGTCTATATGCAGCTTAGCAACTAGGAGACGAAATGTACGGAGCCCCGCAGGGGACATGGATTTGTTTTATTAATTCGTTCCCACGAAATAACAATTCGTTCCCTCGAATTAACAATTAGTTCCCTCGAATTAACAATTCGTTCCCGCGAAAAAACAATTTGTTCCCTCGAATTAACAATTCGTTCCCACGAATTAACAATTAGTTCCCACGATATAACAATTCGTTCCCTCAATTAAACAATTCGTTCCCTCGAATTAACAATTCGTTGCCACGATATAACAATTCGTTGCCACGAATTAACAATTCGTTCCCGTGGGAACGAATTGTTATTTCGTGGGAACGAATTGTTAAATTGAGGGGACGAATTGTTAATTCGTGGGAACGAATTGTTAAATTGTGAAATTGAGGGAACTGCGGGGCTCCGTATAGAAATGTCCATATCAAACCACCATAGTGTAGTGAATTTATGGAAATAAGAGAACACGAGCACTATAGTAAATGTCGGAAATTTAAAGGAACATGCCCACTCAGTAGGCACAAAATGTTCTTTATATCCGTGACATCTACTGAGACAATTTTTTTGGCAAAATAAACATTAATTCACCATTACCCCACGTATTGATTGGCATTATTATACATTTTAGATCAGATGTAAATTCCCACACTGATATCAGGGGCGATAACCGTGTTTCCTGTTAACGGACATTACTATTTATTCTCTGCATTTACTTTTTGATGTGGAATTATCATAATTTATAATATGTCGAAAATATTACTTTTTTCAGGTGACGCATTTAATTATAATAAATAATTAAATGAAAAGTTCATGCAGAGCATGATGTTATTAGCCGATCAAATCAGGGTAAAGTGCATCGAACATATGTAGGTGTCTCTGGTAACATTGTCAATGGTAAACTATTTTCGACCACAGTTCTGTACCCAGCGTTGACATTTTTCTCGATTTTGTGCAGGTTTTGGAAACCCGTTCCCAAATCCATCCAATAGCAGCAATGCCATAGCAGCAATGTTTTGTTGTCACCATTATGTTGCGAAATATTCCAGCGTAACACCTGTACTGTATGCTCTATTTATCTACAAATTACACTCCGCAATACACAAAGTTGTAGTCACTGTGTGTTTGTCCGAATTCTGTGGCAGCATGCGAGTGGGCGGAGCTACCAGGGCTATATATATCTAGCGGTTACAGTGTCATCTAAAAATAGACGCAAGCTCCTGCGTATTCAGGCACATGCCCAGATTGGCCTAATGTGCCCCATCCGTGATTTTTTGCGCGATGTCGGGCGCAAGACAATCAATAATTTGCGGCATTGACAATAATTAAGGGGGATTGCCGCAATCGCGCGTGCTGGATGCATCCCTGCCATCCCTGCATGATACGTAAACAAATCAAAGTTGGCTATGAAGGGCAATTCTTCGTTTTGATTGGTGGAAAATTTTGTGAATATTAACTAGCGTCAAATGACGCGCATACGCGATCCAATGGGATAAACCCGAGATGCTGGGATAAACCCGAAAATGCTGGGGTTGCTAGTAAGGAGATTTTGAGCAGAGGTCGATTATAAATTAGCCGAATAAACACATTTTACGCGATTATACGTGGCTGAAACTTGTTCTGTTTAATAAATAAAAGCTTTAAATTAGCCCGATAATCGGCGTATGTTGGCGTATATGGCCAACTATGGACTTCAACAACAATAACTTCCGGGTTAAATCTCTTCCAGCGTTCAGCTCATTATGTATTCAAAATTGTGTTATTTGGCTATAAGTAAAGTTTTAAACGGAGATAATTGCCAAAAATGCAAACTTTATCGGTTGATGCAATTTGGAAGTGATACAGAAAAAATTCGCGTTCGTAGATTACCGAATAGCGGAGAAAAGGGTTGTTACAAACTTTTTCAGAATTCGATGGATAACCAATATATTAGCCGATCTATCAATAGATCGGCTAATAAAAATACCATGCCTCAGTTGAATATGAAAATAGCCTGATACCAACGCGCGTCACTATCAGTAAGATAAATATTACTAAATGAGTATAGCTGTATAGCGGGCACTTGTACTTTTTAGAACTGGTTGAATAGTGACAGAATTATACACCTATTTAATTCCTATAAAGAACAGTTTGTGCCTATTGGGCATGTACCTTTAAGGTTTTGAACGCAGTATGTACATGCATGTGACATTGACCTTGGATTAGATAAGGCACGATAATCATGGGTTTGTCACAACATAATAGAAGATCATCAGATTAATGCATGTGTGTCATTGAAGTAGTTAATTGAAAGGAAACATACATTATAAGAAATGTATCCGATCGTTAAGGTGTTGAACGCACCAAGTAAATGACCTTAACATTGGGTGCCGCCGAGTAACGTGGACTTATCACAACATAATAGAAGACAATCAGAGGAATGCGTGTGTGAAATATGAATAGTTCCGTGAAAGGAAACAGAAATTATAATAAATTTACCCGAGCGTTAAGGTTGTGAATGTACTACGTAGGCGTGCCGAGGAATTCCTACCGTTTCCGAGCCGAGCTAGCTAGCCTGGTATTCTATCTATCAGGTAACGTTTTATGCTCGAAAATTAACACAGATGACGTCGTTATTTATGGACAGAACGCAGACTTGTTTACGGTGCGTCATTACACTGACGTGATTCGGTAACGTCACGTGACGTCATTCGGCCAATGGAACGTCAGTTTTCAATTTGTTCTAACCCGGGTGTTTGTATCAGGTCAATGCCCGATACAACCACAGGAATTCGGCCTGTTTCGGCTTTCTTCGGTATAACTCTATATATGCTTGTAACGTTGGTCCGACACGACCTCGTATCATAAAAATAACATGTTTAACATTGTAATTTTCTATGCATTCTATGTATTTCTGCAGGATATCGATAATTGTCAAATGACCATTGAATTTGCCAATACTATATTGACGTTAGAACCTTAAACGCATTATTTCATTTGTTATGATACGAGGCAGTGTCCGACCTATGAAAAGGAGCTGTAATTCGATATTATTTGCATAAACATATTTTAACTGTTATTTTAGCAAGATAACAATAGTTATCAAATGAATATGTGCACAGTTTCCGCCAAAATATTCACATGAGCGTTAATAAAATCGTGTCATGTGTTATGATACGAGGTCGTGTCCGACCAAAGTTAGAAGCCTTGTTCATATGTATATATGGTTATACCGATGAAAGCCGAAACACGTCGAATGCCTTAAGATACAACAATATGTTATCAGTCAGTACGTATTCGGCCAATACAGGGCAGGTTACCTGATACAAGCCATACTTCTCCAGTCACAGACACATTACATAGTTTGATGCAGTTTGATGATATTTAGTAGGTGTGTTAATTGAATTTTTAATTCACTTTCTGATGCAAACATGCCCTTTAGTATGGTAGTTCCCTAGGACAATAGAAAACGTTTTATCCAAACACACGCCCTATCTCATTTTCAACTCCCGGTATCCATGGAAATCCAAGATGGCCGCCGTGAATATAGGTCAAATCTTAAAATTGGCCTAACTTGGTACCTGATCATGCTAGAAACATGATTTTGGTGTCTATTCCCATGTACTGGCATGCACAGAAATCAATAAAATAATTTTCAACAATATCCGTTCATGAAAACATGACCGAAATTCAAAATGGCCGCCATTTTTCGATAAAAAAACGTCTAAATTGAACGCATTGACACAGTTAGTAAGTCCTAATTAGGAAATAGTAAGTCCTAATTATGAGATAGTAAGCCCTAATTAGGAATTAGGAGATAGTATCTCCTAACTAGGAGATAAAAAACTATTTTAGCATTGGCACCAGGACGCTTCCATATATAGTTAATGTATTTATAGACATTGGTCCGTTACTTCAACCTGCGTGTGAAATATGCAGTGCTCCCTCTTACAAGGTGCACTCCTGTCTATATACGATGTGGTTGTTCAGGAGGACATCATTCAGCAATTTGAGAAATCTAAGATGGTTATCAAGATGTTTACCGTTGGATATAAAAATAAAACTCTTCAACCTTTCGCCATAAACTGATACGTGATGCCACCTTTTCTAGTTTACTTTGGAATCATATACATACTAACGTTAAATGTTATGATGAGGGTCACAGCTATATAGAAAAAACATCGTAAAATGCATTACCTTTGCAAGTACAATGTAATTTGATAATGATGTTTGGTAATAATTATTATGTAGTCGTATCGCAGGGTTATAATTAAAGGACAGCTTCATTGCAGTTCATGGAATAGGCGGTTTGTTAGTAACATGCGCAGGGTAAATTTAACAATTTGTTTCATCCTTAACGGAATTCTGATATCCCTGGTTTAGCCCCCAGGTGCATGTTTTGCTTCCTTGTTACTTGAGAGTTGAATCCGGTTATACCCATTATAAAAGTAGTAAGATTTAATACTAATTGTATTACTTTTAGGTAGTGGGGCTAAATGACTCTGGTGTGGTGAGAACCTGACACCAGGTCAGGTTATTCTAATTTCTGGGCTGAATATAAATATATGTTTATTCGTACATATTTAGTTCTGATTTGGGATTTTCCCCATAATCACAACAGGTGAAATTTGGGATTCTACCATGTTAGCCCGGCCTACAATAGCGTTATATTAGCTGTTGACAGGCCGTTAAACACCATTAAATAAATTACAAATCATGACATTAGGCAACGCCAGATTTATTTCATTATTAATTCCTGTCCAATTTAGAAATCCTGATCAGACGCAGATGATACAGCCTAAACATCATTCAGTGTTTGCTGATTGCAAAATGAATCGCTGATCAAATTGTGAACAGTATAGACCCTCACCAGACTGTACTGAAAATGCAATAAATACTGTGTTATCTGGTTATAAGGTAACATATAACACATGGGAAATGTGCAGTTCTTGTTGCTCCTGCTTTAGCAGAACTATAGTCGCCTCTTTTCCGTCCGTCGTCTGCGTCAACAAATGTCAAAAAGTTTGTACAAGTTTCTTCATCACTATATAACTTTAATAATTACTTGACGGATTGCTTCAATATGTGGACACTTGATACATGTGAGCTTTTGGAACACACTCGTGTCCCAATTAACATGACCTTGACCTTTTTTACCTTCATATTTTAGCGGAAACACTTAGCCATTTGTTTGTGTCGAAAAGTTTGTACAAGTTTCTTCATCATCATATATATCTTTAATATTAATTTATGGATTGCTTCCGTATTTGGACACTTGATACATGTGAGCATTTGGAACACACTCATGCCCCAATTAACATTACCTTCACCTTTTTAACCTTCACATTTTTGCGGAAACACATAGCCATTTTTGCGTCAAACACTTACTACACGTTTCTTTATCGGCATATAACTTTAATATTACTGACATATTGATTCAATGTTTGGACACTTGATACATGTAAGCATTCAGAACACACTCATGCATGACCTTGCCCATTTAACATTCACACTGTTGTGGAAACACGTATACATTTATTTACGTCAAAACGTGTACAAGTTTCTTCATCAACATATAACTTTGATATTACTTGGTGGATTGCTTCATAGACACTTGAACACCTGATACATGTACGCAATTAGAACACACTCATGCCGCCATTAAGATGACCTTCATCGTTTGGCCTTCATGTATTTGTGGAAACATTTTACGTCAAAAGTGAGTCGCAGGTGGGAATATGCGATGAAATAATTTAACGATCGGTGTACGATCCTTACGTGAATCCCGACCGGATACCTAGTTTGGCCCTCACGTACGTCGTTGGCATTCTTGTATGTGACAGTTTCAGCGGGTTATACCCCTTCTGTGAGTATTATGATTATTCGTGGACATTAGTATTTATGATTATTTGTGGAAAATATTATTTATTATTATTTGTGGAAATTATTATTTATGGACCTGGCACCAGGTCAGTTGTACTAAGTTTAGGGCTCAATATATTATATTTTTTCGATGTAAATATTCCGTCCTGATTCTTGGACCCCCCCCCCCCCCACCCCCACCCCCACCCCCAATGCAGCAAGTTGAAAAACACGTTGGCCCGGCCTTAAATAAATTACCTTAGCTGTTGATAGGCCGTTAAATTCCAATCAGTCAATAAGTTTTATGTCAACAAGTTTGTACAAGTTTCTTTATCATGCTATAACTTTAAAATTACTGATTACGGAGTGCTTCAATATTTGAAACTCGATACGTGTGAGCATTTGGAACACACTCACTAGTACTGTTGACCTTTTTCGTGTTTAAAGCATGTAATGCATTTCTCTGATGGTTTTGTGATGCTTACTTTAGCACATGCCCATGCTCATATTATGTACAGTCAAATGCCTCGGCAGGCACGACATACCTTTCATGGCGGAATTCTTGTTTTATCAAATTATCAAGTTGTGTAGTTATTCCGTATTAGACTGGTTTAAAGGTACATGCCCACATAATGGTCTTTCCGGGAATTGTATCAGTATTCCACCAGTTCTAAAACTTACGAGTGCCTCATTTAGATGTAGAAATATTTATTTTACTGATAGTGACGCGCGGTGGTATTAGGCTATTTTCATATGCAAATGAGGCATGCTATTTTTAGCGCGCCTTCCGAAGAAAGCCGTGCTTATAACATACCCTCGGCGTCGTAGGCATCCGTCTGTCCGTCTGTCTGTCTGTCCGTCCGTCCGTCCGTCTGTCCGTCTTCAACAATTATAATGGCCTATATTTTCTGTTTCCTTGATTGGATTTGCTTCATATTACACACACGCATTGCTCCAATGGTCCTCTACTGTGTTGTGGAAAATCCACGTCCGTGCCGCCCCTTCTAAGCCCAGGGACAAGGTGACATACTTTGTGCTTAACGCTCAGTCGCTCGAGTAAATAATGGCCTATATTTTCTGTTTCCTTCCTTGGATTTTGCTTGATATTTCACACACGCATTGCTCCAAAGGTCCTCTACTCCGCTGTGGCAAATCCACATCCGTGCCGCCCCTTCTAACCCCAGGGCCAAGGTCACATACTTTGTGCATCTCGAAACCTTAACGCTCGGACGCTCGGGTAAATAATGGCCTATATTTTCTGTTTCCTTGCTTGCATTTGCTTCATATTTCATTGCTACGAGGGTCCTCTACTGCGCTGTGGCAAATCCACGTCCAAATAATATTTTCGACAGATTATAAAGTATTATCATTGCACATCAAAAAATAAATACATATAAATACAAATTATGTTTTATAAAGTTTATTAACTTATTAGTGTGTGTTTCCTTTGTTATTATCCATTTTAAATAGAAACTAAACATGATAGGTGCTTTCAAGAATAAGTACACACATTCCTCAGTAATAACATATCGTTTTGCTGCATATGCAAACTGATACAGAATATTTAGTTAATGCAGAACGACAAACGGCGGCCATCTTGGATTTAACAATCTGGTTTCACTGTATCGTAATTTTAGTATACATCACACGATATCCATTGCATGTTAGTGTAGACAAATTTCATGGCGTTAGCAAATTTCAGTTAATATTTACGTTCAATTTGGACGTATTTTATCGAAAAATGGCGGCCATTTTGAATTTCGGTCATGTTTTCATGAACGGATATTGTTGAAAATTATTTTATTGATTTCTGTGCATGCCATTACATGGGAATAGACACCAAAATCATGTTTCTATCATGATCAGGTACCAAGTTATGCTACTTTTAAGATTTGACCTATATTCACGGCGGCCATCTCGGATTTCCATGGATACCGGGAGTTGAAAATGAGATAGAGCGTGTGTCTTTGGATAAAAGGTTTTCTATTGTCTTAGGGTACTTCCATATCGAAGGGGACCTTTGCATCAGAAAGTGAAGTTAACACCCTATTTTGTGCAGTGAACACACCTACTAATTTAAAATAATAGCTAATTTTAAACCAATACAAATATTCCGATTTAATTAATTGTCTCGAGGAGATCAATTTACTTGTCAAGCAGGATTCAGACATAGGGACGTATTTATAAATTGAATTTTTACGATTTGATAGAACCCGTTTTATCTCCCTTCCGACGAAGGCAGAACCTGATATAATCTGCCAGTGTGACAGGGGTCTGCATTGTTTGTTGGATGCATAAGGATGTCTCGCCGACCAGGCAGCGAATATTTTAGATCCTGATCAGACTCCGTGGAAATGCAATATTTTGAGACAAAACTGATGCAATAATGTCCGTTGTTGAAATCAGTGCATATATAGAGAATAGTAGGTTAGTGCCGTGAATGGGAAAACATATCTGGCAAGGCCAGATATTTTTCCCAATTCACGACACTAACATACTATTCTATTTATCCCGTTAAAGCGACTCCACTCCAGATGAGGGGTAAAACGGATACTATTTTAAATAAATAAGTACCTAATGATGTAACTATTGCGACAGGTTTAAAAATTATAAGTGGCCAGTATAGATATTTATTTATTTAATATTAATTAATTTGTTGGGAGTGGCGCGCGTTAATCCCATTTATTTTTATAATTCGCGCTATACTGATATTGTCCGTCACGTGGTATCATGCACATGCGCAGTTGACTGTCTTGGCCACCAAAATGGCGACTCGTGTGTGTTTTGAGACGGTCCCTCGGAAGAAAATTGCCGATGCGATAGCACGTCCGTTACAAAATACATACTTTCTACATATTTAAACAACATCTGTGGTCTGCCTAGGTAAAAGTAAGTTATTTGGAAATGTATTGATGTTGAAACACATTCGTTTCATATAGAACGCCTGTGTATAACGCTAATATGTATCGACTTACCTCAGAGTCGGACATTGTTGTTGATATAGCTGGACGCGATGTGCGCATGCCCGGAAGTATGATTTGTGGGCCATTTGTGTCACGTGGATTACGTACGGCAAGCAGGTCGTATGTAAAAATAGAATTGGAAACGGAAAAGCCCTTTCGTATAGGGACGTATAAAGTACGATTTAACGCGAATATAAACATCCACCAACCGAAAATGAGCTCGCAATGTGTAGATATATAGCAAATGCAGGTAAACATCGCGTGAAAAAAATACAGTACACTGTAATCCCATCTGGAAGTGGAGCCGCTTTAACACTACAAATAGCTTTAAAATGGGAAACAATAACCCCAGCCGCATCCTCAAAATCGGAGAATCGACTAGTATGACAACCGCACATATTAATACGCAGTGATTAGATCGTATTGACAGGATATCAAAAATGTTTCACGGCACCGTGTTTCACGGCACATACGCACTGTTTTGACGGGATATTAGTGCGTTCAATACCGTTAATGAATATAAACCGACAGTTTGAGTGGCTGTTATGTGGATATCTGATTGTTACTGCCGGGATAAATGGGTATTATGCGGCAGGTTTAACTAAACTTTGTACTACTAAAATGTTCGTAAGTGCATCTTTAGGATCGTCTAGATTTTTCAAGTGAGGAATTTACATTTATTGAGCAGCATATGCTCAATAAATGTAAATCCAATAATTGTTTACAAGAAAACATTGTTAATGTGAAATTTACAGACTATCATAATTTCATTCGTACGAAGTTTAGTGAAATAGGCCCCATGTGTTCTAACCCCTAGGCCACAACCCATACCTGCCGCGTCGATGAGAAGTGGACTCATATGCAGTGCATCATGCTGTGAGTAAAACACATGCAATGATTCTAATAGACAGTATCCCGCGTTATCAGGCTGCAGTCGTGCAATAGTACATATATACGTCAGTAGCCTATTTCACCAAAATTATAATGTATACTTATCTTGCTAAGTACACTTTGAGGGAGAAATATTCAATTTAGAATAAATTTATTAATTTTTATTTAGTGAGATAAAACATTTCTGACCAAATTATTATACTGAATGTATTACATTATCACAGCCAGTTTGGCTGTGATAATGTAATACACTCAGTATAATAATTCTGCATACTTTTATTCATCAAATATATGCAATCGTTTGTTCAATATGAAATAATGTATTTAGGGGAAAATAAATGAGTTGAATCGGCGACAGAAGCTATACTATTCAAACAGGCCATCAGCTGCGTTTCTCTAGCCATGTGCGCATAATTATGGCCCTGGCAATAGCATTGCCTCGGTTATTGGCGTTTTGCGACGTTATATTTTCCGCAAATGATTTTGAAAATTGATGAAGATGATCAGAACATATGTGGAGAGCAAATACAAATAAAAGGTTCGAAAATGTCCAGCCGTGGGTGAACATTTGCCGTGGCACGAGGAACTGTTTGAATCCCAAGCCCGCAGGCCGCGGGTTCAAACAGTTCCCGAGTGCCACGGCAAACGTTTACCCACGGCTGGACATTGTCGAACGTTATTGTTACATTTTCGTCGGAAATATCGTGTAATTTGAGCATATATGCAGTACTTTCGGTACTTTAATAACCCGTTCCATGCAAACAGCTGATTTACGCATACATATTCCGGGGCCGCAGTACACGTCGCGTGACGCATCAATTTCAAAATTGCAGTCCGACCGTTGTGAACTGGTCTGGTGACGTAATGGCGCGTTCTAGGAACGTCATTAGACACATGCATTAAGTAGGTGTTGGCGTGGCCCTGGAATAAGCATTGTCTACAGTCATGCATTGTACGTTTGAACACGGCTGCGAGCAGTGTCAAACAACGGCAGTCATGTAACAATACCAACTTGTACATGTGTTTTCTGAAGCAGTCTAATTTACAGTATACAATTCACACACTGCATAAGCCCATTGTATGCAGTTAGAAACATTTATACCATGAAACTGTACTTCGGTTCTCAGATTTCGCCGCGTCAGAAAAATCCCTGCGCGTCGAGCATTTTATTGTCATTGAGAAATAAAATTCTACTGTAAATTCGCTATATGATCAATAATCAACAGTACAATGTAAACATATCCAATCATGTCTGACAGTTATTTGCCGAGTGTTCACGTTTAAAGAGGTTATATAGAGAATATTTAGTAGGTTAGTGCCGTGAATGGGAAAATATATCTGACAAGGCTTAGGAAACAGGATGGGCGAAGCTCTGGCAAGCACATCCCGCTTCCGTGCCGCGCCAGATATTTTTCCCATTCACGGCACTAACTTAATATTCTATTTATCCCGTCAACACTTACGAATGGCTTTAAAATGCAAAGAAAATAACCCCATTCACCACAAATATTCATACGCAGTGATTAGGTCGTATTGACAGGATATCAACAATGTTTCACGGCACCGTGTTTCACGGCACATACGCACTGTATTAACGGGATAAAGTAACTTTATAGAACATATGTGCTATCTGACGACTTGAAAACAAATCAGAATCGAATATCTCGAACAAAAAAAAATATGTTTAAAAAATCCGCCCTGGGGCGTCACATTCCGCAAACACAATGTCTGAGAACCAAATTTACTTTTTCATGGCCTTATCACCATACATTTTGTGACATATTAGACTGTGAAGAACAAATGTATCATATACGACAACTGGAACGTGCATCAACATACGTATTACTTGTCGGCAACCGTTCAAGAAATCTAAAAAGAGAAACATACCCTAAACATATTACATAATTATATGTGGGCGTCACTGGAGAATTGGGGCTTATGGGCTCTGTGACCAGTGTAGATCCAGATCAGACTGTGCATTCGCACAGTCTGATCAGGATCTGCACTGTCATTCCAGTTCAATAAAACACCCGCCATGCGTATCAAGCAACAGGAGTGTGCTATTTGATCAGGAGTTACACTGGTCACAAATACAATAAGCCATATGTCCAAGGTGCATGATCACGTGGTTACAACAACAACAACAGCTGAAAGTGTTGAAAGCTCGCCCACTCCAAAGAAAATATTATTTGATATTTTCCTTAATATGCAACGGATTTTGATGAAATAGGAGCAGCAAACGCGTCTACATGGTGAATTTGGTCGTCCGGGGAGTTTGACACAGACTTATGTCGTTTTTGCGAAGAATCGCTTTCCGTAATCGATTCTTCGCAAAAACGACAGAGGTTTGGGCCAACATACAGAGACCACCAAATGCAGCTTAACAAGACGCGTTTGATGCGCCATATTTCATCAAAATCCGTTACGTAATAAGGACAATATAAAAGAATACGTACTTTGAATCGGATGGATTCTGGAAGTTTCAGTACTTGTTGTTGTTGTTAGTACCACCTTGATGTCTCCACTCAGTCACATTTCAAATGGGCAAGGACACGTTTTCTCATCTGAAACCGCGGATGTTGATATTACACATGACTAAATGTGGCTGTGACTGGAGAAATGGGGCTTATGTGAGTTGTGACAAGCGTAATTCCTAATGAGATAGCACACTCCAGTAGTCGGATAATGATCTATATTGATTGTTAGAAACCTGGCTGGTGTTTCACTTGTAAAATGGCGAACAGTGCAGATCCTGTTCAGACTGTGCGGATGCACAGGCTGAACAGGATATACACTGGTCGCAAAACCCACAAGCCTCATTTCTCCAGTCGCAGCCACAAATATATTCAAGATAAAACATTCATACGGCAATGTCTGCAAACATAAGTACATACCGAGATGAAAACTATGCAAATCCCCAGTGCCGATATGTGTCCGTGACTGGAGAGATGGGGCTTACGGGATCTGTGTCCAGTGCAGCTCCTGATCAAGTAGCACATGCATATGCTGGGACACGATATACGAGTACTCATGTAGACTGATAACGATATATATGACCTGCTAGAAGCATGACAAGTGTTTCATTGATGAATTGGCGAACAGTGCAGAACCTGATCAGACTGTGCGAATGCACATGCTGATCTGGATCTTTACTGGTCGAAATATAAGCCATGATCAAATTCTCTAGTCACAGCCACATATATGTTTAAACCAAACACAAATTATTCTCAAATCCAGTAACATAAATACTACATGTATAACAAAATCCTTGTCAAATTCTTAGCACATGAATATACGTACGTAGACAAATGAAAATAATGCAAATCTCCAATGGAGCCACGATGAAACCAGCAAACAAATTTGATTTCAAAATGCCTGCGTGTTCAGTTTAAAAAAAAAACACCATTGTAACGAGAAACTGGAACAGACAGTCCAGTAACTTCATGTGACATGTAATCTCCCTTGTGTGTATACGCTTCAGTGGATGGAAAACGCAACGGAATTGCTCTGTATTACATAACAGAGGATTTAATCCGTTAGAATAATAATGTTACACAACCTATGTAACATTATACAATAACCACGAATATTCGTGGCTTTAGTATCAAGTTGCATGGTGTTAAATGGTTAAATTTAATAGCATTAGCAACCACAACCGCGATCATGGAATATCATATGCAACATGATACTAGAAACACGAATATTCGTGTTTCCAGTATCGGGTTGCATAGGGTTAAATGTGATGGATTATTGTACTATTTAATTCAGGGTATTGTAGATAAACATGTTATTATTGTTATAGCTTTACTTATCTTCGTTTACCGTATGCAGTCCGATATTAGGAACACGAGTATCAGGGTGCATATGATGAAATCGTACAGTTTAAGCATTGCGGCGAAAACAATCAGCGGAGACGACAAACTATACATATAGCCGGTATTACCCATTCAATCAGATACTAGAAACACAAGTATTCATGTTTCTAGTATCAGGGTGCATATGGTTACATGGTACAGTTTAAATATTTGCAGCGAAACAATCAGCAGAGACGACAATCGATACATATAGCCGGTATTACCCATTCAACCAGATACTAGAAACACGAATATTAGCCGACTTCATAAAATATAGCGGCTGGACATGGAAACTTCATGTATTCGTTTTTTCACTATCTAGAAACGAAAATTAAGAAACGCATGTTCGTTCCTTCCCTTAGTCTCTACACAACATAACCTTATATTTTGTTCCGCCATACTGTACAGTGTTAAGACGAACATTAACAACAACACATTTCGTTCATACGTTTCTGCACCGCGTAGAGACGAAAATTAAGGTACTTAATTTTCGTCTCTACGCGGCGTAGAAACGAACAGACGAACTGTCTCTAACGATTCACACTAAGTGAACGACGAATTATATTGACGACATCAGCGTGCAGATAACATCAACTGAATTATTTGTTCCAACCATCAAGGATACCAAATTGTTCTAACTAGCGTACTGGCTCAACTCCCAAGTGTCTCTTACATAATCCTGATTTATTTGCGAGAGATCGCTGTCACGTCCTGGAAGTATGGTCTTTCCCAAGCTTTTTTTTGATAATGCACATCATTGTATCGACCGTTTTTCGTGGTCTCTTTGGATATTTCCTTCGCAAAACTACAGAAGCCGATAAGTGTCACCTATAATTGTTTTATATGTCCTTTATAAACAACGACTTAGCGATGTCATTATAACGACTTACTATGTCGTTAAAACGACTTGGTTATGTCGTTATAAAGATTTAGCTATGTCGTTATAACAACTTACTATGTCGTTTTACGACTTGTCTAGCTTCGTCGTTATAACGACTTAGCTATGTCGTTATTATGTCGCTATAACGACTTAGCTATGTCGTTAGAACGGCATAGCCAAGTTGTTATAACGGCATTGTAAGTCGCTAACGACATAGCTAAGTCGTTATAACGACATAGCAAAGTCGTTATAACAACATAGTAAGTCGTTATAACGACATAGTAAGTCATTATAACGACATATACACAATTATATGTGACACCTATCGGCTTCCGTACACACCGAAATGTTGACTGCAATTTCGGAGCACGTGTAGAATTAACTGAAGTAACAATGACTGCTTTTCGAATCAATATAGGATACAGTGAAACCTCTATAAACCGGACACCCTGTGAGGTCCCCAGGGTGTCCGGCTTAGAGAGGTTTCACTGTAAATCAGACATATGATCATTCTGAGCCATTGCTGTGTGATATACGATCGTGAACAGACATTATCACCTGAGATAAATGACAAAGAAACTCATCAAAAATAACATCACATGTGTTTTCTTTGTGTCCGGTTTAGCGAGGTTCCACTGTACTTTGTGTCCGGTTTAGCGAGGTTCCACTGTACTTTGTGTCCGGTTTAGCGAGGTTCCACTGTACTTTGTGTCCGGTTTAGCGAGGTTCCACTGTACTTTGCTCTTGGACTGTACATTAGTTCACTGACGCTCCAATTAGTCTTCTACCGACACGAGAATACGTGATAAAACACAATACAGGATGGGGCCAGTAAACAACACTGACGAACACAGTAGCACCTCTCTAAACCGGACACCCAGTCAACAGTTGTATGCTTTATTTTGATGGATTTAGTTTGACACTTTCCCCGATTATAATGCATGTTCGTGAAGTATACCTGCATGTCTTAGCGTGCTCATATGTCTGTATTACAGTGGAGCATCTCTAAGTCGGACACCCTGGGGACCTCACAGGGTGTCCGGTTTAGAGAGGTTTCACTGTAGTAACATATATCGTGTATGCCGGCCTCGCCGAGACGGTTCAAATGAGTGGTCACAACATATACTTTGGTTCAAATAAGGAAAATAGATAGAGAATAGTAGGTTAGTGCCGTGAATGGGAAAACATATCTGGCAAGGCTTAGGAAACGGGATGGGCGAGGCTTTGCACTAACCTTCTATTTATCCCGTCAACATTACAAATAGCTTTAAAATGCAAATAATAACACCAGCCGCATCTCCAAATCATATTGACAGGATATCAAACATGTTTCACGGCACCGTGTTTCACGGCACATACGCACTGTGTTGACGGAATAAAACGAGTTTCGTGACCAAGCATACGACACACGTGATAGGATTGAAATGTGACATCTCAATGGACAGTCACTTCCATGATGTCACCGTGATCGGTGTTGGGCACAAACTATGGAGGGACTTCAGTTTCCCGGTGATAGCACGTACTCTATTCAAACGGTTTGTGAAAGATGCAGATGAACATTCGCAGCTGGCCGTTGAGAGACCAACTCAGCACAATACTAATGTACAAAACCCTAAATGGATTAGTTCCCGCATATTTAAGTGAAATGTTTATTATGCAATCAACACGCCTGGAGAACACTAACATACCACTAAGATCTGTGACAACGAGGCCTTGAATGTTCCTAGACCTAAACTAGAATTATTTATAGGTAGTCTGTCTTACTCTGGTGCAACTATATGGAACAGCATTCCATTAAACATTCGAAATGCGAGCAGCATAGATGTATTCACAGCTCAATGTTCAGCATGGATGAAATGACAGTAGATGTCTTTAAATGGACCCACCACCACCATCAGTATCATAAAAATGCAGTGCATACATTACATGTAAAAAGCCGTAATAACCCTATTTATTGTGACGTCGTTTGTTTTGGGAAGTCGAATGGAATATGGAGAGAAGGAATGTTATTGTTATTAAATGCTGAGTTATCGAACTACATGTAATATACTAACATGTATTGTGAGATGCTTCGTTTAGAGAGTTCCCGGTTTATAGCTGTTTCGACAGACGAGTCTCCCGATATTTAGGGATATTACGATTTGATATGGCAAAAACGGTCTTATTGTCTCTACGAATTGATGTAGACCCTGACCGTCCTTCGCATACGCACATTCTGATCTGGGTCATTATTGTTCGTTATCCAGTCACTATCAGTTAATCACTAATGTCTACACCGAACGGACTCGGGATATTAGTATTTGCTCATGAGTTTCGGGTCGGTCAGCATCTCAACCTACTCGTGTATGAGACAATAAGCGCGGTGTTGTCATAAATTATCATGTAAAAAAGTGCGTATTGCAAGCAAAATTGCGTATTGCGTGTAGCTGGTGGCAGTTGGGTTGCATCACTTGTTTTGTACATGCCATAACCTGTTCACTGTAAATATGTAAATATGTTTTTATTTTGTGTTTGAGAGGGCCCTATGGAAGATTGGTGCACGCCAACTGGGTTACCCAATTTACTAAATTTACTAAATGTACTTACACTAATGTCTTTTTCTCATGGAGAAAACACATGGGATGACACTTTACGCATTTACAATATTGTTTGTTAGAAGCATGCCGGGTGTTTCATTGATGGAATGGCTAACAGTGCAGATCCTGTTCGAATTCTAGTTCTGAGTGCAGAACTCAAATGACAACATACGACGTATGATGTGTCCCTTTTCGATAACTTGCGTTCTACGCTATTCTCATTCTCATAGTTCGCCAGGTACTGTCTAAGTCAATTGCTGGGCAGCATTTTGCTCCGCATATTTCACAAATACAAAGTTTAACCCCAGTAAGTTACGTGTATGTATTATCTGAGTTAATGACTACCTGTTCGGCAAGAAATGGAAAATCAATACTCGGATAGGACATTGCACTGTACACTTGGCTGAACTATACGTATGTTATTGCCCACTTATCGAACTTTTCAGGAACTAAATGATGCGGTCGCTAGCGCTCCCTCGCATTTAATTCCTTAAAAATCCAATATGTGAGCAATAACTTTTCATTGTCGCACATTTGAAGATAGAAATCCACGCTAAATATCGCTACTGCGTTAGCTACAAGCATGTAGATAGTATAGTTTCATAACACCGAGATCATCGCTAGAATTGCTGAGATCATGCTTTATCCCGTCAACACAGTGCGTATGTGCCGTGAAACACGGTGCCGTGAAACATTTTTGATATCCAGTCAATGCAATTTTTGCATTTTACAGCCATGTGTAGGTGTTTACGGGATATATAGAATAGTAGGTTAGTGCCGTGAATGGGAAAAAATATCTGGCGCGGCACGGAAACGGGATGTGCTCGGCAGAGCCTCGCCCATTCCGTTTCCTGAGCCTTGCCAGATATTTTTCCCATTACACCCGGCACTACAACCTACTATTCTCTATATTACAGTGGAACCTCTCTAAACCGGACAGCAAGAACACACATATAATCTTATTTTTTATGAGTTTCTTGGTCATTTATCTCAAGTGATAATGTCTGTTCGTGATCGCATAGCACACAGTTATGACT
The DNA here is from genome assembly GCA_029237695.1 of Conchocele bisecta. Classification (NCBI taxonomy): domain Eukaryota; kingdom Metazoa; phylum Mollusca; class Bivalvia; order Lucinida; family Thyasiridae; genus Conchocele; species Conchocele bisecta. The sequence continues at coordinate 77,438,897 of CM055274.1, read as the reverse complement.
CAGAATGATAACATGGCTGATTTACAGTAAAACCTCCCTAAACCGGACACCATGGGGACCTCCCAGGGTGTCCGGTTTAGAGAGGTTTCACTGTACATGGAATTCTTGAGCCGGGCTGATTTATCTCATGTGGCATATAATGACAACGCAATAAATATGAAGTTGTTAATTATCTAACGTTCGAGAAATTACCAACCTCATGCTATAATTATGGCTGTTTGACTGGAGAATTGTCTTTATTGGGATGTATGATCAGTGTAGCTCCATATCAAATACCGCACTCGTGTAGCAATTTTCGAAAACAAAATCAAGAAAACAAAAGATTTTTTTGTTTTTGATCTTTTTTTCGAAAATTGTAATTTTGAGAACGATCTGTATTCGTTGTTTGAAGCGTTTCAGTGTTTCATTTATGGAATGCCGAACAGTGCAGATCCTGATTAGACTGTGCGGATGCAATAGAGGATATTCCATCGTACATTTTGAATAGTGGGAAATAATACACGAGTGTGCGTCGGCTTCCGCGTAAGCAACGAGTGAGCGTAGCGAACGAGTTGCTTGCACGGACGCCGACGGAGACGAGTGTATTATTTCCGCTATTCAAACATGTACGATGTCCTACAAATATCCTATATCCTATACTTCCACGGTGGATATATATGCACATTTGGTCTATTTCTGAGATCATAATCAATGACTTGTGATGTGCGCATGAATAGTTATACAATGACGTGTTTTCCGCGTTTTGACGTTACGTTGTGTGACGTCAAATGTGATGTCATGTAAACTTTTGAAATCCAAATTACGCAACTGTTTCTATGAACCAGATATATTTGAGTGCATGTTTGGAATGTGTTCAATCACATTAACATTCTAGATTAGTCGAGACCCTTTCCAAATTTTCAAATAACTACATTTTGACTGTAATACAAATTAAACATTTTGCATGGTAGCTCCTGGTTTCCAAGAAAACAAAAACAGGCGCGCAATTACGGGTGTTCTCTTCACGGCGTATTATTTGTAAGGAGTTGATTACGGATTACGGGTTTTCTCTCACAGCGAAACGCGTGCAAATAATTTGCAAGAGTGTAATAAAAACACATAAACCCCATTTATTCAGTCATAGGAACCGCCACGACATAATGGGGTTTATTGAATTTTCCTACAGCATAACAGCTATTAAATAGCTCGCATACTTATGCAGCCTGCACTATATTTGTTGTCTCGCTTTGCACTATAATGTTACTCAAATGAATGGCGAACAGTGTAGGTCATGATCTACAGTGTAGGCCATGATATGTGGCTACATTGCTGGCAAACTCAATATCCAAACATTGCTCGCAAGCCCAATAAGCCTATCTTTGATATAACGTGTCACGCATAATCTGGTACGTAAAGTTTAGGTATATTCGTCTTCGCACTTTATATGCATGGAAGTAATCCGCCGTTTCTGAGACGTGTCACTTACAGCGACTACAGTAAATAGCACGCATCTCTCCGAACAACGATCCTTGAATTATAGCTTCTCTTATTCCGCTTGCTCTGCTCTCGGGCGCTACACTGTTATCAACGACATTAATTTACGGAACAAGGCTTCACATTCGCGCACTAAACATCAAATATCAATATACTGTCTGTTCTACGTTTTGCTGCCGACGAACTTTTGGCTATTAAACACATTGAATCTAAAAATTATTTAAAAGTAAATACTTGTTCATCAATAACAAAAAAGTCACCCTCCCCAAAAAAAATTATTTGATCGATTTTCCTACATGGGGGCTAAAAATAGATTTGTTTTCAATATTTTTTTTATTTGTGGACCGATTTTCAAAATCTAACTTTTGTTTTCTTAGTTACATCATTTTCAAGCTATCTCGCCAGGTTTCGGAGTCAATTTCCAAAATATTTCTTTTTTTTATCCTAAAAAGTTTTGGAATTTGACGCCCCATGTTAAATTCCCATAGGAAAATCGTTTTTCCGCAATAAAATCAATATTTGATGGAATTTCATCAAATTCATTTTTTTGGGGAGGGTGACTTTTTTGTTATTGATGAAAAAGTACTATTCTCTATCTATTTTCCTTATTTGAGAACCAATGTATATGTTGTGACCACTCATTTGAACCGTCTCGGCGAGACAGTTCAGATGGTGGTCACTACATATACTTCTGATGAGAAATAAAGAAATTCTTGAGCCTTGCCAGATATTGTTTCCCATTCACGGCACTAACCTACTATTCTCTATCCATTCGATAAGTATGGGCGAAAATCCAAACTTATGTGAGGTCAGTTAGCAAGGTGAAAATGGAAGGAAATAGCTGAGCGTGTTCAGTCTTGCTTGTTTATTTTGTTGTATTTCATCTGAATAACAGTATATTAAAGTTTGAATGTGTATTACCAACGGATCATCTTTGATTTTTCGTGCGCGAATATGAAACCTTATTCCGTAAATGTCGACAGACATTAGAATTACGTTACACTCTTGCAAGCAATCGTTGTCGTGAACATTAAACGCAATTGAGCTGAAATATAACATACAAATTAATTTACTTTTGTAACCAAGCACTAGGATGAAAATGAATTGTAGCTGAAATGAGAAATATACTATGTACTATTGTAAGCAATCGTTGAGATGCGAATAAAATGTAATTACTATCTGCTCCACGTTTTTCTGCCGACGAACATTTGGCCATTAAACACATTAAATCTAAAAAATATTTAAAAGTAAGTACTTTTTCATCAATAACAAAAAAGTCACCCTCCCCAAAAAAATGAATTTGATGAAATTCCATCAAATATTGATTTTATTGCGGAAAAACGATTTTCCTATGGGAATTTAACATGGGGCGTCAAATTCCAAAACTTTTTAGGATAAAAAAAAGAAATATTTTGGAAATTGACTCCGAAACCTGGCGAGATAGCTTGAAAATGATGTAACTAAGAAAACAAAAGTTAGATTTTGAAAATCGGTCCACAAATAAAAAAAATATTGAAAACAAATCTATTTTTAGCCCCCATGTAGGAAAATCGATCAAATAATTTTTTTTGGGGAGGGTGACTTTTTTGTTATTGATGAACAAGTATTTACTTTTAAATAATTTTTAGATTCAATGTGTTTAATAGCCAAAAGTTCGTCGGCAGCAAAACGTAGAACAGACAGTATATTGATATTTGATGTTTAGTGCGCGAATGTGAAGCCTTGTTCCGTAAATTAATGTCGTTGATTACAGTGTAGCGCCCGAGAGCAGAGCAAGCGGAATAAGAGAAGCTATAATTCAAGGATCGTTGTTCGGAGAGATGCGTGCTATTTACTGTAGTCGCTGTAAGTGACACGTCTCAGAAACGGCGGATTACTTCCATGCATACTAAAAGTGCGGAAAGCGAATATACCTAAACTTTACGTACCAGATTATGCGTGACACGTTATATCAAAGATAGGCTTATTGGGCTTGCGAGCAATGTTTGGATATTGAGTTTGCCAGCAATGTAGCCACATATCATGGCCTACACTGTAGATCATAACCTACACTGTTCGCCATTCATTTGAGTAACATTATAGTGCAAAGCAAATATAGTGCAGGCTGCATAAGTGTGCGAGCTATTTAATAGCTGTTATGCTGTAGGAAAATTCAATAAACCCCATTATGTCGTGGCGGTTCCTATGACTGAATAAATGGGGTTTATGTGTTTTTATTACACTCTTGTAAATTATTTGCACGCGTTTCGCTGTGAGAGAAAACCCTTAATCCGTAATCAACTCCTTACAAATAATACGCCGTGAAGAGAACACCCGTAATTGCGCGCCTGTTTTCTTGGAAACCAGGAGCTACCATGCAAAATGTTTAATTTGTATTACAGTCAAAATGTAGTTATTTGAAAATTTGGAAAGGGTCTCGACTAATCTAGAATGTTAATGTGATTGAACACATTCCAAACATGCACTCAAATATATCTGGTTCATAGAAACAGTTGCGTAATTTGGATTTCAAAAAGTTTACATGACATCACATTTGACGTCACACAACGTAACGTCAAAACGCGGAAAACACGTCATTGTATAACTATTCATGCGCACATCACAAGTCATTGATTATGATCTCAGAAATAGACCAAATGTGCATATATATCCACCGTGGAAGTGTAATAAATAGGATATTTGTAGGACATCGTACATGTTTGAATAGCGGAAATAATACACTCGTCTCCGTCGGCGTCCGTGCAAGTAACTCGTTCGCTACGCTCACTCGTTGCTTACGCGGAAGCCGACGCACACTCGTGTATTATTTCCCACTATTCAAAATGTACGATGGAATATCCTCCATTGCATCCGCACAGTCTAATCAGGATCTGCACTGTTCGGCATTCCATAAATGAAACACTGAAACGCTTCAAACAAGGAATACAGATCGTTCTCAAAATTACAATTTTCGAAAAAAAGATCAAAAACAAAAAAATCTTTTGTTTTCTTGATTTTGTTTTCGAAAATTGCTACACGAGTGCGGTATTTGATATGGAGCTACACTGATCATACATCCCAATAAAGACAATTCTCCAGTCAAACAGCCATAATTATAGCATGAGGTTGGTAATTTCTCGAACGTTAGATAATTAACAACTTCATATTTATTGCGTTGTCATTATATGCCACATGAGATAAATCAGCCCGGCTCAAGAATTCCATGTACAGTGAAACCTCTCTAAACCGGACACCCTGGGAGGTCCCCATGGTGTCCGGTTTAGGGAGGTTTTACTGTAAATCAGCCATGTTATCATTCTGAGTCATAACTGTGTGCTATGCGATCACGAACAGACATTATCACTTGAGATAAATGACCAAGAAACTCATAAAAAATAAGATTATATGTGTGTTCTTGCTGTCCGGTTTAGAGAGGTTCCACTGTAATATAGAGAATAGTAGGTTAGTGCCGTGAATGGGAAAAATATCTGGCAAGGCTCAGGAAACGGGATGGGCGAGGCTATGCCGAGCACATCCCGTTTCCGTGCCGCGCCAGATATTTTTTCCCATTCACGGCACTAACCTACTATTCTATTTATCCCGTCAACACCTACAAATGGCTGTAAAATGCAAAAATAGTATTGACTGGATATCAAAAATGTTTCATGATACCGTGTTTCACGGCACATACGCACTGTGTTGACGGGATAAATTCTAATATTGCACTTCTAATATTGTACTGGAAACTAAATTGCTTATTTGCATCTTCAGACGGGTGATTTGAAAATGAGCCATGTTCGGCCTAAATTGAATTATTGATTTGAATATTTTGATTTGATTCAACGTCGCAAAATTCATCACTATACATACTTTATGTAAACAGGACCAACTAACGTGTTACAAAATCCGGAATACACAAGCTTATTTAACCCTTTCAACACAAAAACCCTCTATGGCGGTGTTTGCAAACAGTGTAGATCCAGGTGAGCCGGCTCGTGACGAGCCGTCTCATCAGGATCTGCACTTTTTGCAAGTAATTTTCATATTTTTAATAGTGAAAATGAGTGAATGGCCCTTTTCATAACTTGACTAGCCTGAAAATAATTGTGTGACGATTGGATTGGTCGGAAAAGTAACTGATGCAAATCCATTCCAGTTATTTAGTGGTGACAAGGATAACCACCATTCAATCAAGGACTGACTTTATAGAATATGACCTTTTGTTTCAAATGTAGTAGAATCACACATGCGACTGAATATCTATATAAAGTATATCTGACCCTGTTCTTCTTAGAGTATATTACACAGAGCATTGAGTTGCCATCTCTGTCATTTTAGTTGGTACATGCTATTGGACAGTTTCACCACTCGGAGCGTTTGACACGTATAGCCAATAAGATGGCAGCAAATTTGATAACATCTGGTGCAATACGTACCAGATATATAGGAAGACAACGTCCTATAAACATTATTTCAGCAGACTACACAATAAGCTAGATATCTGATTTTTTCTACTCACTCACAAAATATTCAATGGACACCTTTTCAATGTGTAAAATGTCAAACCGATGCACTATCTATTATTAGAAGAACATTTGCCACAGGTAAAAGCCGTATTTACTCGCATAGCAGGCAAGTAGACAGTAGTGACAATACACTCAGATAACTGCTTACAAGCCACTGGAGTCGATACAGTATGTATCGTAATACATGTATATATCTATAGCCATGTGTATTGTTATTACTGTTACACAGTCTTTACTGAATTCTCAAACATCTTAACAAAGGGTCAACATACCCGTCAGATATCATATTGTGTATATTCATTTGATGAAAACAACGCATAGCACGCTGTAGTCAGATGTATCCCCATCATGTTGCACCAACTTATTCATGTGTTTGTCATATTATTAGTGGTATGTGTCAAACGCAATAGGAGGTAAAGCTGGCCGATGGCTTGTAAACACTAAGATGGCCGACATAGCAACTACATGCACTGTGTAGGATATAGTAAGAAGAGAATGTTCACATGTATGTTATGTATATATCCCATCACATTTACGAAGCAATTATGCATGAATCACTGGATGATATGTCATGAAATATATTTACAGACATTGTGATATTTTCTGTAAATGACGTCGAAAGTTAACGAAATTTTCATAGCAAATGCTGAATTCTACCGGAATTTACGAAAAATATCGTAAATTCTGTAAATATTTTCCACGAGATATCGCACATGCTCTAATGTACAAACTCGCATGGCGTGTCTCGTATGAATTATGAAAGGGTCAGTGGAACAAGACGGCTAAGTCCCTTCTTCCACTGACCTGTTACGTTTTTAGAGTGTATGTATATATACGGCAGAGTGCTGATCAGGATTTTACGGAGCCCCGCAGGGGACATGGATGTTTTTATTAATTCGTTCCCACGAAATTAAAATTAGTTCACTCAATTTCGCAATTTGTTTCTCGAATTAACAATTCGTTCCCACGAAATGATAATTCGTTCACTCAATTTCGCAATTCGTTCCCTCGAATTAACAATTCGTTCCCACGATATAACAATTCGTTCCCACGAATTAACAATTTGTTCCCGTGGGAACGAGTTGTTAAATTGAGGGAACGCATTGTGAATTCGTGGGAACGAATTGTTCATTCGTGAGAACGAATTGTTAAATTGAGGGAACGAATTGCTATTTCGTGGGAACGAATTAATAAAAAAAAAAAAATCTTCGTCCCCTGCGGGGCTCAGTAGGATTTACACTGATCAGAAAATAAGAATTGAGTCCGGGTTTGGCATTGTCCTCTAGCAAGTACCTGAGTATTTCGCAGATATAGACGAAGAAAAACAGTTCTTCAGTAAGTGACAAAACCTTTTCACATGAACTAAGCTCTTTGCCAGTTTTGAGCTCTTTATATTATTGTGACAACTGTAAACGTAATTTACGAGCAATGGTGTATTCTTTTATTACATGCTATAGGTGGAAAACGGCGATGGAGAATAGGAGCTAATATCAGAGGCGTGCCTGATAATAAATCCGTTTTTGTATTTTAGATCGTGTCTCTGTTTTTATATTTTATAGGCATGACTTTGGCATGGGAACTTTAACATTTCTCGACGATTGATCATAATATGTAACTTGATTTATACATTTGTGACTGTGGCTGGAGAAATGGGCCTTATAGCCGCTTCGACCAGTGTAGTCCCAGATCCGCGCAGTCTGATCCGGGCCTCCACTGGTTCGCCATTATGCCAGTGAAACAGCTGCTTTGCTCATAAACACATCATGCGGACAGTAACAGATAAGAAGCCAGAGGGCCGTTTCACAAAACTTCGTACGACTAAACTGTTCGTATGTGCAAATTTAGGATCGTCTGGAAATTTCAATTGATGAATTTACATTTATTGAGCATATGCTGCATATGCAGCAGATGCTAAATAAATGTAAATCCAATACTTGTTTACAAGAAAACATTGTTAAAGTGAAATTTACAGACTATCATAATTAGGCACTTACGAACATTTTAGTCGTACGAAGTTTAGTGAAACGCGCCCCAGAATGGCGACAGAAGTCATACGCCACATTTCTCCAGTAACATTCACATTTATACAAGGTGCGTAATCACGTGGTTACAACAACAACAACGTCGCCTACTCCAAAGTAAGTATTATTTGATATTTTCCTTAATATGCAACGGATTTTGATGAAATATGGCGCAGCAAACGGGGGCCTTCGTGAGCTGCATTTGGTGGTCCAGTGAGTTTGGCACAGACTTATGTCGTTTTTGCAAAGAATCGATTTCCGTGTCGGAGACACGGAAACCGATTCTTCGCAAAAACGACAGAAGTTTGGCGAAAATACAGAGACCACCAAATGCGTTCGATGCGCCATATGTCATCAACATCCGTTACCTCATAAGGACACTATACAAGAATACGTACTTTGAATCAGATGGATTCAGGAAATTTCAGTACTTGTTGTTGTTGTTAGTACCACGTGATCATACACCTTGTTATACCAAATGCATAACATATGGGCCGGCTGCTAAGTAAAGATACCCTACGACATATGTAACGATTGAAGATATTGGTCTACTCGCACGGTCACTGAGAATAATTTGAATATAATAGCTGTACTGATGATACACGTACATTCAAACCTGTGAATAAAGGCCAGCCATGGAAAGCGAACAAACTGGCCTTTGTTCACATGTGGTCTTTGTTCGCAGGTTCATTTATGTAGTAATTGACCATGTTTGTTTATAAGAAAACCTGTAAAACAAAAAATAAGCAGAGTTAATGAAAATGGCTAAAGCTAACTAAAAGTGTGTTCCAATAACGATAAATGTTGGCAAATGTGTGATTGGAATTGGTTAGGAAAATTTGACAAATGAATCAGAGAAGTACTTTACTGATTGAAATGTCAAAATGTGTTTTCCGCCACAATTTATATTAACTATTTAATCTGCTGATCGAGACTAGAGTGTCTCATAAGTCGAGACTGGCAGGCTCTCTCAATAGGGTTGGCAAAATAATGGACAAACATGTTGTAGCCCGGAATCGACGATATGGTATATTTTTTCAATGAGACACGCCATGTGATTTTGTACCTTCGGATGTTTGCGTAATTTCATGAAATGCGTTTACAATATTTTCCGTAAATGGCGTCAACAATTATCAGACTGTATGCGGAATTATATTCCGCATGTACTCTGAAAATTTTGTCAACTTTTCACTTTATTCATGAAAACTATTGTAAATTTTGTAAACGTATTTAATGAAAGTATACAGATGTCGGAATGTACAAAATCACATGACGTGTCTCATTTATTCAATTCACACATGTAGTGCTATTCACACATGTAGTGCTATTCACACATGTAGTGCTATTCACACATGTAGTGCTATTCACACATGTAGTGCTATTCACACATGTAGTGATATTATTATACTGTTATAAAAGTATTGCTTTAATAAGTTTTTAATAATTTATTTAAGTTAAGTTATTTCGAGAAAACCTACATTTTGGTGGATAATAAGAAAAGATGGAGTGTTGACATGCACTAATACTGCACATTCGCCTATCCGTGAGGTAAATCCGAATGTTAAACGCTACTGTCTGTTCCACGTTTTTCTGCCGACAAACCTTTGGCTATTAAACACATTAAATCTAAAAAATATTTAAAAGTAAGTATGGGGAGTAAATTTCCAAAATATTTCGTTTTTTGATCCTTCAGAAATTGACTCCGAAATCTGGCGAGATAGCTTGACAATGATGTAACTAAGAAAACAAAAGTTATATTTTGAAAATCGATCAACAAAAAAAAAAAATATTTAAAAAAAATCTATTTGTAGCCCCCATGTTAAATTCCCATAGGAAAATCGATTTTTCGCAATAAAAACAATATTTGATGAAATTTCATCAAACACATTTTTTTGGGGAGGGTGATTTTTTTGTTATTGTTGAAAAAGTACTTACTTTTAAATAGATTTAATTTTTCTTGAAATAACTCACAAACAGCTAAATCTACGAGGACGGGGACATCGAGAGGTGCAGCTGTTCAATTCACCTGGGTATCTGCTTTTATATCGCATCAAGATCTCTTCAGTAGTTGCTGATATATTAAATAAAGTATGGTCTGAAGTGAAGGCATTTTCATACCGGATAAAATGCACCACATCCAAATAGCAGGGTGCCCGTGACGTACCCACTGTGATACTCAGGACAAGCAAGTGGGGATGGAAGGGGAAATAAAAATGGGGAATAACTGAACAATTAATGACGCCAGAGTTAATGTTCCAGTGCACTGCACTCCTACTCGTCACCACTACCTATGTTCCAAGTTTGAAGTAAATCGTACGGACGGACCGTCACACGAACTTACATTTCACCCTTTAGGGGTACATCCATTGTTGTGAAACAAAGGAATGACCCCATTACGAAACAATAGGCTTACTGTCTGTTTCACGAAAGCTGCCCAAATTTTACGGCTATATAAACAATTCAAAAACAAGATTTCTTTTGATAATATTAAATTAAAGGAAAAATTAAGAATGAGCCTTCTTTTTATTTCGTGAAATTTGGTCAAATATTGATTTTGTTGCGAAAACAAAATTTCCCCATATTAAATCCCCATAGCCATCTTCACGGAGTGAAGATGTCTATGGGGATTTAACATGGGGAAATTTTTTTGAATTTTAGAAATACTGGACCGATTTTTAAAATTTAACTTTTGTTTTCATAGTTAGATCATATCCAAGCTATCTAGCCAGGTTTCGGAGTTAATTTCCAAAAATTTTCGTTTTTTGACTAATCCCACACTCCTTTACCTCTTTTTCCCCCATGTTAAATTCCCATAGAGTAATCAATTTTTCGTAATAAAACCAATATTTGACCGAATTTCACGAAATAAAAAGAAGGCTCATTCTTAAATTTTCCTTTAATTTAATATTATCGAAAATAATATTGTTTTTGAATTGTCTATATAGCCGTAAAATTTGGGCAGCTTTCGTGAAACAGACAGTAGGTGACCGTGGTACGGAATAAGTCGAATTGTTTTATTTTCTCATATGCCACGCAGTCTACATTTTGAGTTTGAAGAAGACAGAAAATTAAAGCCCGTACCAATCGATAGAAACTATGAGCTTACGGAATAAGTCAAAACAATATTTTGCATATGGCCACGCCCTAACCGCTTAAACCACCGGACGGACAGACAGACAGACAGACGACTCGATTACTATATGCTCAATTGTTTTCGAATGTCGGAGGGCTGACAAATCAATAGTGATGGCCAACCTATACATTGTAGTTCGTGTCTACATGTGATTGTGAAAAACAATATTTCCGCTCCGTGGGGCGGAATGATATTGTAGGGAGTGTTATGCAAATGGACAATCGGAAGTTAGAAATGGGCCCCCCCTGAGGATAGGCATATTGCGACAACTGGCAGGGTCAATGGAATAATTCGATTCGCCTCATATTTAAGGGTGGGAATTGGCTCGAACACCTTCCATACCCGGGCAATGGAATAATACCACTGACCCCTTAATGTGTCACACCTGTGGTTATTATGGGTCGTTCTGTTGCACATTAATTCAGTATGAATTTAGAATATTATTGTTTTTCAATGGAAGTCATCCTACTTCAGTGATTGGATGGCGAACAGTGTAGGCCCTGATGCGCAGGCTGATCTGTGCATACACTGGTCGCAAACGTCGTAAGGTACGTTTTATCACCCGGCGGCTCAACTATGACGGCAACTGAGCACGTGCCAAGCGTCTTGTCTGGAAATATCTATATTTATCCATCGGGTGTAAAGCGACACCTGCGGCATGACATTTTCTCGCATAGCGCAAACGACATCTCGTGCAGATGCGCATCTTCGTTTCTAATGTCTATTGATATGACAGCTGATCATAAATTGCTGCTTCGTGAGCGGAAATATGGTGCCGAATACGTGTCAGACATAACGCATTAAGAACCGTATCGGGAACACATGCAGGCGAAACGCAATGATTGGTAATACTGGTTGGGAATGGCAGGCCGTGTTGATTTCACAGAACTGACGTCAGTGTTTGAGTGATTGCGTTTTATTGCGTGGTTTGTTGACATATGGGTCATATGAGGACACAGGCGTGATTTGTGGTCTTTGTGAAAATAATAGTCCATCATCATTCTGCAAATCGCATCAGAATGATGAGAGCGTACTCTAATTATCATGTAATCATGAGTTGTACTGTTCCTTATGGAAGCGTCCTGGTGCCAATGCTAAAATATATTTATATCCTAATTAGGAGATACTAAGTCCTAATTAGGAGATAGTAAATCCTAATTAGGAGTTAGTACTTAATATCTCCTAATTACAGTTAGTAGATAACACATTTTTTAGCATTGACACAGATAGTAAGTCCTAATTAGGAGATAGTAAATCATAATTAGAGATAATAAGTCCTAATTATGAGATAGTAAGTCATAATTAGGAGATATTAAAATAATTAAAATATTTTAGCATTGGCACCAGGACGAAGCGTCCTGGTACCAATGCTAAATTATTTTAGTTATATAGTTCCTTTACTTATAATGTATTAAAATAGTGTTTAAACTAAGCATTGTTACATATTATTCATCACATCGACGATGCACACTACAAAGAAAGTATACAATACTGGCATACGCTTGTGCACCGGTTCACGGAAGGGAAGGGACACCTTTTTCACAATCTAGCATTCGGATCATAATGCAAATTCCAAAGCTAACATGGCAATCTACAATGAAACCTGCACTATTTAATCCTTCCAATACTTAATTATCAATCTCTTTATTTCCAAATACTTGAATATTACGATTGTAATAACGCAGTTTGATTGATTGAGCCTGAGCTTAGCAGACAATCTCATTGCTTATTACGAGTTGGCATTGCAAACATATCATCTATGAGATGTTCAGACACGTTAATAATCCGGGCAAACTTAGCGCAAGCGGCTTTGCAATCGTTTTGCAGTAAGTATGCTTGTTTCATCACGACACGCAGAGTAGCCAAAGACCAGACTGCGCAGATGCGCAGTCTGATCTTTGGCTACCCTGGTGACAAACGTCGGTTATGTCCGTCGGATGCCGATATTATTGTACACTTTGTTGTATCCTGACATTACTGGAATTGCATTCCGATACAGGGCTTTGACGTCACACGCAATAAAATAGACATTGCTATTTATACGTTCGTCAATAAGTTCGTTTGGCAGGATATGTCAATCGTAATTGGAATCGGAAACAGAAATAACGACCACTCGTACCATCAAGACAGACTTGACTGTGTTACTTCCCTTGGTTTCTGGCAACTAACAATGCCAATAATTCGTAGTTTTCTTGTAATCACACGTAGAACGGGGGCTTTGGTGGGGGTGACGGTGGAACCTCTCTAAACCTCTAAACATGTGATCTTATGTTTTATGAGTTTCTTAGTAATTTATCTCAGGTGATAATGCCTGTTCATGATCGCATAGCACACAACTGTGACTCAGAATGATCAAATGCCTGATTTACAGTGAAACATCTCAAAGCCGGACACCCTGGGGACCTCCCAGGGTGTCCGGTTTAGAGAGGTTTCACTGTATAACATAGAACCTAGTTCGTACGGCTATTCATCCGTATTGTTTTCGGTTCCGATCTAGATACAGCAATATCATACCAATCCATTCAACCGACAAATGAGATGAGGGCAATTGGGTGTAGTAGTATAGAATTATTCTTTCAGCGACACGGCCTCTAAAATTCACAATCAATATAAAACATTAAACTCGTCTTGAAGTCAGGCGAATCAAACACGAAATTTTCTCCCACTCGAAATAGCTACTACAGTGAATGAAACCTATCTAAACCGGACCTCCTGGGAGGTCCCCAGGGAGTCCGGTTTAGAGAGGTTTCACTAAAATGCAACACTATGAGCGTGTATGTGCTCTGCAAGTATACGTACATTGTCATTACTGGTGCATCATATCGAACGCCATCAAAATGCAACCCATTGATGATATCGGGGTGTCCTTTAGAGAGGTTCCACTGTACATGTACTTATCGATGCATGATCACGTGGTAACAACAACAACGTCGCCCACTCCAAAGTATGTATTATTTGATATTTTCCTTAATATGCAACGGATTTTGATGAAATATGGCGCAGCAAACGCGTCTTCGTGCGCTGTATTTGGTGGTCCAGGGAGTTCGGCACAGACTTATAACGTTTTTGCGACGAATCGATTTCCGTGTCGGTAGACACGGAAATCGATTCTTCGCAAAAACGACAGAAGTTTGGGCGAAAATACAAATACCACCAAATGCAGCTTAACAAGACGCGTTTGATGCGCCATATGTAATCAAAATCCGTTACGTAATAAGGACAATATAAAAGAATACGTATTTTGTATCAGATGGATTCTGGAAGTTTCAGTACTTGTTGTTGTTGTCAGTACCACGTGATCATACACATTGATATAGAAATGAAGGCATTACCAAATGTTATTGTTTAAAACAGAAACATCCACTAGTATAAGAGTCATCATCGACATATTGATCCAAGCAGCTTGGTTGGGCTTATGGAATGTGTAATCAATGTAGCTCCTGACCAAACTAGCACTGCAAATCAGATCAAAATGAAATACGCTGGTTGTTCCAACTAGATTTGTATTAGCTAAAATTACAAGTTATATTAGCTAACAAAAAAGAACTGTATGAAATAGTTTAACATGCATATGCACTATTTAATACGGTTAAATACTTTCCCACGAAATAACAATTTGTTCCCTCAATTTAAAAATTCGTTCCCACGAATTAACAATTCGTTCCTACGAATTAACAATTCGTTCCCTCAATTTAGAAATTCGTTCCCACCGGAACGAATTGTTAATTCGTGGGGACGAACTGTTATATCGTGGGAACGAATTTTTATTTCGTGGGAACGAATTGTTAATTCGTGGGAACGAATTGTTAAATTGAGAGAACGAATTGTCATTTCGTGGGAACGAATTGTTAATTCGTGGGAACGAATTGCTAAATTGAGGGAACGAATTGTTATTTCGCGGGAACGAATTAATAAAAAAAAATCCATGTCCGCTGCGGAGCTCCGTAGTTTAACATGTTAAAACGCAGTATTAAATTGTATCACGAGAGCCAATGTTCCAATGTCCAAGTTTCCTCTGCTACTGTCAATGCACATTCTAATCAATGAACATACAGAAATTAAGAATGGCATTGTAGACGAGTTCCAGCAATCGATGGAACATAACAGCGGCGTCGGATTGTGTCGCTGATTGCAAGAGTTGCGGCCCTTACTATTCTTTCCTGTCTCAGAGTTGTATGTCGTTATTGTAGTTTGTACGGTAGATTCTCTCTTAAAGGTACATGCCCACTCAGTAGGCACAAACTGTTATTTATAGGAATTAAATAAGTGTATAATTGTGTCACTATTCAACCAGTTCTAAACATTACGAGTGCACGCTATACAGATATAATCATTTAGTAATATTTATTTTACTGATAGTGACTTGCGGTGGTAATGATTTAGAGAGCTCTTCAAATTAGTTGGAGCTAGCTCTAAATATTTCCTGTTTCGCTGGATATGTATCTCATGTACATATGTGTTCACGATTGCAAAACACTTGCACATATATTGAAGTGCTAATTGCACTTCTATGGACATGATTAATGGAGCCTCTAAACCAGAAACCATGTGGACCTCACAGAGAGGCCGGTTTATATTGGTTCCATTGCAGAATACACACGACATTGGATATTAAAGCTGGGGTCCCACATGCTAGGTTATAATATAGGGAGACATATAGTTTTGTATATTCTGTATATTCTGTAGATATGACATTTTCTGGCAAAACAAGCATTCAGTCACCATTACCGCACGTATTGATTGGCATTATTATATATTTAATATCAGAGGTAAATTTACACTGATATCAGGGGCGATAACCGTGTTTACTTGAAATGTTAACGGACACTACTATTTATTCTCTTTATTTATTTTTTTGATGTGCAATCTGTATAGCGGGCACTTGTAATTTTTAGAACTGGTGGAATAGTGACACAATTATACACTTATTTAATTCCTATAAAGAACAGTTTGTGCCCACTGAGTGGGCATGTACCTTTAAACCCCTATGCCATATTGGATTTGCAGTCATGCTAGGCACTTTGAACTATAACTGGATTGGAAGTATTAAGGTGTATACATATATATACTTTCAACGGTCAAACACTGGATGTTTTCCCTTCGGATTCCTTTAGCTATGTTGTTTGCATTATGCTCTGTCTGTAGTTCATGCAAATTGAGTGGATGTGTCATTGACATTCATCTACATGGAACCTCTCTATACCGGACACCCTGTGAAGTCCCCAGTGCGTCCGGTTTATAGAGGTTCCATTGCATTTAAGCATCCAATGACAATTTTTCTGTCATTTTCAATCATGAACAGACACGACAATGAAATTAATTTCAGTGAAACCTATATAAAGTAAGCACAATATGCGGTCCCCGCTGTGTCCGGTTTAGAGAGGTCATACTGTATATTGTTTGTGTAACTAGCGCAGCACTGTATGTGGCTTTGACTGGAGAAATGGGCTTATGTGTTTGCGATCAGTGTAGATCCTGATCAGCCTGTGCATCCGCACAGTCTGATCAAGACCTTCACCGTTCGCGATTCCATCAAAGAAACATCCGTCATGCTTCTAACAAGCAACAGGCACTATACGGCGTTATCACTCTACAGTGGTGTACTATTTTATCAGGAGCTACACTGGGCCCGGTTGTTCAAAACACCAGTTAGCTTAACGGACTGTTAAATCCTTAACGGACTGTTAAATCCTTAACTGAATGGTTAAAATCTCTGTTAAAACAGAGATTTTAACCATTCAGTTAAGGATCTAACAGTCCGTTAACCTAACGGATGTTTTGAGCAACCGGGCCCTGGTCACAAATCTCATAATCCCAATTTCTTCTGTCACATCCACGTCCACGTATCCACGTAGACTTCTCAGTATTTTAGCTAAGGGCATTTTGATGGAGTAATTTTAACGTACATATGTATGCTTAAATTAACTATAAATTTGTATTTTTAGTTAATGAAATTAACAATGACTGATAACGCGATAAATACATTATTTGAATGATACATTTAATATTCTAATATGAAGTGGTTTTTGTTTTATATGAACTAAATTAATCCATTCACTTCCAAACAAATAATTACTCGCTAATGCATTTTGTACATTAATATATTGTTGATGACGTCGGCTACAGGGCATGCCAGTAACCTATTTCACCTACATTGCAAAATATACTTTTCTAGCAAAGCATATTTTGAGGGAGAAATTTTCAATTTTAGGACAAATTTAATAATTTGTATTACAATGAATTCATTACATTATCACAGCCATTATCGGCACCGGGTCCGGATCCGCACACGACTCTCTGAAGCTATTCAGTATGTCACTGGCTCCCAAATGTAGATTCGTCTATTCGGTGTATGATTACAAATAGTGATCAGAATCCAGTCTTGCCACATCTGTTTTTTCCATCACCCGTTGTTCCGTAAACGATGGAAAGACGAATACTCATTCAATTGTTTTTATTAGGAAATACGTAAGACGATTACATGAAATCTGTCTGCATGTCACGTCTGCGAACACATTGTGGCAAGTAGCATGATTGAATTGCGGCTTATTCTGTCTAATCGTATTTCTAAAGCACTATATAAATATCACGCAATCTGATTGGCTGATGGTCATACATTACAGGTATATCATTGTTGATGAACGGTCGCTAATTATTTCAAGATGTATTCCTACGCCAGTAGTAAAGGAGTGTATTAGACGCATTGTAATTTTGAAATTTACGGCGTATATCAGAAAATTATAGGTCGGAAAACATGTTTAATGGCTCCGCTAGCGCGTCGCCATTAAACTGATTTTCCGACCTATCATTTTCTAATATACGCCGCAAATTTGAAAATTACAATACAGTTAACCCTATATTATATGCCAACGTAAACAATTGACGCAAGAAAATCACACATTCTGTGGCACATAGCGTTGACCAGTAGCCTATTTCACAAACATTGCAAAGTATACTTTCCTAGCAAAGTATACTTTGAGAGAGAAATTTTAAATTTTAAGATAAATTTATTAATTTTTATTATACTGAATTTATTACATTATCACAGCCATTTTGGCGGTGATAATGTAATAAATTCAGTATAATAATTCTGCATACGTTTAATCATCTAATATATGCAGTCGTTAGTTCTATATGAAATAATGCATTTCGGGAAAAATAAATGATTACTCCCTCAAAGTAAACGTTTGCTAGATAAGTATACTTTGCAATATTGATGAAATCGGCTACTGAAACAACATTGCTACACGTTTTGTCAGCATGGTAGCCCATACTAACAAAGTATGTAGCAATGTTGATTTCCTCTTTTGCGGAGCTCCCCGAAGAGTCGTATTTAGGCCATAAAAAATACATTATGGTTCTCAGACACCGGGGGCCCGTTTCACTAAACTTTGTACGATTAAAATGTTCGTAAGTGCAACAATATGGTAGTCTGTACATTTCACATTAGCAATGTTTTCATATGCAGCTTATGCTCAAAAAACGTAAATCCATCAATTTAAATTTCCAGACGATCCTAAATTTGCACTTACGAACTTCTTAGTTGTACGAAGCTTAGTGAAGCGGGCCCCGGGTTTTGCAGAATGTGATGCGGGAGGGCGGATATTTAAAAAATATATTTTTTTGTCACATTTGAAAAACAATGTATCCTTCCTGTATACAGGCCACACTCACTTACTCGAATTCGAAGGGAGATACAAAGATACTTTGAGTTAACCGTAGTTTGACGTATCCGTAGTACGCAACCTGTCGGACAACAAACTATTTTATTGACAGTTAGAACCAAATGATTACTTGCTGATGTAGCCTTGGGTAGTAAATATGATTTATTTTTAGTTAGCAATTAAATGTACATGGATACATGTTAAATGCTGTTTCTAAGACAAATCATATTTAAACACTTTCGGTTTGTTTACAAATACACATTATGCATGTCTGTGTGTAATTAATAGATAACCCGGATGTGGCACACGTGACATGAGCATGTAGCGATATGTACATATTCAGTTCGCCAATGAAATAAATAATAACAAGAACATAATATTTTATGAATTATTTTAATAAAGTATACACGGAAACAACACAAAACAACAAGAAATACTGATTTGTAACACTATTATAAATGATTATTTCTGACCAGACTTGATTGTGCAAACTCATAATGTTTAGAACATAAAACTCGCCCATTCAATGTTTCGTTCCTATACCGTATAATCTGAATCCACACCAGTTTCCGTATATGCTAGTGTGCTCTGATGGAGACAGAAGAGAAACTGATTTATATATAATTAGTTAGTCTTTATTTATCATGTTACAGTGGGTTCTATTTATCAACATAATAACGTATGTAATGATCGGAATACATGTCAATCAGTATGAACAATGCGAGCGGAATATACAAACACAGCCAGGTCAAGAGAGGTATTTTCACTTAGCTTGCAATATATATATATATATATATATATATATATATATATATATTATATATATATATATATATATATATATGATGGCCATCACCCTAAACCTCTCCCCTTATATGAAACCTCTGCTATCCACTGCCCTGTCCATCTTTCTTTTTACCCCATTACCGTGTATATGGCAACACAAATCGGGGTCAAGCATACAGTATTATACATGCGGTTTTGAAAATATATCAGACATACCCACGCAAACAATATGATGGATATAAGCATACGTAGGTTTAATGTTAATGGGCTTGGAAATCAGGTTAAACGTAAAAAGATAATCAGTTGGCTGAAACAAAATAGGTTTTCAATATGTTTCTTACAAGAACTGTACTGTGGCAAAGAAAATAAAGACATATGGCAAATGCAGTGGGGTCATGCAATCTAAGTACACATTTGAACCCTGTTCTTGCTGATGACTCGGAATGGGTTGAGGGAATATTATTGGAATGCACGATAAATAGTGTGTACATTATGTGGAACCGGGATACATTGTTTATCTCAGTTTCATCGGTTCTACTACCTAATTTTATTTGTTATGTCATACAAACGCATTTACTTGCTGGCTGTCATCTTGAAAGTGTATAACACTATGTTTGTCCTGTTTTACTCCAGCTTAGCTTGCTCGTATCATGCAATCTAACAATAAAGGTATTGGAATTTTGCTAAATAAAACTCCAACGTGAGAAATAATAGAATACAAACAATTAATGCTGGGGCGATTGCAAACATTAAAAATTAAAATATATGATTCGACCATCACACTTATAAATATATATGGACCAAATACAGTGGATATACATATATTCAAAGCAATAGAACAACTAGTTATAGGAAATAGTGAACCCATACAAATAACAAATGAATGATATTGTAAACAATAACGACTTACATGATATGTTCCTACTACGGTATCCATATACATGTAGTAAACGCTTTACACGGCATTTCAACCACAGGCCACCGATATTTTGCAGATTGGAATATTTTTTAACAACATCTAACTTACTAAATGCGGTCACGAAGTGCGACATAATACCAGTATTCCTATCTGACTACTCAGTGATCACCTTAACTTTAAACTTATGTGAAGCAGTTAGAGGCCATGATCATAACAGACAGTAGTTGACTTTATGGGTGCTGGAAGAATGACCACCAACATGTGTTGAATTAGTGACAATCAATGAGGTAATCCAGATTGTCAATGAGAGCTGTGTCCAGATGTCAGAGTGACTCCTTGTTAGTGGAAAACAAATAGAGTGTCTCATGGTCTCTTTTAGTTGTGCAACATTTGTACTTCACGTCAAGGCTGGTGCAATGACGTCAGCGTATATATACATGCGTATAGTGATGAATATAATGTTCGACAATGTCCAGCCGTGGGTAAACGTTTGCCGTGGCAAACAAGGCCGTAGGCCACGGGTTCAAACAGTACCCTAGTGCCACGGCAAACGTTTACACACTACTGGATATGGTCGAACGTTATTGTTACATTTCCTTCGAGAATATATTCAGTACTTTCGGTACTTTGATAACCTCTTCCATTCAAGCAGTCGATTTACACATACATATTCCGGGGCCACAGTACACGTCGCGTGATGCAGGTGCCCCATCCTACGCATCAATTTCAAAATTTCAGGACGACCGTTTTGAACTGATCTGGTGAGGTAACGGCGCGTTCTGGTACCGTCAGGACACATTCATTACGTAGGTGTTGGCTTGGCCCCGGAATGAGCATTGTCTACAGCCATGGTCAAACAGCACGCGCTGTATGTTTGAACACGGTTATGAGCGGGCAAACTTTATCTGCTAGTGAAAAGCAAATTCGAATGGTGTTAAGAGTTTTTATTGA
This sequence comes from Conchocele bisecta, assembly GCA_029237695.1. Lineage (NCBI taxonomy): Eukaryota > Metazoa > Mollusca > Bivalvia > Lucinida > Thyasiridae > Conchocele > Conchocele bisecta. Next base: position 77,417,445 of record CM055274.1, on the reverse strand, counting down.
ACATATATTTACACACTGAAGTAAATCGATCGTTTATATGATCACCTGTAACATTCATCCGGCTGTAATCACTTACTATTTCGTGCATACTTCGCCCTACTTTCTAAACCAAGCGGTGACCAGTATCGAGCTCAACCTATTTCACATATGGCAAGATGTAACCCCGTTAAACAAATTAAACATTACCAGGTATAACAACTAGCTGTTCGACAGGAAATGAAAAGTCAATACTAGTACTCGGATGGGAGACTGCATTTTACACCTGATTAATTACAAGTATGTTATTGTTCACATATTCCATTTTTAAAAAAATAAAATGCTGCGGTCGTGAACGCTCCATCGCATTACTTCCATAAAAAACCAATACATGAACAATAACAAGTGGCATCATTAAACGAAGCTTATCCTCTCGCTGACAGCCTTGATAATAATAATAATAATAAAAAACACAAGTCCTCAATGACCTTGGGCTGCAGTGGCTTTTGCAGAGAATCATAGCATTCTCCCGCACGATGAATTTGTTGGGGTTTAACGGCCTATCAACAGCTAAGGTCATTTAAGGCCGGGTCAATGGGTTTAGTACTAAATCCCATATATTACCTGTACAAGTACATGTACATGTTCAAGTACATGTACAAATGGGGGGGATCCCAAAATCAGAACTGAATATTTACAATAACAAAACTATATATTTAGCCCTGAAATCAGAATAATCATGATCTGATGCCAGGTCCTCGCCACACCAACATCACTTGTCCCCTCCCAAAAGCAGTAGGATCAGTAATAATCTTACTACTTTTATAATGGGCAATAACCCAATTCAACTCACAGGTAACTAAAGAACCAAAGATAAAAACGTACCTGAGGGCCAAACCAGGCAAATCGTGATTCCTATAAGGAGGAACCCATACCGTTAATGTACGCCGTCTCATTCGTCCGACCACCACCCACTATACATGTTTTTATAAGTACATGTACCAACTACACATTTGAATCCTGTTCTTGCTGATGACTCGGAATGGGTTGAGGGAATATTATTGGAATGCACGATAAATAGTGTGTACATTATATGGAACCGGGATACATTGTATATCTCAGTTTCATCGGTTCTACTACCAAATTTTATTTGTTATGTCATACAAACGCATTTACTTGCTGGCTGTCATCTTGAAAGTGTATAACAATGTGTTTGTCCTGTTTTACTCTAGCTTAGCTTGCTCGTATTATTTACAGCTATCGTAATGTTCTGTATTTTAGTATTTACTGTGTCATACATGGAGTAATGTGTGCTACAAATCATCCATTCAGTATGGTAGAATATTTTCTATATCCAATTTGCAAATTAGTACCTACGACCTATACTACTGACAGTAATAATTATATTTATTTACTTATTGTACTTAATGGTGTGTAAAGGCCTGTCAACAGCTTAGAGTAATACTTATATGTATCAGAGACGTTCATGTCGGAATACACAACATAGTAAACATGGTAATTGTCTTGGTTCCATAAATAGGAAAAGGACATATAGAGAGACGAACAGACATTAATTCTGTATCTGAAATGTGTGTGGATAACTAATATGTGGCTGTGACTGGAGAAATGTGGCGCATGGGATTTGCTACCAGTGTGGCTCCTGATCAAATAGCACACTCCTGTTCCCTGATAACGATATAGTATGCTTGTTAGAAGCATGCTGGTGTTTCACTGATGGAATGACGAACAGTACAGACCCTGAACAGACTGTGCGCATACACAGGCTGATCGGGATCTACACTGGTCACAAAACCCATAAGCCCCATTTCTCAGTCACATCCACATATACAGGTGTTAGTATCTACACGTTCATATGAACCTTTCATAAGTATCTTGCAGCGTATAAAGTGAGAACAAATATTTCATTTAAAATGGTCATTGTAAATTCAGTGGGTGGGGAATATATAGTTAAAACTACTTTGTTTAAACATTGCTTCATCTGCTGTAGACATTATGTAATCAGAATATATGGACATTCACTATATATTGAAAACACTAGTAAGTACAATTACCATTGATACAATTAATAGACACCGAGGGAGATTTGCATAATGAGACATATAGCGCAGTTGTTACCATCACTAAGAAAATGTGAAGAGGACGGACAGACGGACGAACACTCAGACACACTGTAACTGAAGTGTGCACGGATAGCTATCAGTAGTGCCTAAGTAGTTGCATATGCATTTAACAATTTATAAGTAAGTGACAGTGCATAGCATAACTTAAATTAAATTAATTACATGTAAAATTCCCATTGTAAAATTGTGGGTGGGGAATGGTGAAAAATAGTTTGTTTTTAACATTGTATCATAGACTGCAGACATCAGATAATCGGCATATATGCAATTAATATGTCTAATGAACACTACTAGGTACCATTGACACGAAGAAAATACAAAAGTACAATACTTTTATGGAGTTATCAAGGTAGGTGTTTTGCCATTGAAATTCAATGGGTGGGGTAACAAAACGTGCAAAATTCTTCATCTGAATTAGAATTGAACATTATTCCATTGTATAGTTATGAACACATCTGAAAACTGCCATATCAGTTGTTTCTAATGATAAAAAACAGTCGATTTTCACAATTGCGAAAAGTCCGATGGTGGTATACTTCAAAATGGTGCTAAACATTCATCCAGCGGGTTACAGAGCGCAGACATACGGCATAGAACTCGTAATTGAATGTAGTTTTAGAACGAGTATGTCTGCAAACATCCCACAGGGGGGAGGATTTCCATTTCTGGCTGACGGCCTATTACCATTTATAACAAATAGCTGTTCGACAGGAAATGAAAAGTCAATACTAGTACTCGGATGGCAGACTGCATTTTACACCTGATTAATTACAAGTATGTTATTGTTCACATATTGCATTCTTCAAGAAGTAAATGCTGCGGTCGTGAACGCTCCATCGCATTATTTCCAAAAAAATCCAATACATGAACAATAAAACATGGCATCATTAAACGAAGCTTATTCCCTCGCTGGCAGCCTTGATAATAATACTAATAAAACACACAAGTCCTCAATGACCTTGGGCTGCAGTGGCGTTTTGGCAGAGAATCATAGCATTCTCCCGCACGATGAAACATGTTACGGCGTTGAAAAATGAGCCGTCTAAATACGCCCGTACAACCTCACAATTAGACGCCGTCCAGTCAACCTACCGGCTAGACGGGCTCCAGTCAAACAGTTATGCCCTCTACCGGTGTGGGAAATAATGCGTACATGGAGAGGCCGTATTATATCATCCAGTATCGGAGATAAGTTCATAAACAAATAATGTACATGTCTAAAAGGCATCCAGGACACGTTACTTGGACAACATAATCAATTGTTGATACATCAGAACGTATGTTTATTTCCATTCTATAAGTTCAGTATTTCATAACATGTATGTTAAAATACATTTTCCTCCAAATATTGTCACATTACACAACACAGTGTATTTTAAAGGTACATGCCCACTCAGTAGGCACAACCTGTTCTTAAAGGTACATGCCCACTCAGTAGGCACAAAATGTTCTTCATATCAGTGACATCATCCGAGACATTTTCTGGCAAAAAAAAACACATTTATTCACCATTACTCCACGTATTGATTAACATTATTATACATGTTATATCAGAAGTAAATTTCCACTGATATCAGGGGCGATAACCGTGTTTCCTTAAAATGTTAACGTACATTACTATTTATTCTCTGTATTTATTTTTCGATGGGCAATTATCATATTTTATAATCGGTCGAAATTTTTTTTTTCCGATGACACATTTAATTAGTATAAATAATTAAAAAATATCATGCCTCATTTGCATATGAAAATAGCCTGATACCACCACACGTCACTATCAGTAAACTAAATATTACTAAATGATTATATCTGTACAGCGGGAACTTGTAATTTTTAGAACTGGTGGAATAGTGACACAATTATACACTTATTTAATTTCTATAAAGAACATTGTGTAACAACTGAGTGGGTACGTAACTTTAAAGGTACATGCCCACGCAGTAGGCAAACAATGTTCTGTATAGGAATTAAATAAGTATATAATTATGTCACTATTCCACCAGTTCACAAAAAATTACGAGTGTCCGCTATACAAATATAATCATTTATTAATTATCAATTTACTGTTAGCGACGCGCGGCGGTAACAGTCTATTTTGATAATGTGCGGGGACGACGACTTTCATATCACGGCTTGCGGTGCGCATGCGCAGTATACTACGCGCGCCAGTAGGCTTCCCAATATGTAAACAAGAATATCAACATGTCGAAACGTCCAGGACGGAAATTGTATGAAACGGCGTCGGCCAAAAAAAAGGTGAAATGTCTGAGGGACATGCTGTACAGAGAGAGAGAGAGAGTGGTTAATATTGGCGACCAGATCACCAAATGGAAAGAGTTAAGTGGAGATTTAGATTTGGACTCGAATAGATTTTTCTTCTCAACTTCCGATACTTCACTGCGCACGTCAAACATGTTATATGATTGACCGTGTCACGTGACGTGTATTGATACAAATAGCACGAGGTCGGAAAATACCCTTTCTGGTTTAACATATTTTATTGCTCTAAATTTACAATGTAACGTTACAGTTAATAAATACAGGTTAATTTAGAAGAGCAAACGGGTTGGGCTACAAGTTTTAGCAACATTAGTTATAGCCCGTCCCAATTGCTTATTGCATATATATAAAGTGGTATAAGAGTGGTAGGTAAATAATTATGATGTTTTATATATTCTGTAGAGCCAGTATATATACAAACATATATATACACATACATACACACACATATATAGACGTATATATATACATATATATATACACATATATATACACAAATATATCGATGAGCACATCAGTCTAGGTGTTGAAACAATATGTTTTTCATAAACAGTCATATTAATGTGCTCATGATAAATCGAAAATAAACAATAAAACAGGATAAGTGTTCAATGTGCAGCACCAAATGTCTTCACCGCACACACTCCAGAATCTGGGACCACGATTATGAGACCCCCCCCCCCGAATATGCTCTCGTACCCCATACTCGAAATCAAACAGCTCTGCCGGCCATTACCAAGCGAAGCCCAATCATGACCGATAAAAAGTCCAAATGCGAGCACGGAGCACCTAACACATCGCGGAAGACCCACGAGCACGAGCCCAGGCAACCATGTATAATAAGTGTATTCATGCAGGAACGCAGTATTTATGTAAATAGTTAATTGAATTGTTATATAGACGTTACTTGTTTAATGTAGTTTTGTAAAAACGCAATACATATACGGATGCAGTTTATATGAATCGTCGAGTCAGTTTAATGTAAGTTTGCACTTCTGTAAATATGCGAGTATTGTCTTCCACATGTAGTGACCCGTTTCCGAATAATAGGGTTTGAATAGATAGTGGATGGTACTGACGGGTTGCTGCAAAAAAGTTTAATCGTTGCTGATGGAATAGTTGGCATTTAAAAAGGAAATGTTCGGCATCTTCATCTTCGAGTGTACATTGGCATAAAGGGGATTCTCTCAAGTGATTCCTATATAGATCAGCATTAAGATTACTACATTGGTTTATTATGCGGCAGTGGTAAATGGATAATGTTGTGTCGCCGATAAGAAAATATTCTGGAACAATTGGAGGTCTGAATAGTTGTTTTAGTTTATTTTTAAAAACGGCGGTCGATGTAGAATTTTTTATATCCTCATTTAGTTCATTCCAAGATGCTACTGATGACGGTATAAACGATTTAGAATACAGTTCTGTCCGTCTTGTTAATGTGATAAAATTGTTCATGTTACGTAATCCGTATGTGTTATTTTCACCAACTAGTTGTGGAAATAGTTCATGTATATATGAGGGAAGTACACCGGCCTTTTCTTTATAAATAAGTATAAGCTTCTGAATATGTCTTCGGTCTGAAAGGGGTATCCATCCAATTTCTAGGAGAAGTCTGTTAATAGAGCATGAACGGGTTATGCCTGTAACTGTTCTGGCTGCTTCGTATTGAAGTTTTTCAAGAGATTCGCGTTCATATTGTGTACAACTATCCCATACGATTGATGCGTATTCGAGAACTGGTCTCATGTACGATATATATATTTGATTCAATGTTTTTCTATTTAATTTAAATTTAAGCATTTTCATAGAACATAAAACCTTAGATGCAGACTAATTATGTTAGAAATATGTTCGTGCCAGGTACCATCATGACTGAGAGTTAGACCCAAATGTTTGTGATGTTGGACAAAATGAAGTTGAATATCATTAAAATAGAGAGATGGCTCTGTGTATCAAGCTAATGAACAGGTCATAGCATCAGTTTTAGAAGGATTAAATGTTACAAGCCACTGGTGAGCCCATGCTGCTAATTCATTTAAATCATGGTCGCGGCATATACAATGCGATTTAACACCAATTAACACGCGCCGTAATTAAAAATAACTCGTTAGTGGGTAGAAAAATGGCTCATATAAGGCACGACAGAAAATGAAAAGTTGTAGTACAGTGTAACCTACTGCGTGGGCATGTACCTTTAATAGGAATTAAATAATTGTGACACTATTCCACCAGTTCTAAAAATTACAAGTGCACGCTATACAGATATAATCATTTAGTAATATTTATTTTACTGATAGTAACGCGCGGTGGTATCAGGCTATTTTGATATGCAAATTAGGTATGACATTTTTTAATTATTTATGTTAAATAAATGCGTCATAAGAAAAAATAATATTTTCGACAGATTATAAAGTATGATCATAAATAAAGAGAATAAATAGTAATGTCCGTTAACATTGTAAAGAAACACGGTCATCGCCCCTGATATCAATGTGGAAATTTACGTCTGATATAAAATGTATAATGATGCCAATCAATACGTGGGTTAATGGTGAATGTATGCTTATTTTGCAAGAAAATATCTCAGATGATGTCTCTGATGTAAAGAACAGTGTGTGCCTACTGAGTGAAAATGGATAGTCACAAACACTACATGCATGGGGTCTATCCCCGGTGTGGATCCGCATGTGTTTGTTGAGGTTACCGATTTGTCTGAATGTCTCGTCACAATCACTGCATGTATAGGGACGATCCCCGGTGTGTGAGCATGTGCCGCTTGAGGCTGTCAGCCAATGTGAATGTTCGGTCACATACACTACATGCATAGGGACGAACATGTATGAACATGTGCCGTTTGAGGCTGCCATTCTCTGTGAATGTTCAGTCACAAAAACTACATGTATGTATGGGGATGATCCCCGGTGTGGATGCGCATGTGCCGTGTGAGGCAGGCACTTGTTGTGAATGTCCCGCCACAAACAATACATGTATGGGGACGATCCCCGGTGTGGATTAGCACATGTCGTTTGAGGCTGGCACTTGTTGTGAATGTGCCGTCACAAACACTACATGTATGGGCACGATCCCCGGTGTGGAGGAGCATGTGCCGTTTGAGGCTAGAACTTGTTGTGAATGTGCGGTCACAAAAACTACACATATGGGGACGATCCCCGGTGTGGATGAGCATGTGCCGTTTGAGGCTGCCACTTGTTGTGAATGTGCCGTCACAAACACTACATGCATGGGGACGATCCCCGGTGTGGATTAGCATATGCACTTTGCGGTGGCTACTGTGTGAAGACGTATAGTCACAAATACTACATGCATAGGGTCGATCCCCGGTGTGGATGCGCATGTGCTGTTTGAGGCTATTGCTATGTTTGAATGTCTTCTCACAATCACTGCATGTGTAGGGACGATCCCCGGTGTGGGTGAACATGTGCCGTTTGAGGGTGCGATACTGTGTGAAGGTCTTGTTACAAGTACGACATGTATGGGGGCATTCCCCGGTGTGTATGCGCATATGTTCTTTGAGTTTGCTGCAAGTTATGAATATCTTTTCACATTCTGTGCATTTATGTGTTTGCCTCCCGGTATGGTCCATCATGGGTAAAATCACGGCAAGTTTTGAGATGTTTTCTCAGAATAGGGATTGGCTTCTGATGTAAACGAATTAATAAAGTTCAACGTTCCTCACCATTGCAGGATATGGACATCGCACTTGGAAGCTGTGGTGCTGTGTGTTTGAACTGAAACAGGAATAACGGAAATATAAGACACAGCTCTTCAAATGATTTGGAGCTAGCTCCAAATATGTAATGCTAGCTCCAATTATTTAGAGTTAGCATTATAATTATTTGAGTTTATGTACATTTGGTATTCCACACATATATCATGTATATCGGAACTTGGTTCGCCTCGTATGTTTTTTACGTCTGGTTACGGCCCTGATTCTCACTGGTACTGCACACCGCGCCGGCATAACATGTTTGACGTGGAAATATGTGCCGGATTGCTGATGTATTCCCATTTAGCTACATACAGAAGATACTGCATAAACATAGTTCCGTCTAGTAATCGGTGCATGCAATTTGCGCCGGTTAGTATGAACAATACGTTTAGGTCCACCACCTAATTAACCACCTATATGAACTAACCAATGACCACATATTTTGCTATTCTCTGCTACTTTCATTTTTCGTATGGATGTTGTGGGACCTATTTTCCCATAGCCTGCACTGGATATTCACTAATTAAAATATAGGTTTAATAAGTATTGTTAAGAACGATAAATTCAATCTCCTGCGACCACCGCGGTCGTGGCGCAAAAAGTCAGCGGCTGGAATTGAAACTGCCTTACGTGGCAAACATGCTCCGGCTTACAAAATAATCCCAAAGCATATGCTTGAAACTGATGTAAATGATACATTAGCATGCCTGTGAAGTAGATTAGTGCATCAATTGACTGGTTTCTGCAAGCAAAGAGTGACTATGGCATAAAAAATCTGGCTTATTTTGTTAACACATTCTCCTGCACGATGAAACATGTTATGGCGGACGGGTGTCAATTCCATTACATTCGACATGCCGATGTTCTCGCCTCAGCTGTCAAGAAATGAGCCGTCTAAATACGCCCGTACCTCACAATTAGACGCCGTCCAGTCAACCTACCGGTCAGACGCGCCCCAGTCAAACAGTTATGCCCTCCACCAGTGTGGGAAATAATGCGTACATGGAGAGGCCGTATTATATCCTCCAGTATCGGAGATAAGTTCATAAACAAATAATGTACGTATCTAAAAGGCCTCCAGGGCACGTTAGTGGGACAACATACTCAATTGTTGATACATCAGAATGTACGTTTATTTACATTCTATACGTTCATTATTCCATAACATTAAATACATTTCCTCCAAATATTGTCACATTACACAACACAATATATTTTAAAGGTACATGCCCACTCAGTAGGAACAAACTATTATTTATAGGAATTAAATGACTATAATTGTGTCACTATGCCACCAGTTCTAAAACTTACAAGTGCCCGTTATACAGATATAATCATTTAGTAATATTTATTTTACTGATAGTAACGCGCGGTGGTATCAGGCTATTTTCATATGCAAATGAGGTGTGCTATATTTGAAATTATTTATATTAACTAGAAATGGACGCTTGTCGACAAGCACATGTGTATCCCCCTCCCCAGATACACAAATAGTTTGAAAAAAGGGTGTTCGAGTTATGCTCCAGAGACAAAATCAGTGACGGAAAAACAAAGGGAGATAACTAAAAAATTAGTGATGCAAGAGTTGTCATTCTTGCGTGACACACCTTTAGGGTCGTGGTCTATGCATGTGTGAAGTTTCATGAAAATATTCCAAAGGGTGTTCGAGTTATGCTCCGGACACGAAATCAGTGCACGAAACAACAAAGGAAGATAACTAAGAAATTAACGACGCAATAGTTGTCATTCTTACGTGCGACACACCTTTGGGTCGTCTTCTATGCATGTGTGAAGTTTATTAAACTAGAAAATGTGTTCATAGAACACGGATGTCCCACATATCGCTTAAATGAAGCCAAATTCCAAGTCAAAATTTTCTTTTACCCAAGCGTTAAAGTTTTTGAAGCACCAATTATGTGATCGTAACCCTGGGCTTGGCGGGGGCAGGACGAACGTGGATTTGGCACAGGGCAGTAGAGGACCATTAGAGCAATGCGTATATGAAATATGAAGATGATCCATGAAAGAAAACAGAAATTAGAAGATATTTACCCGAGCGTTACGTTTTTGAAGCACTAAGTATGTGACCTTGACCCTGGGCTTGGCGGGGGCAGGACGAACGTGGATTTGGCACAGGGCGGTAGAGGTTCATTATTCCATAACATTAAATACATTTCCTCCAAATATTGTCACATTACACAACACAATATATTTTAAAGGTACATGCCCACTCAGTAGGAACAAACAATTCTTTATAGGAATTAAATGATTGTATAATTGTGTCACTATTTCACTAGTTCAAAAACTTACAAGTGCCCGCTATACAGATACATGTATAATCATTTAGTAATATTTATTTTACTGATAGTAACGCGCGGTGGTATCAGGCTATTTTCATATGCAAATGAGGTGTGATATATTTGAAATTATTTATATTAATTAAATGCGTTACCTGAAAAAGTAATATTTTCGACAGATTATAAAGTACGATTAATGCACATCAAAAAATAAATACAGAAAATAAATAGTAATTTCCGTTAACATTTTAAGGAAACACGGATATCGCCCCTGATAACAGTGTGGAAATTTACGTCTTCTATAAAATGTATAATAATTCCAATCGATACATGGGGTAATGGTGAATTAATGTTTATTTTGCCAGAAAATGTCTCAGATGATATAAAGAACACTGTGTGTCTATTGAGTGGACATGTACCTTTAATAAATCCAACTACATGCATATTTGAAAATTTAGTAAATACTTCATAAACGCACATGTGCACTACTAGTGGCCTGTCTCAACGTCTTGGTACCAGCATGTATTGAGTGGAACCACACCGCGTATGGCGTACGACAATACACTCGACCCGCGCTGCGCATGGCCATACTTTCATTATGACTGGTGCTCCCCGGCGTGAATACGCATGTTGAGGGTTGCTCCTCGGTGCGAACGCTGTATAATTTGAGGTTGACATACTCCGTGACTGTCCGATCACAACCACTCACTTCATGTATGGGGACGATCCCTAGTGTGGCCGAGCATCTACCATCTGAGGTTGACATACTCTGTGAATTTCCGATCACAAACACTTCATGTATGGGGACGATCCCTAGTGTGGACGAGCATGTACCGTTCGAGGTTGACTTACTCTGTGAATGTCCGATCACAAACACTTCATGTATGAGGACGATCCCTAGTGTGGACGAGCATGTACCGTTCGAGGTTGACATACTCTGTGAATGTCCGATCACAAACACTCCATGTATGGGGACGACCCCTAGTGTGGACGAGCATGTAGCGTTTGAGGTTGACATACTCTGTGAATGTCCGATCACATACACTACATGCATATGGCCGCTGTATGGATGAGCATGTGTTGTTTGCAGTTACTGCTCTGTGTGAATGTTTTGTCACAAACACTGCATGTATAGGTTATCGATGTCTTGGTACCAACATGTATTGAGTGGAACCACACCGCGTATGGCGTACGACAATACACTCGACCCGCGCTGGGCATGGCCATACTTTCATTAGGACTGGTGCTCTCGGGCGTGAATACGCATGTTGAGGGTTGCTCCTCGGTGCGAATGCTGTATAATTTGAGGTTGACATACTCTGTGACTGTCCGATCACAAACACTTCATGTATGGGGACGATACCCTAGTGTAGACGAGCATGTACCGTTCGAGGTTGAGTTACTCTGTGAATGTCCGATCACAAACACTTCATGTATGTGGACGATCCCCGGTGTGTATGAGCATGTGTTGTTTGAGGTTACCGCTCTGTGTGAATGTTTTGTAACAAACACTGCATGCATATGGCCGATCTCCGGTGTGGGTGAGCATGTGCCCTTTGAGGCCGACACTCGCTGTGAATGTCCGGTCACAAACACTACATGTATGGGGAGGATACCTGGTGTGGAGGCACATGTGTTTTGTGAGGCTGCCACTGTGCCTGAATGTTTTTTCACACTCACTGCATGTATATGGACGATCCCCGGTGTGGATCAGCATGTGCCGTTTGAGGCTGCCATTCAATGCGAATGTGGCAATATGACGATCCCCGGTCACCAGGCAAGTCCGGTCACAAACACTACATGCATGGGGACGATCCCCGGTGTGGATGCACATGTGTTTGTTGAGGTTACCGATATGTCTGAATGTCCGGTCACAGACACTACATGCATAGGGACGATCCCCGGTGTGGGTGAGCATGTGCCGTTTGAGGCTGTCATTCAATGCGAATGTCCAGTCACAAAAACTACATGTATGGAGACGATCCCCGGTGTGGATGAGCATGTGCCGTTTGAGGCTAGAACTTGATGTGAATGTGCCGTCACAAACACTACATGTATGGGGACGATCCCCTGTGTGGATTAACATGTGCTGTTTGCGGTGGCTACTTTGTGAAGATGTATAGTCACAAACACTACATGCATAGGGTCGATCCCCGGTGTGGATGCGCATGTGCTGTTTGAGGCTAGAATTGGATGTGAATTTGTCGTTACAAACAATACATGTATGGGGACGATCCCCGGTGTGGATTAACATGTGCTGTTTGAGGTTGCTACTTTGTGAAGATGTATAGTCACAGACACTACATACATAGGGACGATCCCCGGTGTGGATGCGCATGTGTTGTTCGAGGGTACTGCTATGTTTGAATGTCTTCTCACAATCACTGCATGCGTAGGGACGATCCCCGGTGTGGGTGAGCATGTGCCGTTTGAGGGCGCGATACAGTGTGAATGTCTTGTTACAAGTACTACATGTATGGGGGAAATCCCCGGTGTGTATGAGCATATGTTCTTTGAGTTTGCTACTAGTTATGAATATCTTGTCACATTCTGTGCATTTATGTGATTGCCTCCCGGTATGGTCCATCATGGGCAAACTCACTTTTTGGGATGTTCTCTCAGAATAGGGATTGGCTCCCGATGTAAACGAATTAATAAAGTTCAACGTTCATCACCATTGTAGGATCTGGACATCGCACTTGGAAGCTGTGGTGCTGTGCGTTTGACCTGAAAAAGGAAGAACGGAAATAACAGACATTGAGCTGGTCTGGCATAGAAATCCATTACAACACTGGGTCATTGCACATATTTAACACACACCTTAAAATGTTTCTAATGGAACTTCTAGTATATACTCAATATATACAGTAGCGCTTCTCTGCTGCTCACGTAATCAATGTGCATGATCACGTGGTTACAACAACAATGACTGAAAGTCGTAAATAGACACGGAAATCGATTCTTCGCAAAAACGACATAAGTCTGGGCCAAAGTACCAAGACCACCAAATGCAGCTGGACAAGACGCGTTTGATGCGCCATATTTCAACAAAACCGTTACATAATAAGGAGAAAATAAAAGAATACCTACTTTGAATTGGAGGGCTTCTGAAAGTTTCAGTACTTGCTGTAGTTGTTGTATCCACGTGATCACACACTTTGATAATCATGATAATATACGAATAGTATACGCAACTATTATAATAAGAACTATACGAACTGTGGTGAACATGTAAATGAACAATACTACAGAATGGATGTTTCCAACTATATATTTATTCCCAGCTTAACTAATTTATTCTGTCAATCCTGTTTCACTGTCTGTGTAGATTGTCAGAGCCGACACTACAATAGTGAATCAAAGGCTTTGGGTCTCAGGGGGCCGTTTCACTACACTTCGTACGACTAAAATATTCGTAGGTGCAAAATTACGATAGTCTGTAAATTTAACATTAACAACGTTTTCTTGTAAACAAGTATTGGATTTACATGTATTTATTGAGCACATGCTGCATATGCAGTCTATGCTCAATACATGTAAATGCATCAATTAACATTTCCAGACGATCCTAAATTTGCAGTTACGAACATTTTAGTCGTAAGAAGTTTAGTGAAACGGGCCCCAGATATTCACAGGAAGCGACGAACTGATCGGTAGGTAAATACAGATGCAGTAAATGAACATTTGTATCCTATTTCTGAACCTAATGGTAGCTGAATCAAGAACGTCATGAATCCCATCGCTGTGCTGGTTGACTTGGTTGGTTATTATCGTGTAACTTCAGTCATTTAGAGCCGGAAGCACACCCATATTGGAGAATCATTGCAAATTAAAACTTACCATAATCTGTTCTGGTGTCAATATCACCCCGCCTCACACCCAACCACAAACAAGATAAGAGGGACCAGTGTAATTGATCTTCATTTGTTGCTGTGACTGGAGAAATTGGAGTTGCGACTGTTGTCGCTACTGATCAAATAGCACACTCCTGTAGAACTGATAACAATGTATTTTACATGTTAGAAGCATTAGCGGGTGTAATATTGAAGGAATGGCGAACAGTGCAGATCCAGACGACCATGCGGATGCTACCATCAGACAAGCCTGATCTACACTGGTCGCAAAACACATAAACCCCATTTTTTCAGTCACAGTCGATATGCAAGGATACCTTACACATTAAACAACTGAGACACAATTAATGAGGCTCGGTCACGGTAGTCTCCCTTGGTACTAATCCTACAGTGATCCTCCAGATTATCGGACAAAATATGGCATTTGTTTTGTACAGAATAACATTTTCACAGAACAGTCCTCGGTTCTTGCTTTCTCAACGCATGTAAACTATTTATCAAATTGCAAATTGCAAATTTCTCACTTAAAACAGTGGGTCAATTTATCAGTCGTAAGGGCTTTATATTTTTATTATTTGTTTTACAAACCTGCCGCCGAAAATTTAGCGTCTTTTATTTAAACTAGAAATGTGGTAGATTGCCCCCGCTTGCAGCCAAAGAAAACGAGACACATTTAAAAACAATGAAACTATGAAATTATAAGCCATTTACCCGAGCGTTAAGGTTTCGAACACACCAAGTCTGTGACATTGACCCTAGGCTTGGCGGGGGCGGGACTAACGCATGTAAACTATTTATCAAATTGCAAATTGCAAATTTCTCACTTAAAACAGTGGGTCAATTTATCAGTCGTAAGGGCTTTATATTTTTATTATTTGTTTTACAAACCTGCCGCCGAAAATTTAGCGTCTTTTATTTAAACTAGAAATGTGGTAGATTGCCCCCGCTTGCAGCCAAAGAAAACGAGACACATTTAAAAACAATGAAACTATGAAATTATAAGCCATTTACCCGAGCGTTAAGGTTTCGAACACACCAAGTCTGTGACATTGACCCTAGGCTTGGCGGGGGCGGGACTAATGTGGATTTGTCACAGGGCGGTAGAGAACCATTGGAGCAATGCGTGTGTGAAATGTGAAGCAGATCAGAGGAAGGAAACAGAAATTATAAGCCATTTACCCCAGCGTTAAGGGTTCGACTAATGTGGATTTGTCACAGGGCGGTACTAGAGAACCATTGGAGCAATGTGTGTGTGAAATGTGAAGGAGATCCGAACAAGGAAACTGCAATTATAAGCCATTTACCCGAGCGTTAAGTTTTCGAACACACCAAGTCTGTGACCATGACCCTGGGCTTAGCGGGAGCGGGACGAATATGGATTTGTCACAGGGCATCAGAGGACCATTGGAGGAATGCGTGTATGAAATGTGAAGCAGATCCTAGCAAGGAAACTGCAATTATAAGCCATTTACCCGAGCGTTAAGGATATTTCGAACACACCAAGTATGTGACCTTGACCTTGGGCTTGGCGGGGGTGGGGGGGGGGGGGGGGACGAATGAGGATTTGTCACAGGGCGGTAGAGAACCATTGGAGCAATGCGGGTGTGAAATGTGAAGCAGATCCGAAGGAAATAGAAAGTATAAGTCATTTACCCGAGCGTTAAGGTTTCGAACGCACCAAGTCTGTGACCTTGACCCTGTGCTTAGCGGGGGCGGGACGAATGTGGATTTGTCACAGGGCGGTAGAGGACCATTGGAGCAATGTGTGTGTGAAATTTGAAGCAGATCCAAGCAAGGAAACAGAAATTATAAGCCATTTACACGAGCGTTAAGGTTCCGGGACGAACGTACGTACTGACGGCCGGACACCGGTAACACTATATGCCCCCTCACCTTTCGGTGGCGGGGGCACAATAACCTTGTTTTTTTTTGGCAATTTTAATTGGGTATTTAAGCAAATACGCAGCTTATCTGGAGCTCTGTATGTATATAAATGTATAATGTGCTTGATTGTCTTGCAGTGCAAATAACCTATTAGACATTAAACCTACTCCACTTGGTGTGTTGTTCTCGTTTATCTTTAAAGTTTTTATGCGGCGATTTCCTGTTCTATCGGATTTCTGTTCAACTAATTTATGAATGATTCAAACATTACATTGCGTTTTTCATATTTACATTTTAATATGAACTAGAGTTTGTCAGAAGACAACGACGCTCGCCTGTTGGCAGCATTGCCTCAAAGGTGGGACTAACACTGCCATTAACATTTCCACCAATAACATTTAAACGATCTCACTAGCATTGACATGAGGGACCGCTGTGGACGGTTAGTCGTGGAATTGCTACAGCATGATGGAGATTGATGCATGTACGAAATATGAAAGCACCCCTTGTAAAGAAAGAGAAGTCATAAGAAATTGACGGCAACGTTAAGTTTATGAATGCACTATGTCTGTGACCGTGGCCTTGTCGTCATGGGTGGGCGGTTGTTCGTGGATTTGCTACAGCATGATAGAGACTCATCAGATGGATGCATGTGTGAAATATCAAAGAGCTCCCTGTAAACAAACAGAAGTTATAAGAAAGTTACCAATTCGTTAATGAATGCACTAATGTGACCTTGAACTTAGTGTACGTTGTGGACCGTGAATCGTGGATTTTCTACAGCGTGGTAGAGGTTCACCTGAGGAATGCATGTATGCAATATCAAGGTGTTCCATGAAACGAAATGGAAGTTATAACACATTTATCCGAACGTTATGTCGGTGGACACACCAAGTTTGTGACCTTGACTTTACGGTAAGGGGTGGGTGGTGGGTCGTGATTTTCTACGGCTTGAAAGAGGATCACGAGTTGAATGCATGTATGAACTATCAAGGCGCTCCCTGTAACGAAACAGAAGTTATAAGAAATATACCCCAACGTTAAGTTCATGAACGTGCTAAGTTTGTGACCTTGATCTTGGAGTAAGGGATTGGCGGTAGGTGGTGGATTTGTTACACCGTGATAGATGATCATGAGTTGAATGCATGTATAAACTATCAAGGCGCTCCCTGTAAAGAAACCTAAGTGATAAGAAATGTACACAAACGTTAAGTTTATGAACGTGCTAAGTTTGTGACCTTGATATTGGAGTAAGGGAGGGATTGGCGGTGCGTGGTGGATTTGTTACATCATGATAGAGGATCATCAATTGAATGCATGTATGCACTATCAATGCGCTCCCTGTAAAGATCCAGAAGTTCTTAAGAAATTTACCCCACCGTTAAGTTTATGAACGCACAAAGTTTGTGACGTTGGGGTAAGGGGTGGGTCGTTACTCACTCACCCAGGTTCGATTTGCACAATAGAGGATCATAAGATGAATGCATGTATGATATTTCAAGGCGTTCCCTGTAACGAAACAAACTTTATAAGAAATTTACCCCAAACGTTAAGTTTATGAACGTGCCAAGTTTGTGATCCTGACTTTGGGGTAAGGGATGGACGCTGGAAGGTGGATTTGTTACAGCATGATAGAGGATCATCAGATGAATGCATGTATACAATATCAAGGTGCTCCCTGTACAGAAACAGAAGTTATCCAACGTTAAGTTTATGAACGCACTAAGTTTGTGACCTTGACCTTTGGGTAATGGGTGGGCGGTGGGTAGTGAATTTGCTATAATAGCATGATAGAGGGTCATCTGAGGAATGTATGTATGAAATATCAAGGTGTTCCATGAAAAGAAACAAACGTTATAAGACATTTACCCCAACGTTAAGTATGTGGACGCCGACTACGCCGACTATACATTAGCTCTTTCTGCCCTTCATGTAGGCGAGTTAAAATGAAAGGCGTTACTAACGCACGCACGGACATGGACTAACGCTATCACATGTTGTCTATCGGCGAGGTGATACAAAATCAGTCAAGGACATGGATGGGTGGACGGGGTATGAGTGGGTTGAAATTGCTACATCAACCATTTCTGAAAAAAAAATTAAGTGTGTAGATATGTTACCGCTGACAAATAGTCTACATAAACATGTGAAGAAGAACGGATTCAAAATACTTGGCCAAAACATAATATTTGCAGAACGGCAATATGCAAATTTCAAAGAGGACAATACGACAGTTTCTTTCATTGCAAGTTATGACACATTTGTTTAAACATAATGAAAATAGGTCACTGATCGAGACATTGGGAGAAGCTAATAACCCGGATCATGCATTGGTTGCTGGTGTCAACGAAACAAACATGAAGTTAGCTGAGGCGAATGGAATAATAGTGTTAAATAATAGTCCAATTCGCTACAAAGTGGTTACATCTCATGGAGCCGGGGTTGTTCATCTCCATTGCTCTAAGCTCACATATATACACAAGCACAAGAAGAGATATACAAGAATAGACCAGTATCTCAAAAATGCCGAGATTGATCCAACAAATGTGTTCTTAACATAAAATGGTAGACGTATTTGGGTCAGTATTGTGTCCATTTTCAAATGGACTGATCAAGGTCAAATACCACTATTTGAAAAAGCCATTTCAAAGAACGATTCAAAATTCAAGATATTATGGCATGATATGGCATTAACATCTTCACTAAAGAAACATATTTTAACACCAAACAGGAACAAATATAGCAGTATTATCAATATCATGTCTTCTCTGAAATTGAGTCGCTCACCACGTAGCAGATTGTCGCTATGGAAGAAAGTTACTCGACGAAACTGTAGGGTAAATATAGTGAAGAATAAGTGGTAGCAAAAGCTATTTTTATACATGTACGTGACAACACGCGCAGAGCAGGATATGGTGGAGGTTGACATCTTTGACATTAAATTTTTTTGAATTTGTGCTCAAATCTAAAACACTACGCAAGAAAGTGAAGGAAAAACCAGTGACGTGTGTTGAAAAGGTTGTTAAACCAACACTACCAACGTTGTACAACCTCACCACCATGGATTTCATCCATACTGAGCAGACGATTAGTGGGACTAGACTCTTTGAACAGCTTTAAGGAAGAGTCTATCTGGTATTATTAATCAACATTTCAAATGTGTCTTACTGCCCAGACGGACGTGCGCTGATTGTCGTATACGTTTTGAGCGCCTGCTAGAAGTACTAAGCTCAAAGTATTATTCTCTAGAACAGCAAAAACAATGGAATGTCTATGGAGATGGACGTGAAATTGGTGGGACACAGAGCACATTCACTGGAATCAACATTTTGGACAAGTCAGCCTTACTGCACAACGTTAAATTCCAAAGTTCGCTCCACATCTACCATGTCTACTCCATCCATATAGTTTACGAAAACGATAACCGAGACAACATAGAAGAGAACCTTGGTAATCCAGAAAGTCAGCACCACATCAACCACTGCTTACCCACCCACAAGGACACAGGTTACCTTTCTTCTGGAGACGAGATGTGTTTGGAGGCAACATTAGATGGTTCCAATGAGCCGATTCCACTGTTAAAATATAGATGGAACATGTACAAGAAGTGTAGCAAAGCCAGAAAGGCCGAAGTATCAAAAGATGGCTTCAGACTCGAGTTCGGGGGAAAATAGACAGACACCATTCAGATTATACATGCAGTTACATTTACCAGAATCATCGAGAAGTTACTCAATTTGGAAATTGATAACTTGTTATCAGAAGCCAACAAGGAGAAGCAGCGAGGAGCGGATGGCAAAGTATTCAAACAAGTGTCAATTTCTAATCTGGAGTCCAATTTCAGACGAAGGGGAGTTCGTCAGGGGAATTTCATTATTTCTCGACAAATATGTTTAAATAGTTTGCCAAAATTATGCTTGTTTTGTAAGATTTGGGACTTCACAAATAAAATATTTTGTCGGCCAGCATAAATAAAATATTTTGTCGGCCAGCATAAATAATTCATTTTTTATGCATGCGATATTCAGCCAATAGAAATTAAATTGATGCTTAAATAGTGTCTTTGACTAGTCTGACTAATGAAATTTAACTGTTGTCTAAATAACTTAAACCGATGCTTAATTATAGTTTTCAACAATCTGAATAAGATAATTCAATCTTTTGAAAATATACTATGTATTATGCTCGGTCCGTATGCTATGAGACTTCACAAGTTTCACGTTTTGGCGGTCAGCAAAAATAATTATTTGCAGTTTGCCAATATAAATTAAACCAATGTTTAATTATTCTCTGCAATAAACCTGAAACAAAAATCATTAAATATTTTGCAAAAAAAATATGCTTGGTTTGCAAGATTTGAGACTTCACAAATATATCGTCCGCCGGCATAAATAATTCCTTTTTATGAAGGCTATATTCAGCCAATAGAAATTAAATTGATGCTTAAATAGCACCATGACATTAACATTGTCACGGTATCATAGAGCACCAAACAACAAATGAAAATATCATATATATATATAGTGTTCCTTCACAATGCAATATTACATCATAGAAAAACACGGCGGCACTATATATAAAGGTGTAAGCCTAAATTAAAAACATGGAGCGCCGTGGCGTAATGGTTAGTGCGTCGGACTACTGATCCAATGGTCGTGGGTTCGAGCCTGACTAGCGGCGTGCGTTGTGTCCTTGAGCAAGATACTTTATCCACACTGCTCCAGTTCACCCAGCTGTAAATGGGTACCGATAATTCGTAGTTGCTCTGTAAATACGAATTACTGGCTTCTCTCAAAAACTCTCTACCTCCGTTCTTTCTCCCATTCTTGGGAGACGGCATGCAAGGTCCTAGCCAGTGCCGCCGTTAAATATAAGCTTAACAAAATGGCAATGCTGGACCGGGGGTTGTCCCCAAATTGGTAGCAAAGTGAACAATTCCTGTCCACATTGTTGATACCAGCAGTGTTGATTTCATTACATTATTGACCAAATGGTTAGGTATTTTTCTCAGACACATGATGATGTATGTGACTATAAGGTTCAAATGAATGTTGCTAATAACGTAACTCTTTATAATTCTATAAACAATAACAAGAGCTCCGCGGAGCAAAATGTCCCGCCTGGCGCAGTTTGATAGTATATAAGGAGCTTGTAATAACCATGGGGTTAGTGAGCACAATGGGATTTCTGTAGAATGATGCGGGATGTTGTTACAAATGCATGTATGGAATATTAAAGCATAAACTGAGCGTTAATTTTTCCAAACACGGACATTTCTAAGTCAGTGACCTTGACCTTTGGGGTTAACAGGCACCATGGGCTTTCTGTAGAATGATGGGCTTTCTGTAGAATGATGCGGGATGTTGTTACAAATGCATATATGGAATATTCTACACGGACCTGCGGTCTACACTGAATATGTTGTCAACTTTTGATGCCATTTACGGAAAATATTGTAAATTGTGCCTCATATTTTCATGAAAACAATTTAAATTTTGTAAACGTATTTCATGAAATTACGCAGATATCTGAATGTACAAAATCACATGGCGACTGGCGTTTCTCACATAATGGATTCGATTATTCATTATATAATATGGGACGCCGTGCCTTTAAGATAATTTTACACTATCACCGAACACACACACACACACACGCACGCACGCACACACACGCACACGCGCACACACACACACACACACACACGAGAACGTACCTTATAATGGACAAGAATACACGGACAAGCTGCAAGAACAAAGGAATCTTGAATTCTTCAACTAATCTGACGATAAGCATGATAAGCAAATGGCGTAAAATAATTACAAGGGACGTAACAGCTTTTCTGACAACGGCGGGTGATTCTCGCAATCAGTTAAACAGACTCATGCGAAAAATATTGAAAAATACTCACAAATGAATTACAAAGCGAGAGCCACAATAAAAATGCAGTAATCGCATCAGATGTGATTTCATTTTTTTACAAAGTTACCCCATCCATCTATTGCAACTGTTAATGTCTTCCCGAAACTTGGATTATACAATCTACAAATTAATACAAGCTTTAGACTAGGGAAAATTCAAGCAAATAAAACACGACCATTGAAAATAATGTTGACTGAAAAATCTGAGAGAAAATACCTGTTGGATAATGCCATTTAAACATTGTTTAAACTGAGCGAAGAAAATTATTATTTAGATGGCTACAATATGTTCATAACTGATACCTCTAAAGGCAGGGGATGTGCAATATATATCAAATCAAACATCAAGGCGGTCAAAGCGGATATAAATTCAGAATTTGAAGAAAATATTCTATGTGAAATTAAACTGAAAAATAATGACACTTTAATAGTTGGATGTATCTACAGAAGACCGAATTGTAACAAAGAAAATTTTGCACAACTAATCTCATTATTTTACAAAATTAGTATTGTAAATCCAAATCATCTAATTATAACGGGTGACTTCAACTTTAATGAAACTGGGAAAATAATACAACATCTGTGGGTGAAAACAACATGGCAACTAAATTTTTGAACTGTATAATGGACGAATTTCTATTCCAACACGTAAGGCAATCAACAAGGATAAGAACGGGCAATGAACCATCAATCTTAGATCTTATTTTTACCAATGAGGAAAATATGGTGGAAGAAGTGGAATTTTTACCAGGTCTAGGACTGAGCGACCACCTTGTTTTACACTGTGTTTTAACTGTTATATTGAACAAAATAACCGGACGTACGAGAAACTGAACTATTACAGAGGAGATTACAGGACAATTGGAGAATAATCATCGTCTGTGCAATGGGATTCGGTGATGAGGGGACTGGATGTGTCTGATTCCTGGAGTAGATTTACTGAAACAATCGTTAAATTACTTGAGAAACATGTGCCAGTGAGTAAATCAACACCCAGCAAA
This sequence comes from Conchocele bisecta, assembly GCA_029237695.1. Lineage (NCBI taxonomy): Eukaryota > Metazoa > Mollusca > Bivalvia > Lucinida > Thyasiridae > Conchocele > Conchocele bisecta. The sequence goes on along the minus strand of CM055274.1, from coordinate 77,394,361 downwards.
GGTAAACGCAGCCCCTTCGTTACTACCAGCTGCAAAGAAGCATTAAATACACAAACATACCAGGTGGAAAAAGTTTACTTATTGCAAAAGTGACAACTACAATTAATATAAACAAGCAAGAAATAAAGTGACTAAAGAACTTAGACACTCAAAATATACGTACGAACAAGACTTAGCAGCCAAGATCAAAACTGAAAATAAACTCTTTTGGAAGTATGTAAGGTCGAAAACAAAAACAAAATCAGTAGTAAGTAAACTTGAGAAATCAAATGTAGAACTAACAAACAGTGATCAAGAAACTGCAACCATTCTGAACCAATACTTTGCCAGTGTGTTCACAAATGAGAATACCGATGAACTTGCCGCTATGCAAGCCAAAGACATTAATCAAATAGGAAAAACGGAAATAACAGTAGAAAAAATCATGAAAGCAATAGACAAACTCAAATAATCGAAATCGCAGGGCCCAGACAACATCCATCCAAAAGTGTTAAAAGAGACCAAATCAGCAGTTATACAACCATTGAAACTTATCTTCGAGAAATCAATAACAGAAAGTAAATTACCATAAATCTGGAAACAGGCCAACGTATCTGCAATATTTAAAAAAGGGCCGTGACAAAAACCGGAAAACTATCGACCAATAAGTCTAACATCTGTGCCAGGAAAATTAATGGAGCGTTTAATATGGGATGAAATAGTAAGTCATATGACCGAAAATAACATTTTCTCCCCAGTACAACTTGGCTTTGTAAAAGGTAAATCGTGTACAACGCAACTTTTAGAATTTCTAGAGGAGATACGCGAGGTAATTTATTTAGACTTCTGTAAAGCGTTTGACAAAGTTCCACACTAGCGACTATTACTAAAGTTAGAAAATTATGGATAGTAGGAGAAATAAAAGACTGGGTTCAAAACTTCTTAGCTGATAGAATACAGCGAGTTGTCATAAATGGAGAAAAATCAGAATGGCGAAAAGTGACTAGCGGTATTCCACAAGGCAGTGTCTTAGGACCTATTCTCGTCTTGACTTATATCAATGACTTACCTGAAGAGATGACAAAATGTATAAAGTTGTTCGCAGATGATTCCAAGCTCTTCTCCAGTGTAAACAACAAAGGACATGCTGATGAACTACAACAAGACCTAAATACAGCAGAAAGATGGGCTAAAAAGTGGCAAATAGAAGTTAACACCAACAAATGCAAACACTTACACATTGGAAAAAAAGACATCAACCAAACATACAAAATGCACTCAAACAGCGGTTTGACTAAAGTAACCAAGGTTAATAGTGAAAATGATCTCGGTGTCACAATCGACACAAATTTAAACTTCTCCGAGCACATTGCCAAACAAGTAACAACAGCAAACAGAAATTTAGGAATAATATGCAGAACGTTCACATACTTAGATAGAGAAATATTTTTAAACTTATATAAATCATTGGAAAGACCCCATTTGGAATATGTATCACCAGTATGGTCACCACTCTACAAACAGGATAAAATTTCAATTGAAAATGTACAACGAAGAGCCACGAAACTAGAGAGTAATTTAAATCACCTGCCCTAAAATGAAAGGTTGAAAACACTTGGAATCCCATCATTGGAATACAGAAGATAAAGAGCGATCATGATCCAAGTGTACAAAATCATGGAAGGAATCGACAAAGTAGAACACAACCAATTCTTCACAAGAGCAACATACATAACAACGTGAGGCCACAGTCGAAAATTGTTAAAACTAGATTGGTCAGTAAGCGAGGCTTACGGAATACTCCCCGCGTGGGCCCAGGTACCCCTAAAATATGTAAAAAATTCAAAGTGTGTGGGCTTGTGACCTTGACTCTGGGCTTAGCGGGAGCGGCATGCACGTAAACTTGTCACAGGGTGGTAGAGGTCCATTGGAGCAATGCGTGTGTGAAATGTGAAGCAGATCCGAGCAAGGAAATATAAGTTATAACCGATTTCTCTGATGTTAAGTTTTGGAAAGAGACTATAAGTATGTGACATTGACCTCGAGATCAGCGGGAATTTGTCACAGCATGATAGTAGAGCCTTAGAGGAATGCATGCATGAAACATTAAGAATTTTCAATGAAAGAAATAGAAGCTATAACATATTTCTCTGATGTTAAGTTTTGTAAAGATACTAAGTATGTCACCTTGACCTTGGGATCAGCGGGGATTGGACGGTCGTAGATTTGTCACAGCATGATAGTACAACCTTAGAGGAATGCACAAGTGAAATAATATAATAATTTTCAATGAAGGAAATAGAAGTTATAACTTATTTCTCTGATGTTAAGTTTTGTAAAGAGACTAAGTATTTGACCTCGACATTGGGATCAGCGGGGGTAGGACGGTCGTCGATTTGGCACAGCATGGTAGTAGGGCCTTACAGGAATGTGTGAACTATTAAGCATTTTAGATGAAGGAAATAGAAGTTATAACAATATTTCTCTGATGTTAAGTTTTTTAAAGAGACTAAGTATTTGACCTTGCCATTGGGATCAGCGGGGGTTGACGGTCGTGGATTTTGCACAGCATGGTAGTAGAGCCTTACAGGAATGCATGTGTGAAATATTAAGCATTTTAGATGAAGAAAATAGAAGTTATAACAATATTTCTCTGATGTTAAGTTTTGTAAATAGACTAAGTATTTGACCTTGACCTTGGGAACAGCGGGGGTTTTAGTTATAGGACTGACAATGAGATAAGATCCTTGCGGTTGTTGGACGTCGTGGAAGACGTGTGGACGCACACTTACGTGTATTACCTTTTAGTCTTATGTTATGCATGTGAATTAAATTAAAGCATAGATGACGGGATAGTTGATTTACTCTCTGATGTTTTGTTATTTAAGAGAATAATTAGAGCCTTTCAGACAGTGAACAGCGGGTTGTGACGGCGGTCGTGGATTTGACAGCAGTAGTTAGAGCTTACATGAATGCATGTGTGAAGTATTAAGCATTTTAGATGAAGGAAATATAAGTTATACCAATATTTCTCCGATGTTAAGTTTTGTAAAGAGACTACGTGTTTGACCTTGACCTTCGGATCAGCGGGTGTTGGACGGTCGTGGATTTGGCACAGCATGGTAGTAGAGCCTTAGAATGCATGTGTGAAATATTAAGCATTTTAGATGAAGGAAATAGAAGTTATAACAATATTTCTCTGATGTTACGTTTTGTAAAGAGACTAAGTATTTGACCTTGACCATGGGATCAGCGGGGGTTGGACGATCGTGGATTTGGAACAGAATGGTAGTAGAGCCTTACAGGAATGCATGTGTGAAATATCAAGCATTTTAGATGAAGGAAATAGAAGTTATAACAATATTTCTCTGATGTTAAGTTTTGTAAAGATACCTTGACCATGGGATCAGCAGGGATTGGACGGTCGTGGATTTGGCACAGCATGGTAGTAGAGCCTTACAGGAATGTGTGAACTATTAAGCATTTTAGATGAAGGAAATAGAAGTTATAACAATATTTCTCTGATGTTAAGTTTTGTAAAGAGACTAAGTATTTGACCTTGACATTGGGATCAGCGGGGGTTGGACGGTCGTGGATTTGGCACAGCATGGTAGTAGAGCCTTACAGGAATGCATGTGTGAAATATTAAGCATTTTAGATGAAGAAAATAGAAGTCATAACAATATTTTTCTGATGTGAAGTTTTGTAAATAGACTAAGTATTTGACCTTGACCTTGGGATCAGCGGGGGTTGGACGGTCGTGAATTTGGCACAGCATGGTAGAGCATTACAGGAATGCATGTGTGAAATATTAAGCATTTTAGATGACGGAAATAGAAGTTATAACAATATTTCTCTGATGTTAAGTTAAATTGTAAAGAGACTAAGTATTTGACCTTCAGCTTGGGATCAGCTGGGTTTGGACGGTCGTGGATTTGGCACAGCATGGTAGTAGAGCCTTACAGGAATGCATGTGTGAAATATTAAGCATTTTAGATGAAGGAAATTGAAGTTATAACAATATTTCTCTGATGTTAAGTTTTGTAAAGAGACTAAATATTTGACCTTGACCATGGGATTAGCGGGGGTTAGACGGTCGTGAATTTGGCACAGCATGGTAGTAGAGCCTTACATGAATGCATGTGTGAAATATTAAGCATTTTAGATGAAGGAAATAGAAGTTATAACAATATTTCTCTGATGTTAAGTTTTGTAAAGAGACAAATTATTTGACATTGACCTTGGGATCAGCGGGTGTTGGACGGTCGTGGATTTGGCACAGCATGGTAGTAGAGCCTTAGAATGCATGTGTGAAATATTAAGCATTTTAGATGAAGGAAATAGAAGTTATAACAATATTTCTCTGATGTCAAGTTTTGAAAAGAGACTAAGTATTTGACCTTGACCATGGGATCAGCGGGGGTTGGACGGTCGTGGATTTGGAACTGCATGATAGTAGAGCATTACAGGAATGCAAGTGTGAAATATCAAGCATTTTAGATGAAGGAAATAGAAGTTATAACAATATTTCTCGGATGTTAAGTTTTGTAAAGATACCTTGACCATGGGATCAGCGGGGATTGGACGGTCGTGTATTTGGCACAGCATGGTAGTAGAGCCTTACAGGAATGCATGTGTGAAATATCAATCTTTTAGATGAAGGAAATAGAAGTTAATAACAATTATTCTTGATGTTAAGTTTTGTAAAGGAGACTAAGTATTTGACCTTTGCCTTGTGGATCAGCGGGGGTTGGACGGTCGTGGATTTGGAACTGCATGGTAGTAGAGCATTACAGGAATGCATGTGTGAAATATCAAGCATTTTAGATGAAGGAAATAGAAGTTATAACAATATTTCTCGGATGTTAAGTTTTGTAAAGATACCTTGACCATGGGATCAGCGGGGATTGGACGGTCGTGTATTTGGCACAGCATGGTAGTAGAGCCTTACAGGAATGCATGTGTGAAATATCAATCATTTTAGATGAAGGAAATAGAAGTTATAACAATATTTCTCTGATGTTAAGTTTTGTAAAGAGACTAAGTATTTGACCTTGACCTTGTGATCAGCGGGGGTTGGACGGTCGTGGATTTGGCACAGCATGGTAGTAGAGCCTTACAGGAATGCATGTGTGAAATATTAAGCATTTTAGATGAAGGAAATAGAAGTTATACTAATATTTCTCGGATGTTAAGTTTTGTAAAGAGACTAAGTATTTGACCTTGACCATGGGATCAGCGGGGGATGGACGGTCGTGGATTGCACAGCATTGTAGTAGAGCCTTACAGGAATGCATGTGTGAAATATTAAGCATTTTAGATGACGGAAATAGAAGTTATAACACTATTTCTCTGATGTTAAGTTTTGTAAAGAGACTAAGTATTTGACCTTGACCTTGGGATCAGCGGGGGTTGGACGGTCGTGGATTTGGCACAACATGGTAGTAAAGCCATACGGGAATGCATGTGTGAAATATTAAGCATTTTAGATGAAGGAAATATAAGTTATAACAATATTTCTCTGATGTTAAGTTTACGGACGCACGGACGGACGGACGGACGGACGGACGGACAACCAGTATACCCCCACAACTCGTTGCGGGGGGTATAAATATGAATATCCTCTATGTATTACACTAGTGTATCATGATTTATAATTCACTGTGTTGTAACACTGCAAATGTATATTTTGTCCTAGTGCATGGTATGGTGTTAGCAGTAAGCCAACTCAGTAGACACATAATGTTCTTTACAGGAATTAAATAAGTGTATAGCTGTGTCACTATTCCAATAGTTCTAAACATTACAAGTGCCCGCTGTACAGATACATGTATAATCGTTTAGTAATATCTATTTTACTGATAGTGACTCGCGGTGGTATCGCGCTATTTTAGTATGAAAATGAGGCATGGTATCGTTTTAATTATTTACACTAATTAAATACGTCACCTGAAAAAATAATATTTTCGATATATTATAAAGTATATAGTATATAATATAGTATTATAAGCTTATATTCAGTACTTTCGGTACTGTGATAAGGTAATGTCGCGTTCTAGTAACGTCAGGAGACACATTCATTACCGTGTTGGCTTGGCCCCGGAATGAGCATTGTCTACAGCCATGGTCAAACAGCTCATGGCGTGCTGTTTGACCATGGCTGTAGACAATGCTCATTCCGGGGCCAAGCCAACACGGTTTGAACACGGCTGTGAGCGGTGTCAAACAACGGCAGCCATGTAACACTAGTTGTTTCTATCCTCCCACATGGCGGGCAAACTTTATCTGCTAGTGAAAAGCAAATTCGAATGGTGTAAGAGGTTTTATTGTACATGTATACATACTGAAGCAAATCGAACGGTTATATGATGGCTGTAATCGCTTACTATTTCGTTCATACTCTAAACCAAGCGGTGACCAGTATCGAGCTCAACCTATTTCACATATGGCAAGATGTAACCCCATTAAATAAATTAAACATTACCATTTATAACAAATAGCTGTTCGATAGGAAATGAACAGTAAATACTAGTACTCGGAAAGCAGACTGCATTTTACAACTGATTAATTACAAGTATGTTATTGTTCACACATTGCATTTTTCAAGAAGTAAATGCTGCGGTCGTGAACTCTCCATCGCATTATTTCCATAAAAGTCCAATACATGAACAATAAAACATGGCATCATTAAACGAAGCTTATCCCCTCGCTGGCAGCCTTGTTAATAATACTAATAAAACACACAAGTCCTCAATGACCTTGGGCTGTAGTGGCGTTTTGGCAGATAATCATAGCGTTCTCCCGCACGATGAAACATGTTATGGCGGACGGGCATCAATTCCATTACATTCGACGTGCCGATGTTCTCGACTCAGCTGTCAAGAAATGAGCCGTCTAAATACGCCCTTACAATCTCACAGTTAGACGCCGTCCAGTCAACCTACCGGTCAGACGGGCTCCAGTCAAACAGTTATGCCCTCTACCGGTGTGGGAAATAATGCGTACATGGAGAGGCCGTATTATATCGTCCAGTATCGGAGAGAAGTTCATAAACAAATAATGTACGTATCTAAAAGGCCTCCAGGGCACGTTAGTGGGACACCATAATTAATTGTTGATACATCAGAATGTATGTTTATTTACATTCTATAAGTTCAGTATTTCATAACATGTATGTTTAAATACATTTCCTCCAAATATTGTTACATTACACAACACAGTGTATTTTAAAGGTACATGCCCACTCAGTAGGCACAACCTGTTCTTAAAGGTACATGCCCACTCAGTAGGCACAAACTGTTCTTCATATCAGAGACATCATCCGGGACATTTTCTGGCAAAAAAACCCACATTTATTCACCATTACTCCACGTATTGATTAACATTATTATACATGTTATATCAGAAGTAAATTTCCACACTGATATCAGGGGCGACAACCATGTTTCCTTAAAATGTTAACGTACATTATTACTTATTCTCTATATTTATTTTTCGATGTGCAATTATCATATTTTATAATCAGTCGAAAATATGATTATATCTGTACAGCGGGAACTTGTAATTTTTAGAACTGGTGGAATAGTGACCCAACTATACACCTATTTAATTTCTATAAAGAACATTTTGTAACTACTCACTTTAACTACGTAACTTTAATAGGAATTCAATAATTGTGTCACTATTCCACCAGTTCTAAAAATTACAAGTGCCCGCTATACAGATATAATCATTTAGTAATATTTATTTTACTGATATTAACGCGCGGTGGTATCAGGCTATTTTGATATGTGGAAATTTACGTCCGATATACAATGTATAATAATGCCAATCAATACGTGGGGTAATGGTGAATGCATGCTTATTTTGCCAGAAAATATCTCAGATGATGTCTCTGATGTAAAGAACAGTGTGTGCCTACTGAGTGGGCATGTACCATTAATAAATTAATGGATTGTGCCGTCTCAGGCTAGCATTTGTTGCGACTACTTTGTGAACATGCATAGTCACAAACACTACATGCATAGGGTCGATCCCCGGTGTGGATCCGCATGTGTTTGTTGAGGTTACCGATTTGTCTGAATGTCTCGTCACAATCACTGCATGTATATGGACGAACCCCGGTGTGTGAGCATGTGCCGCTTGAGGCTGTCATTCAATGTGAATGTTCAGTCACAAAAACTACAGGTATGTATGGGGACGATCCCCGGTGTGGATGAGAATGTGCCGTGTGAGGCTGGGACTTGATGTGAATGTCCCGCCACAAACAATACATGTATGGGGACGATCCCCGGTGTGGATTAGGATGTGCCGTGTGAGGCTGGCACTTGTTGTGAATGTGCCGTCACAAACACTGCATGTATGAGGAAGTAGTATATAGGGATTCAAAATGATACCACCTACCGTGATATCATTTATAACCCTATATACTACCCCCACCACCCCCGAAAAAATCAAAAATAGGTTAACGAGGAAATTGTCCCCCACCACCCCCGAAAATCCAAAATTGGTCGTGAAAAAAACCATAATGTTTTCACAGCAAATTTATGAATTTTTGAGAAAATAATTTTGAACAGAGGGAGTCCCAATTATATTGGTAATTGACTTTTTTCAAAAGTCGAAATCATTAATGCAAGTACAATAGTTTATATTCCAACACCCCATTTTTCTCCTCCGATATAGCTAATTTATTTCGCAGATCAGCAACTAATTCTACCAGCTCTAGTCTACCGCGTTCACCTTTAGCCACAGGGCAGCGTAGTTGCTTATGTCTACAAAGAATTTGGGCACTAACGAATTTACAAGGGCATCTGGGGCATTGAAATTGTGGGGGGACACAAGGAAATTTTCTACGTCTCGCTAGATGCCTTCGTAGATAGTCTTTACGCGTAAACGTCTTACAACAAGTCTCACACTCCATTATATATGTATTTTTATATATATATGTATATGTTTATATTCAATTGGAAATGAAAAAAACATAATGTTTTCACGACCAATTGAACAGATAAATTTCATAGGTTATACAAAAAGTATATTACCGAAAATATGATAACGCCAGAAATCGAAAGTTTGAGAAGAGAAGCCGAATCTCTAGGGATTACTTATAGTAAACGGTTGAGAGTTAGGGGGTTGACAAATTTGATAAACGCCACAAAGAATGAGGCGTTTATGAAGCGGTTTACCCGCGCCTATAAAAGAGGGGCATTTAAAGACCTCTCACTAGCGAGGAAGTTGGGTAACAGAAATTAAAAAGAAAGTATTGCGGAGCTAAGGGCTAGTGTAATTAATTCTAAAGAATTACCTTCAAGCACAAATAATTTGTCTCAAATTAGACACACAGGTGACCAAATACCAAATAAAAGATCTATAGTTCGCGCGATAGTGGAAAAAGGTGAAGAAATATTGGGGGCTCACGATGAAACATTGGAAAAGGTAGAAAATGGAAGACGGGTAGTTACATTATCCTTTCATAAAAACATTAACATTAACGAGTCTGAACGCATGTCCGATAAACTCGCTCCGTATCTAACAACAAATTTTTATTTGAGATATTCATATTCTTTCAAGCTAGAACATATGGAGGAAACTAAAAATGGAAAACCTATAACTCTAATATTTCACAAAAATCTCGGTGGTAGCGAACCACTATCATCAATGAAAACCGTTAAAAAATGGCTGTCAGATAAGGAGCAAACACGAATAATGTCCGATAAAATAGACAGACCGAATACAAAGTGGAAGTTTGTAAGATGGGTAGAGGTTTTCGTAAAGCTAATACAGGGCAGTAGGGGAATAGATTTGGGACTACAATCCAAAGAAGCAGCAGGAGGAGAACTTCCAGAATGGTTGAAGAATAAAAAAGGTATGTATTCTTTAGATAAGTATAATGACGACCTTTGTCTGTTCAGATGTTTAGCGATGCATATGACAGGTAACAGACCCGACAGATGTACGGACAAAGCGAGAGAATTTAGTAAGCAATATTTCGGTAATAATGTGGTTTCACCAATTCCTTTTTCAGACCTGAACAAGGTTGAAGAGTGTTTTAAAATCGGTATAGAAGTATATCAACCGACCGAATGTGACGTATGGTGGTTGAAAAAGGTGCCAGCACACTACAAGGAAATAGGTAATAAACCAATGACAATAGGACTGTTTAATAATCACGCATTTCTGATAAAAAAAACTTAAAAACCTATCTAAAATTTACGCCTGCGATAATTGCAAACAGAAATTCACGACAGCGAGTAATATGAAGAGACACGGACCAAAATGTATGAAAGGTGAGACAAAAATAGTATGTGATGGTAATTATTTAGAGCGCCCGCGTTCGTCGTTCGAGAAAGCGTTTTACCCAGAAAGTTCTAACAGTTATGGGGCGATCGATTGGATGTATTCTGTGGAAAAGCGGGAGGGAATTCACATTCACCACGAACAGTGCGGACACGGGGGTGAAAGATGGATTTTAGGAGCTCCAGTAGATGGATACTGCCAAGAAAACAATACCGTATATCAATATCACGGCTGTTACTGGCACGGGTGCGAGATTCATGCAAAGCATAGAAAAAAAGAACGCGCATCCACTACGAGAAGAGATACATTTATTAGAAGAAGCAAAGAATTCAACCTAATAGTTATGTGGGAATGCGAATTCCAAAGAACGGGTAAAGATATAAAGATCGGTTGCGACACTACTCTTTATCCATATCAGATAGTATATGATTTTGAGGCGTATCTCAACCCAGAATTTAAAACGCTAGGTAATAGTTTAGAGTACGAATCCGAGCACGTTCCGGTAAGCGTTAGTATAGGAGATAATTTCTCAGGAACAGTAACTCATATTTGTGATAAAGATCCCGCAAAACTTATAGAAAAATTCGTAGAAGATTTGAAAGTCAGGGGAAAAGCTATAAGAGAAGAAGTGTGGTCAAGATATGGGTTTAATACAGAACATTTACGTAAAAACCAAATCGCCAAGATCGAACAGTGGATAGAGCAAGTACCGGTTATAGGTTTTAACAGCAGTAAGTACGATATAAACTTAATAAAGAAATACCTAGTAGGCGAACTGGCATCAACAACAAAGAAAGTAATGGTCGGAAAACGTGCAAACGCAACAATATTTCTATTTACTCCAGAGTTTAGATTTCTTGATGTAATACTTTATCTAGGACCTGGTGTAAGTTACGATAGTTGGATAAAAGCCTACGAATGCAAAGGACAGAAATCTTTCTTTCCTTACGAGTGGTTCGATTCTCCAGACAAACTGGATTACCCAGGACTACCGGATATAGAGAATTGGTATTCCAAACTATCTGGGAAAATGTTACTAGATGAAACAGAATTAAGTAAATGTCGTAGAATTTTCAAAGAAAAGAATATGAAAACTTTCAGAGATTGGTTGAAATATTATAACGATTTAGATGTAGCACCGTTCCTAGAAGCGGTGGAAAAAATGTGTGAATTTTATAAACACAGAGGTGTGGATATTTTCAAAGATGCGGTAACACTACCGGGTGTGGCTATACAATATTTATTGAGAGGAACCATTAAAGAACACAAATCTATACCGGAGGGGGCTCTATATGCACCAAAAGAAGAAACATACAAAATGATGAAAGACGCTCTAGTCGGGGGTCCATCAATCGTATTTACATGCTATGCAGAAGCCGGTATTTCAAATATTAGATCTAATTCCTCATTTGGATCAAATGGAATTAACAAACCTTGCAAGGCTATTTTGGGGTATGATGCAAACGCGTTATATTTATCTACGTTAAATAAAGATATGCCGTGTGGGAGAGAAACTATACACCATATAGATACCCCACATAATCCTAAATTTATTAAAAAGTTTTGTAAAAGAGTTTTATCTGGAGACTGGTTTGGGTTTGCGGAGGTGGATAGAAGTTCCACACAACTTAAAAGATAAATTTTCTGAAATGTCTCCACTTTTTATAAACAGAGAAGTAGATGTTGATGAGGTTCCAGAACACATGATAAAATATTTGGAAGATACTGGAAGAACTAGAGGAAATGGAAGAAAATTGGTGGGATCTATGTCGGCCACCAAAGTACTGCTGTACGCGCCACTATTGAAATGGTATTTAAAACACGGCCTAGAAATAACGGGAGTTCATCGTGTTATAGATTATATTAGTGGTAAACCCTTCGAATGGTTCGCAAAAGAAGTTACAGCCGCAAGACGAACAGGCGATGTAGAACCAAATATGAAACCAGTAGCGGATATAATGAAATTATTAGGCAATTCGTGTTGTGGAAAAATGATAGAGGCAAAAGAGAGACATTTAAATACGACATATACACAAGACGAAACCTGTGTTGACAAAGCGTTAAGATCTGCATTCTTTGATGATTTGGAAGAGATAGGAGATGCGTACGAAATATCTTCCCGAAAACCCCGGTGTGCAATAAAGAGCCCCATTCCACTGTGGAATATCGGTTTATCAACTAGCTAAATTGAGAATGTTGGAATTTTACTACGAATTTCTAGACAAATACGTAAAAAGAGAAGACTTTGAATTAATACAGATGGACACGGATAGTATGTATATAGGAGTTAGTGGAAAAACGATAGAGGAATTGATTAGACCTAACTTACTAGACGAGTTTGAAAAAGAAAAAAAGAAATGGTTGGCTTGGGATAAATGGAGCGAAAGAGAGCCAGGACTTTTCAAAATGGAATTCAGCGGAGATAGGGCGATAGCGTTATCTAGTAAGTGTTATTTCGTAGAAAAATTTAATTCTAAAGATAATTTGGAACAAATTAATAAAAACTCTGCGAAAGGAATGTCCAAGAGAACTAACAATTTAAATTGGGATAGATATAAACGAGTACTAAGTGAAACTACAGAAGATGGAAAACACATTATAGATGTAGCACAAAATACAGGATTTAAAATGAAAGACGGCGTTATGAAAACGTACTGTCAACAAAAAATAGGACTCTCGGCGTACTACGATAAAAGACGCGTGTTACCAGACGGAATACATACAGAACCTCTCTTGATTTAAGCAATCGGGGGCAGCTGGGTGTCAGAAGGTACCATAAGAAGTTATTCGCGAACAAAACCGAGAGATGGACCATCAGCCAAATAATAGAACATGGACTCATCGGGTTTGGTAATAGAGCGATCCAGATCATATACATTCAGAGACCACACGGGATCAGTCGCGCGGCGGCTGCCACCTTCCGAGCTCTCCCGGTTGATAGAGGTACCGGACGTCAACATCCGATGGAAGCGCAATCAGCGATTGCTGCTCCTCTAAACCAACGGGTCGTCCGCGCGAGACGGCAGAGGGCTTGCTCGTCACCTTTTTAGACTTGATGGCATCTACGGGCTTCTTACCTATCAATCTGGTCACCTCTCCGTTCAGTGCGGAGACCACGGCGGGCAGTCTGGCCACCCACTCGGTCGATCGCGAATGAGGGTCTACAAGTTCTTTAGCATATTGGTGTCCGAACAGCCTCTCAGCCAGGGTTCGATTGAACCGCTCCACGATCCCCTGGTCCCGGTGGATGTTGACGCGGCCGCGTCTGATAGAAACTTTGTGCTTAGACAATAGATGAGAGACCGCGCCCATGAACTCGCGGCCGGGATCGACCTGGAGAAGATTCGGCCATTTGAGAGGACTCCTCTTATATATTCGGGAAAGAGCCTCGGCCACCTCCTTAGACTCTTTAGTGGCCAACGGCTCAGCCCCCTTATAACGACTCGCTACGTCAACGATTGTCAGTGCGTACTTGTACGTTTTGCGACCGACGCGATCGTGAGGGAGAAACAGGAGATCCGCTTGGTGAACTTGGTTCGGCACCGGCACGTCGAATTTCGGGCGCGGAATATTGTGAGGCGCGGGTAAATAGATCTGCCAGATGGCCTGCTTCTTGAGCCATTCCTTGACTGCGTTTTCTGAAACCTTGGTCGCCGCCGCGAGGTTCTTGATGGCCGCGAGTCCCTTCCAGTAGCCACGTGGGCTATAGTATGTATTCGACAGCTTGCGCGTTAGTTTGGTATCAAGTTTGCGCGTGTTCATCGTATGCGAAGTATTCTAATATATCGGACAATCTCCAACATGCCCTCGCCAGTTCGTCCGGTAACTGCGTCGTTAATAATAAACCTTTGTTGGAAGTTTCGCTGCAGCCCCAATCGCGTTTGGGTTGGAACAGGAGAGGGAATTCTGGGGAATCTAACCCGGAGGAATCTAACATCCGCTTTGCGAAAAGGGTGGCCGCTTTTTCGTCCTCGCGCCACGTCTCGAGAGAATCTCGGGCCAGACGAATCATACTCTTTGCACCAGGTAAACGATGTTTTTGGGCAGTGTAGCCTACATCGATCATAGCGTAATAAAGTTCGTCAACTATATAAAAAAAAAAAAATATTAATTAATTATTTATTTTATATAGTAGCCGACGAGACCCACCACACCCATTCCCACGACGATGAACGCGATCTCGCGGTCTTTTTGGGGCTCTGACGGTACATAGAAATCTGAAAGTTGGGGCTCGCGATCCATTGGATCGAGACTTTTGTGCGGATATGCCAGCGCGTACTCGCGGTTGGCTTCTTCAACGTTCTGGAAAGTTTGCGCGGCGTGATTTTCGCGGCGAAGCTCTTCATTGACCCAGTCCAGATGGGCGGTTCATTTTTTCGACCACGCTTCCTTTGCGCTATTGAGTTGTTCTACAGCTAAATCGTGACGCTTACGCTCCTCATCCACGTTCGAGCTTTTCATTTTAGAGAATATAAAGTTGCTACCGCTGAACGCCAATGCGTTTACAAGCGCACCACCTACTATTACTGCGATTGAAGCCATTTATTTCCATATATTAACTGGTAGAATTCCAGCTTTAACTAGATAATCTCGGGTCCAAACTGCGGCCGCTACATCTAAGGTCGCGAGCCCTACGTCTCTCACAGTAAAGTCCAATTTGGGAGCGGTTCCTCCTAGGGCCATCTTTGATAGTCGAGCATACCCGATACTGAAACCCGATATCACCACGGCGTGATAAAGCGCATTCACTAACATTTTACCATCTTGTTCAGCCATTATAATTATTGCATATAAAAGGGGTCGCGATCAATGTTTAAATGGGGCGCATCAAATCGCGATTGGTGTTTCGTAACTTTCTTCTGAACACTGGCTGGTTGTTTTTTCGATAATAGGGGGTATTTCCACACGCACAGGGCACCAACAACTGCCAGACCACCACCAACAACCCAACTCCAATTCACGATTTTGGGTTCAATCGGATACGCCCAACTCCAACGGCAGTTGGTATTGGGTGACAAATTCAAAGAATTTGGGTGTGCTTCCAATTCGTGAATTGGGGGTGTTGTTGTACTCAACTCTGTCTTCAGATGTTTTGTTGTCTCCGTCCCCATCAATTCACTAATTGGCTGCAACCCCAATCTCGATTGGAGTTTAGCCTCTCGAAGCTCGGCGAGTATTTTATCTTGTTTAACTTTTCGGGTGGCAGCCGCCGCCCGCCCAGCTGCCTGTCTTTTGGGATTTTTTATATGCCGTATGTCATCCAGTGGCGGAGTAACACTCGGGTTAGATTGGGTTGGAGCAATCGGGTTCAACTCCGTCACTCTCGCTGGTGTGTCTTGTGTCATCATTTTCAAAATTATATTTTGTATTAGGGCTTATAGTTCGTGGGCATATATGCCCAAATTAACAGTGTTTACCCGTGGTCAACGCGGTTGTCAGTGGAGCTAAGTACATTCCAAACTTGTGATAAATTGAGCAGCAGGCTGTTCTAAGAGTGTGTCCTATAAAAGGGTCAGTCTCTAGATCGTGAATCAACCCCTCGGTGTTTGGTATAGGGAGAAGTATACTAACGGCGGTAGCGTACAAATGAATAGCCGCCGATCCAAGAGTTTTTGTCATCTCTGCTCCCAATTTGGATTCGTATCGCGCATACATTTTATCAATCTCCGCATCTGACATCTTATCCACCTGAAAAACTGAGATACGCCTACCGAGATAATGCTCCGATTGTCCACCAGCAACCAGCGCAGCTAGTCGCTCTCGTCGCGCTGCATTTTCATTTTCATTCGAAGTCGTTGCACTCAACCCAATACCAACCCCCGATTCCGATTGCTCTGTCGGATCATTATTGTTGGCAGTCGGAGTTGAGGTTTCTTCTATTAGCTGATCGAGAAGTTCGTCGCAGTTCATTTTTCTTAAAATTAATTTAACTATTCTAACAACTCTCATCACTTTAACATATTTATTTCTTAATTTTTTCAAAATTATTAAAATAATAAAAGCGCACCACCCGATACTTATGATCACCATTATGCTCGCAACAAAGCTCGCAGCGGAGCACCAAATTGTTAACATTGTTAACCATTGTTCAGCATTTGTTCAACATTTGTTAAGCATTTGTTCAGCATTGTTCAGCATTTGTTCAGCATTGTTCAGCAATTGCTAAATTAATTGTTAAGCATTTACTTGGCAGTTACTAATTTTCTTAAAATTAAGCGTTAAGTAATTGCTAATTTTCTTAAAATTACTTTGTAATAAATTAATTGATAACTTCGTAAGCAGTTGGTTGATCAGTCTTTAGCAAAAGCTTGGCGTGCTTAGTTTCCGAAAGCATCTGTCGAACCTCCAGGCGCTCCTCGCGCGTTGGGATAACGTCATTCTCTCGAAGACAGTCATCGAATGAGTCTCGGTCCTTGCAGTGAAAGAGGGCGACCCATTTCGTTTGCTCGCGCAGATCCTTGAGGACGGCGTTGTACGTTTGAGTGGATATCCATACGCTTTGCCTAGCATGGCGGCCAGAAAATGCGAGCTCAGAGAGCATGTCCTTCTTTTTGGTCATCGCCGCCTTGGCTGAGCAATCATCAATCACGTATAGGGTGGGCTCACCCTGGAATTTTTGGCATAAACCACGCAGCCAATCGTGAAGCCTATCACCGGGGTCAATAACGTATACCTCAGGGTCGGTCCATATCCACGGGCGCCGCTGATAAGTATCGTTGTGCCGCACAGTGGGACACAGGATCACAATATGACGAAAGGCATCGCGGTAGGAGCCCTCGAGCAAGTCTAGGATGAAAATCGTTTTTCCACATCCGGTCTGCCCACATATTATGGCAGAGTGGGCATCTCCAATCGTGAATTGGTATTGATATTTAATTAATTCTTTAGAATTATTAAATAAATCGTTAGATGACTTTTTTATTAAATCAGTAGATCGCTGATACGTATCGGCCATCTTCGATGTTCAGTTGTGCGTCTGTAATTATATATAAGTACACGTTCAATGCGCCATTTCCATCAGCCTCTTTGGTTATCTGGATCGTCACACCCTCGCTAGCGTTCTCAACTTGACGTCCGCTACCGTGCATTTGGTCGTCGTCGCTGGCTCGCATGTCTAGCCATAAGGCGTATTTGGTAGTCAGGAACTCCGAGAGGGAGACGGCCTTTGGCAACCGCCGCAACCTCCGGGGAGCGCTTAGAGCCGGCAGCAAACTGCTTTCTTACTTCATCCCACTGCTGGTGCGCGCGAAGACCCGCGCTGTAGAGTTGATTGGGGACTCCCTCGATCGTCACCTCTACCTTCGTGATTTTGGGGTTATAGAATTTGTCGGTTTTTCTAGCACCGGACGCGAACCGAGCATCCTCAAACAGCATCAGTATACCTTTCATCGAGCGGGCGGGTACGTTGACATTAATATTCCACAATGTGTCGCTTTTGTCTTTCGTCATCTTGCGATGGCGAAGAACTCGGTCGTAAAGTATGGCAAATCGCCCGGCGTACTGGGTTCTGATCAATCGCGCGAGTTCGGGCATCGTGAACATGTCGTACTCCAGCGAAACATTGTCGATCGTATACGTCGATAACATGTCGCTGGCTATGAGAACTCGGCTGTAGTCGTTGAACGTTAGTTCGTATTCGAGGCGGTCAGCCAAAGCACTCTGATAGTAGGGCATGTGGCTCTCCAGCAACTCAAAGTCTAGCGGGATGTAGAAGCGGTTGCCGTAAGCGCCCGCGTTGTCACTCGCGTTGTTATCTACCTTGTTAGCAGCCCCGATTCTAAGTTTGGTTACGTTCTTATTTTTGCTGGTGTCAATACCCTGATAGACAGCGTTTTCGCGCTCTTGTGCCGTCTTCCACAGGTCCTGATAGCAATGGTAGACGTCGCTGTCGTCGATCGACATCACCTCATTACCAGAAATCTTTATCATAGTCTTCTTGACTATTGCGCGACCCAGGTTCTGAACGACGGTTCGGTCCGCGTCCGTCGACGTTAACGAAATAGTGAAAGCGAGGCGAACAGTACCCGGCACAATGACGTCGTGAGTTCCGAGGTTGGGGAAGCGGACTAAGAGCTGCTGGTTCTGGTCGATCGTCGATGGGTTGTTCGTAATAACGACACTCTGTCTCACGCCTTTTGCCCCGAGGGGCTCACGCAGTCTGCGGTATGGATTGAGTTTGCGACCGTATTGACTCGAAGACATAATTAATTTTATTGAAACTATTAAACCCATATGGTTTTGTCTTTAATAGATAATTAATAATTTTGAAAAAATTAAAATGGATGATTACGATATTAACATGGATGAAATCGGCAGAGCCAATTACCTCGATGATTATAACGATTACCTCGATGATTATGGTGATGATAACGAAACGCCCTTCATAGAGACTCCAGTTCCAATCCAATCGCAATTGGGGGAAATAGGTTGCGCTACCAGCAGCGTTGGTCAAAGTCAGGAATTACTTGAGGGAGCTGTAAACGACTACTACAACAATTTGGCAGAAAAAGATCTGGTCCCATCTGTCGGTCGAGACTACTCCAAGTTTGAATTGGATATGCGTGGTAGGTTGCGACTAAAAGCATCAGATAACCCGATCGTCAACATGAAGACCGGAAAACCCCTAGCAATGGGCACCATTGCTGGAAAACGGGGCGGTGGCGAAATCATAAGGAACGAACTAGGATTTCCAGATTGGAAGCGTGGTAAACCAATTATGCCGGCCCGCGCTGTAGCGGCCCTACAGTCTACCGACGAAACGATGGCGAAGACGGCCGCCGCGATAGAAACGGTCGAGCTCAGCGAGGTCCCTCAAATAGCCACCGACGTTATTAACACGATGGAGACCACGTTCAGCGTCCAATCGCAATTGGGGGAAATACTCAACGATGACCCACCGTTACCTCTTCGCGAACTCCGTGGACTCGATAAGGCTCTAAAAACGGTCCGGGGCGAACTGGTCCTTAACCTCTCCAAACTCACGGCGCTGGATGAACATATCGCGCTAGAAGAAAGAAAACTGGAGGAAGCCGGTGACGATAGAGAATCTACCGATCGGATCCCCGAACGACTGCGGTCTTTGCGGGACGAAAGAGAAGCTCGCTTGGAGGCCGCCTCGGCTAACCGTGAGGCTCTCCGCACACAAATAAGTCGGATCCGCGAAACAATATCGAGGGTTCTGCACGAGGACACGACACTCGGTGAGCGTCTTCGCACTCTGTTCAGAGAGCAGGGCGTCACTATAGCAAGCATCCTCGCAGCTGTCGGCATGACTATATCGACCATAGTTCTAGCTTTCATTGGTGGTGCGGCGCCACCACCCGCGCCACCACCAGCTCCCGCGCCAGCACCCGCGCCATCCGGTGGAGCCAATGAGTGGGTAAAAAAACAACTAGAAGCCCTCGCCAGTCTCCTGGCTAAATTAGCCGAAAAGGCGGCTGCCGCACTACCTGGACTGATCGGAAGTATCGTTTCTTACTTGCTATCTATATTATCAAAAACGGCCGGATGGCTAGCCAACAATACCTGGGCTTTAATCGTGGCAATCGCCGGTCTCCTACTATTCTTCGCCAGAGAGTTCCTACAACCAAAGCGTAAATAATCCGATCGCCACGAGGGCGATGACGAGCCCTAATTTCTCCTCCTCGTGTGTTGTGCTTCCAATTTCACCCAATCTACGATTGGTGTTGATGATTGGTGTTTCTCCAATCGCGATTGGTCTGTTGATGGAACTCGATGGTGCATCCAATTTACGAATTGGGGGTACTGGGTTCAATTGTGTTGAGGGAGGTGTATCCATTTTGTGTTTTATGAAATCGGTTCCACTGTTGAACCCGATCATGTTGGGGGTGCGCTTGATGATATCCGTGTTCACGTTACCGTTGTGGCCGATTTTTTGATTGGCGGTGGCGATTACAATCTGATTATTGTAACCGTCAACCGGGTCGTCTCGTAGTATCATATTGCTCGGCGCCATATAAAGACCTATTCCAAATACATAGTCTACTGGGGTGCTGGCATTCTGCAAACCGTCTTGATAATTCTGGATCGCGTTCTCCAGGTCCACCCTAGCTGAGATGGCGTCCTCTACAAGTGCCAAGAATTGTTTTTGTGCATCAAACGCTGTTCCCGTGCCCAGTATAGAACTGCGAGTTTGCTTCTGTGCGCCGAGGATGGCCCAGACGTATGTGCGAATGGAGTCGTTGACGCGAGTAACCCCCGCCTGCGTCAACCCTAGACCCGTATCTAACATAAATGTACCCCACGCGTCCTGAACCTCAGCAGCCTGCTGTATGTAATCGACGTGAGCCCGTTTCGGAGGTAACATTTTACAAGAAAACACGCCACAGTGCCGACCTCCAGACACTTCCGGCCCGAAAGTCATAGTCGCGTGGTCAAAATTCCCGGCGTTCCGACTGACGATGTGGTCACCGGAGTGATCGTGTCTAAAATCAGTCTGCGTCCAATTCCCGGACTGGCCCTGAATGAGAACGTTCCCGAGGCCGGTGCTGGTAGGAAATGCTTTCTGTCTCCAGTCCGCGTCTTTTGAAACGTTAAATTCGTTACACAGTCTTTCAAACGCCATACGGTCGTATGCGTTGGAAATGGGATCCCAGGCGTCGTCTTGAGGTAGTGAAATACCTAGTTCTTTGAGAATCCTCCTAATAGTATAATACGCGTGAAAGTTGTAGACACTTCGGAGCATGACATTCTTGGATGTCAGATGGTCTTTATGTGAAACTCCACACCCGGCTGTTGCGCACCATACAGCGAAATTTATTTGGTTCTGCCAAAACTGCATCGGTGTTGCTTTCCACCAGTTTACCACTTCCACCGTAGTAATCTTGGGCAGCCTATATTGTTCAAAGATGTTAGGGAAGTTGGTGGCAAAGCCGCTGTCCGGTCTAACCGTTACGGTTGGGTGTACAAGGCGGTTAACAGTCTTTTTGCGTGTATTTACCTCCGACCGCGTACTTTGCATTAGAGTTAAAGCTAAATGCTTTGGTATCCATTGAAAGATATTATTATGTTTGCTACTATCACTAATGTTCAAAAAGAGAGTTGTGAACTTCAAAAATAAATCGACAACTGCTGCGGAAAACGCCGGGTAGGCCTCAGATCAATCACCTTCACGGTTGGGTGGCAGAATGTGGAAAAGAGTGAAGGGTTTTACTATGTGAAGGGCGAACAACAATTCGGTGTAAAGCTGCCTCACGGACTGTGGGGAATAAGACAGCAGTGATAGCAGTGACCATCAGCAGTGATAATAAGGTAGTGGTCTCCCCGGGGTTGGGTATTCAACTCGGTTTTAGAGAGACATACTCCTCAAACAAAGGAGTGTTTACCCCGGGTGAGTACGTCTGTGATAATCCGGTGGACTTCGCCTTCACGAAAACTCTCAGGGTGCACCTGGATCGGGTGAACACATCGTACAACACGGTAGACGGAGCTCCCAGCACATTACTGAAAACCGTGCCCGCCAGCGACTGTTTCTATGGCGAGACTGTGACCTTAGACTTCCCACACCCCGAGATGAAAGTTTTGGAATCGGGACATATCCACGAATTTACGGTCTCTATTCTCGATGATCAAGCGAGAAAGTTGAAAAACGATTACCCGATTTCGGTAGTTCTCGAAATTTCCAATTGAGTATAGGTGCCCAATATTATAATTAATTTTAAGAATGAGTATATACGGACCAGGTAGTTCTTCCGATTGGGTGACAAATTCAAAGAATTTGGAACCGGCAGAAGGTGGATTCATCCCGACAGAGGGCGACTTTTTAACTACTGAAAAAACCAAGGCCCTGATCAATAAAACTATATCGAAGGTCACAAACGGGATTCACAGGAGTATATCAGATGTTAGAGTAGAAGTGCTGACGGCGACTGCACAAATTGAGAAAGATTAGGCGGCTTATAAGGTGTTGCGCTCAGAGGACTCTCTCATCAGAGAAACGGAACTAAACGAACTAGGTAAAAAAATAACCAAATTTCGAAAAGAGAGCAGGTCGGATATTGATAAAGTCCGAGCAGACCGCCAGGCGGCCCTTACGTTGCGCTTAGAGGACTCTCTCATTAGAGATGCGGCATTTACCGAACTAGATAAAAAAATAACCAAATTTCGAAAAGAGGCCACGTCGGGTATTGAGAAAGCCCGAGAAGACCACCAGGTGGACCTTACGGAGGCTTATGAGGTGTTGCGCTCAGAGGACTCTCTCGTCAGAGAAGCGGCGGTTGCGAACTAGATAAAAAAATAACCAAATTTCGAAAAGAGACCCGGTCGGGTATTGATAAAGTCCGAGAAGACCACCAGTCGAACCTTGCGGAGGCCATTGCGGAGGCTTATGATGCGTTGCGCTTAGAGGACTCTCTCAACAGAGAAGCGACACTTACTGAACTAGACGGAAAAATAGCCGAATTTCTGAAAGAGACCAGGTCGGGGGTTGAGGGGTCCGAGAAGACCACAAGGAGGCCATTGCGGAGGCTTATGGGGCGTTGCGCTCAGAGGACTCTCTCAACAGAGAAGCGACACTTACTGAACAAAAAAATAACCGAATTTCAACAAGAGACCCGAACGGGTATTGAGAAAGCCCGAGAAGACCACCATGCGGATATTATGTTGCTCTCAGAGGACTCTCTCAACAGAGATGTGGCGGTTACTGAACTAGACAAAAAAATAACCAAATTTCGAAAAGAGGCCACGTCGGGTATTGATAAAGTCCGAGAAGACCACCAGGCGGATATTACGGAGGCTTATGATGTGTTGGTCTTAAAGCACTCTCTCAACAGAGAAGCGGCGGTTGCCGAACTAGATGAAAAGATAAACGAAATTTCCGAGGAACTGAAACATGATCGTATAGCCGCGACCAAAGCTCTTGAGGAGGCCTCTTATAAGATTCGTACTGAGGCATATAACGCAAACAGTGCGCTTGCCGGAATAGTGCGAACAATGAAAACGCCAAAACGTGTTATAACAGTTTGAGCTGAGAAGCGGGGCCCATTGGTTGAGGGGCACTATGAATATTCGTTCGGTGCCAAAGCGAGAAATAAATATGGGGGATACACTATGACAGCTGCAGGTGAAGTTATCCAAATGGCGGTCTGCTCGGTTAATGGTAGTGGTAAACCTGTGGGCGCGGTCGCGATAAATATTGTAGTAGATGGGGAAGAACGGGGGGTTGGAGTCACTAAAATCTCTGGAGATAGTTCGACGATTGTTTCGTTCGCCGGTGATGATCGAATTAGACTTTCCCAAAGTAGTGTTATTAACTTTGTTACGAAAATCGGTGACCCAGAGAGTTCTTCCACTATTGTCTCATTGTTAATTGAACTTATTGTGTAAATACTAATATATTGAACTAAATTTGTAAAATTTAAATATGAACGAATCACCGCTTCCAATTGTCAATACCGATCCATCAACACTGTATCCAACTCTCAATACCACTACATCAACACTGTATCCAATTAACGAAAGAAGTTCAGATTTTAGGTTGAATAATATCGTCGCTATGCAGGATATTTTAGTTAGAGAATGTGCAAATAGAAAAAGACACGCTAACAAATATAAGCGCGCGGCGAACATGGCTGAAGCATCTAGTACGGTTCTGGCAAGTTTATCTGTAATGTGTGGTGCGGGGACTGCTGCAACGCTATCTACAATTGTAACGGTTCCACTTGCAGGGGTTTTGAGTGGAATTACCGTTTTATCTGGAATACTTTGTATGGTAATTAGGGCGGCGGGTGGAAAACTCGAGAAAAAAAGTAGAACACATGATAGAATATCCGTTCTCGCTAGGTCTAAGAAAAATAGCATCGACATTATGGTGTCCAAAGCGTTGGCCGATAAGAAAATATCAAATTTAGAGTTTGAATCCGTGGTGGAAGAAATGGGGAGATATGAAGAATTAAAAAATGATATAAGAATCAAGGCGCACGCCACCATGCCCAAAATTGAGTGTACTGATTGGGATAAATTTAGGGTAAAACTTGGAAATAAAGTCGGAGGAAATGTTACAGCACCATTGTGATATTTTATAAAATAATGGTGCAGTAAACAAATTTACATACCTATACAACATGTGACTGTAATCCTCGGCTATCAATTTCATGGGAACCCATGTAATTGATACACTCGGCTATAAATAACCCTCGGCTATCAATTTACGCATGAAACAACTGATAACCATATATACGTGTGTTGACCTTACAACAGTTAGTCTCATCTCGTGTGTGCTATGTTGTTGATCCGGTATGACGTCCGTCTCGTCTGTTTAATGGTAGCAGTCTATGCATATGTGTGTATTTGGCGATGTAATTGCGTAGCTCAAAGGTGCCGGCCTAAAAGATTTCTGCCTAAGAGCTTTGCAATTTCGGAAACCAAATTCACACATAGGCTCGCCTTACTTCGCTGGTTTCTCTTAATAGAGGAATTGGCAATGGGGTTCAAGGCGACCCAGACTGTGAGCCAACAGATGCGTGGGCTTAAGAAAGGTCCCAACACCCCAGTGGCTGGGTGCTGGCTAGAAATCTGCCCAGTCGCTGGGGGTGTTGTGCACGAGTGGAGGCTTTTGCTATTTTTTTTAATTTTTACAAATTATTAATATCTTTACAAGCGATATCGTAGAAATGTACATTCGTAAACGAATCGTTGGGTTTTAACAATTTTATATAATACACCTTAATTTTATATCCGATACGCATTATCAGTCTTAATGTTTGTATTTGCCTCTTGTATAGTTCACATAATTGTCGGTATAATATTGTAAATGCAACGTTTTTATCGGAGCGTAATAAATTACGCTGATATTTCATGTATTCGATATCGCCTAGTGTTCTCATTTTATAGAATTTATATATAGGACTATAACCCCCATATTCTTCGTAAACTTCTTCAACACAGGCATTAAAAACTTTCAATTCCAATTGTATTGTATTATCCATTTTCTCTAATAATATTGGTAGTTGTTTTTTTCTGTTCAATTTCCAATTTCCAATTTCTAATAATAATTTTCCAATTTCTTCGTTAAAAGTGATATCGTAGAAACGCATATCCGTAAACGAATCGTTGATTTTAAACTGTTTTATAAAATTAGTTTGATAATGTTTCGGTAGTGTTTCTCCGATCCTATTTAGTCGCTTCATTACGCAAATTTGATACTTGTACCAGCGACATAATTGCCGGTATAATATTGTAAATGCAACGTTTTTATCGGAGCGTAATAAATTACGCTGATATTTCATGTATTCGATATCGCATAGTGTTGTCATTTTACAGTGTCTTAATGCTGTAGAAACATCGTAAAATTCTTCAACAAAGACATTACAAGATTCCAATTCGTTGCGTATTTTATTATCCATTTTGTTATAATATTTTATTATAACCTATTAAATTTATATGTTCAATTGGACGTGAAAAAAAACATGATGTATTTATGACACCAATATAATTGGGACTCCCTCTTTTCAAAATTATTTTCTCAAAAATTCATAAATTTGCTGTGAAAACATTGTTTTTTTTCACGACCAATTTTGGATTTTCGGGGGTGGTGGGGGACAATTTCCTCGTTAACCAATTTTTGATTTTTTCGGGGGTGGTGGGGGTAGTATATAGGGTTATAAATGATATCACGGTAGGTAGTATCATTTTGAATCCCTATATACTACTGGGGACAATCCCCGGTGTGGAGGAGCATGTGCCGTTTGAGGCTATAACCTGTTGTGAATGTGCGGTCACAAAAACTACACGTATGGGGACGATCCCCGGTGTGGATGAGCATGTGTCGTTTGAGGCTGCCACTTGTTGTGAATGTGCCGTCACAAACACTACATGAATGGGGACGATCCCCGGTGTGGATTAGCATATGCACTTTGCGGTGACTACTGTGTGAAGCTGTATAGTCACAAACACTACATGCATATGGTCGATCCCCGGTGTGGATGCGCATGTGCTCTTTGAGGCTATTGCTATTTTTGAATGTCTTCTCACAATCACTGCATGTGTAGGGACGATCCCCGGTGTGTGCGAGCATGTGTCGTTTGAGGCTGCCACTCGCTTTGAATGTCCGGTCACAGATACTACATGCATAGGTACGATCCTCGGTGTGGATTAGCATGTGCCGTTTGCGGTGGCTACTGTGTGAAGATGTATAGTCACAAATACTACATGCATATGGTCGATCACCGGTGTGTATGCGCATGTGTTGTTTGAGGCTATTGCTATGTTTGAATGTCTTCTCACAATCACTGCATGTGTAGGGACGATCCCCGGTATGGGTGAACATGTGTCGTTTGAAGGTGCGATACTGTGTGAAGGTCTTGTTACACGTACTACATGTATGGGGGCATTCTCCGGTGTGTATGAGCATATGTTCTTTGAGTTTGCTATTAGTTATGAATATCTTGTCACATTCTGTGCATTTCTGTGTTTGCCTCCCGGTATGGTCCATCTTGGGCAAAATCACGTTTTGAGATGTTTTCTCAGAATAGGGATTGGCTTCTGATGTAAACGAATTATTAAAGTTCAACGTTCCTCACCATTGTAGGATCTGGACATCGCACTTGGAAGCTGTGGTGCTGTGTGTTTGAACTGAAACAGGAATAACGAAAATATAAGACATTGAGCTGGTACATGCCCACTCAGTAGGCACAAAATGTTCTTTATAGGCATTAAATAAGTGTATAATTGCGTCACTATTCCACCAGTTCTAAAAATTACAAATGCGCGCTATACAGATACATGTATACTCATTTAGCAATATTTATTTTACTGATAGTGACTCGCGGTGCCATCACGCTATTTTCATATGAACATGAGGCAAGATATTTTTTAATTATTTACACAAATTAAATGCGTCACCTGAACAAATAATATTTTCGACAGATTATAAAGTATGATTCAGACAATGGATACAGAGAATAACTAGTAATGTCCGTTAACATTTTCAGGAAACACGGTTATCGCCCCTGATATCAGTGTGGATATTTACATCCGATATAAAAACTATAATAATGCCAATCAATACATGGGGTAATGGTGTATAGCCGGTACTCGTAATCTTTAAAACTGATGGCATAGTGACACAATTATACACTTATTTAACTCATATAAAGAACAGTTGTGCCTACCGAGTGGACATGTACCTTTAATGGGTATATACATAAAGTAATGTTATTTGTATTACATAACACTCAAAATAAAGTAAATATATATATTTATTATATACCTACCGATGAAATACATAGTTATACGATGTAAATAAAAGTCATATGTTCTCATCGATGAAATAAACAACTTCCGGTGAAAATACGACTACTTCCGCTATCTATATTCATAACGCGCATCTGCAGTGCCGGACTGCAACTAGGCTGCAAATACACATTCATTACCGTATACAGTCTAACAAACTGCTAGTTTCCATGGAGCGGTATATAATAAATAGAATATTCATATTTTTGCAACGAATATGACATATATGTTCATCTCGTGGTGTGAAATATATTCGTTGCAACAATATGAATATCCTCTATTTGTTTAATCTTACTTGCGCCACTTGCGCCAAAATCGGGCCATTTTGCCGATTTTTGTATGCTAATAATTATACAAATCCCAGAGGTGGTGGCGGGGAGAATGCTCCCTGCTGACCCACACCCCCCATATCTATGGAACATCATACATAAACTGAAATAAATATTAAGCTTAGAGCTAGCATTAAATATTTAGAGCTATATCCAAATGATTTAGACAGCTCTTCAAATGATTTAGAGCTAGCTCTAAATATGTAATGCTAGCTCCAATTATTTAGAGTTAGCATTATAATTATTTGAGTTTATG
The DNA here is from genome assembly GCA_029237695.1 of Conchocele bisecta. Lineage (NCBI taxonomy): Eukaryota > Metazoa > Mollusca > Bivalvia > Lucinida > Thyasiridae > Conchocele > Conchocele bisecta. The sequence goes on along the minus strand of CM055274.1, from coordinate 77,366,251 downwards.
TACATTTGGTATTCCACACATATATCATGTATATCGAAACTTGGTTCGCCTCGTATGTTTTTTACGTCTGGTTACGGCCCTGATTCTCACTGGTACTGCACACCGCGCCGGCATAAAATGTTTGACGTGGAGATATGTGCCGGATTGCTGATGTACTCCCATTTAGCTACACACAGAAGATACTGCATATACATAGTTTCGTCTAGTAATCGGTGCATGCAATTTGCGCCGGTTAGTATGAACAATACGTTTAGGTCCACCACCTAATTAACCACCTATATGAACTAACCAATGACCACACATTTTGCTATTCTCTGCTACTTTTATTTTTCGTATGGATGTTGTGGGACCTATTTTCCCATAGCATGCACCCATTGTGTACTGGATATTCACTAATTAAAATATAGGTTTAAGTATTGTTAAGACCGATACATTCAATCTCCTGCGACCAACGCGGTCGTGGCGCAAAAAGTCAGCGGCTGGAATTGAAACTGCCTCACGTGGTAATAAACATGTTCCAACTTACAAAATAATCCCAAAGCATATGCTTAAAACTGATGTAAATGAAACAAATGTTAAATCCCCATAGACATCTTCACAGAGTGAAGATAGACATCTTCACAGAGTGAAGATAGACATCTTCACAGAGTGAAGATGTCTATGGGGATTTAACACGGGGATTTTTTTTTGAATTTCAGAAATACTGGACCGATTTTCAAAATTTAACTTTTGTTTTCTTAGTTAGATAATTTCCAAGCTATCAAGCAGGTTTCGGAGTCAATTTCCCAAAAAATTCGTTTTCTGACTCCTCCCCCAGCTCCTCGAGCTCCTTTTCCCCCATGTTAAATTCCCATAGACAAATCAATTTTTCGTAATAAAATCAAAATTTGTCGAAATAAAAAGAAGGTTCATTCTTAAATTTTGATAAAATTTAATATTATCGAAACAAATACTGTTTTTACATTGTCTATATGGCCATACAATTTGGGCAGGTTTCGTGAAACAGACAGTAGTTGACTTTATGGGTGCTGGAAGAATGACCACCAAAATGTGTTGAATTAGTGACAATCAACGAGGTAATCCAGATTGTTAATGAGAGCTGTGTCCAGATGTCAGAGTGACTCCTTGTTAGTGGAAAACAAAAAGAGTGTCTCATGGTCTCTTTTAGTTGTGCAACATTTGTACTTCATGTCAAGGCTGGTGCAATGACGTGAGCGTATATATACATGCGTATAGTGATGAATATAATGTTCGACAATGTCCAGCCGTGGGTAAACGTTTGCCGTGGCAAACAAGGCCGTAGGCCACGTGTTCAAACAGTACCCTCGTGCCACGGCAAACGTTTACCCACGGCTGGACATGGTCGAACGTTATTGTAACATTTCCGTCGGAAATATCGTGTAATTTGAGCACATATTCAGTACTTTTGGTATTGTGATAACGTAATGGCGCGTTCTAGTAACGTCAGGAGACACATTCATTACGTAGGTGTTGGCTTAGCCCCGGAATGAGCATTGTATACAGCCATGGTCAAACAGCACGCGCTGTACATTTTGTGAGATAAGGTAATGGCGCGTTCTAGTAACGTCAGGAGAGACATGCATTACCGTGTTGGCTTGGCCCCGGAATGAGCATTGTCTACAGCCATGGTCAAACAGCACATGGCGTGCTGTTTGACCATGGCTGTAGACAATGCTCATTCCGGGGCCAAGCCAACACGGTTTTAACACGGCTGTGAGCGGTGTCAAACAACGGCAGCCATGTAACACTAGTTGTTTGTATCCTCCCACTAGGCGGGCAAACTTTATCTGCTAGTGAAAAGCAAATTCGAATGTTTTTTTTTTTTTTCACATATGGCAAGATATAACCCCAGTAAATTACACATTATCAAGTATAACAAATAGCTGTTCGACAGGAAATGAAAAGTCAATACTAGTACTCGGATGGCAGACTGCAGTTTACACCTGATTAATCACAAGTATGTTATTGTTCACATATTGCATTTTTAAATAAGTAAATTATGAGGTCGTGAACGCTCCCTCGCATTATATGCATAAACAAGAGTGCCGAAGGTCATAATATACGCCCGTCGAGGCAAGGCCAGTTAACAAGGGGAGATAACTCACTGACAATTGATAGGGTTCTTGCCGAGCTAAACATGTACACCGAATTTGTTTACGATCGGTGAAGTAGAACTTGAGGTATTGCGTGGACAAGGATACAGAGTGAGAAAATTAACAAGAGCCGTAGGAGAACAGCATAGCTCGACTACGAGGGTTGTCGATGTACACATAGCTTGACAAACAAGGTGGCTGCGGCCTGCATAAAAACCTTAGCCAAGGTTGACTAAAAACCTTAACCAAGGGAAATTAAGTAAGTAATTCAAGGTTAAATGTAGGTCAATGTCAGATATAGGTCAGGTGTTATTGATGTACATCCCTATGAGAAAAGGTTGTCAAAGTATGGTGTCTGTATGCACAATAGTATTCCATGTACAAGCCTGACTAAAAACCTTAACCAAGGCTGACTAAAAACCTTAACCAAGGGGAATTAAGTAAGTAATTCAAGAGGAAATGTAGGTGAAGTTCAAATATAGATCAGGGGTTATTGATGTACATCCCTATGAGAAAAGGTTGTCCAAGTATGGTGTCTGTATGCACAATAGTATTCCATGTACAAGCTTGACTAAAAACCTTAACCAAGGTCGACTAAAAACCTTAACCAAGGGGAATTAAGTATGTAATTCAAGAGGAAATGTAGGTCAAGGTCAAATATAGATCAGGGGTTATTGATGTACATCACTAGGAGATGAAGTTTTCCAAGTGTGGTTGCTGTAGGCCCAGGAGTATTCCATATACAAGCTTGACTAAAAACCTTAACCAAGGGGAAATAAGTAAGTAATCCAAGGATAAAAGTAGGTCAAGGTCAAATATAGGTCAGGGATTATTGATGTAGCGTTTGAGGTTGACATACTCTGTGAATGTCCGATCACAAACACTTCATGTATGGGGACAATCCCTAGTGTGGACGAGCATGTACCGTTTGAGGTTGACATACTCTGTGAATGTCAGATCACAAACACTTCATGTATGGGGACGATCCCTAGTGTGGACGAGCATGTACCGTTTGAGGTTGACTTACTCTGTGAATGTCCGATCACAAACACTTCATGTATGGGGACGATCCATAGTGTGGACGAGCATCTACCGTTTGAGTTTGACATACTCTGCGAATGTCCGGTCACATACACTACATGCATATGGCCGCTGTATGGATGAGCATGTGTCGTTTGAGGATACTGCTCTGTGCGAATGTTTTGTCACAAACACTGCATGTATAGGGTCGATCCCCGGTGTGGATGAGCATGTGTTGTTTGCGGTTACTGCTCTGTGTGAATGTTTTGTCACAAACACTGCATGTATAGGGTCGATCCCCGGTGTGGATGAGCATGTGTTGTTTGAGGTTACCGCGATGTCTGAATGTTTTGTAACAAACATTGCATGCATATGGCCGATCTCCGGTGTGGATGAGCATGTGCCCTTTGAGGCTGGCACTCGCTGTGAATGTCCGGTCACAAACACTACATGTATGGGGACGATCCCCCGTGTGGAGGCACATGTGTTTTTTGAGACTGCCACTATGTCTGAATGTTTTGTCACACTCACTGCATGTATGGGGACGATCCCCGGTGTGGATTAGCATGTGCTGTTTGATGTGACTACTTTGTGAAGCTGTATAGTCACAAATACTACATGCATAGGATCGATCCCCGGTGTGGATGAGCATGTGCCGTTTGAGGCTGTCATTCAATGCGAATGTCCGGTCACAAACACTACATGTATGGGGACGATCCCGGGTGTGGATGAGCATGTGCCGTTTGAGGCCGTCCCTTTTTGTAAATGTGCCGTCACAAACACTACATGTATGGGGACGATCCCCGGTGTGGATTAGCATGTGCTGTTTGATGTGACTACTTTGTGAAGCTGTAAAGTCACAAATACTACATGCATAGGATCGATCCCCGGTGTGTAAGCGCACGTGTTTGTTGAGGTTATCGATATGACTGAATGTCCGGTCACAGACACTACATGCATAGGGACGATCCGCGGTGTGGGTGAGCATGTGCCGTTTGAGGCTGCCATTCTCTGTGAATGTCCAGTCACAAAAACTACATGTATGTGGACGATCCCCGGTGTGGATGAGCATGTGCCGTTTGAGGCTAGAACTTTTTGTGAATGTGCTGTCACAAACACTACATGTATGGGGTCGATCCCCGGTGTGGATGCGCATATGCTGTTTGAGGCTACTGCTATGTTTGAATGTCTTCTCACAATCACTGCATGTGTAGGTACGATCCCCGGTGTGGGTGCACATGTGCCGTTTGAGGGCGCGATACAGTGTGAATGTCTCGTTACAAGTACTACATGTATGCGGGCAATCCCCGGTGTGTATGAGCATATGTTCTTTGAGTTTGCTACTAGTTATGAATATCTTGTCACATTCTGTGCAATTATGTGTTTGCCTCCCGGAATGGTCCATCATGGGCAAAATCACTTTTTGAGATGTTCTCTCAGAATAGGGATTGGCTCCCGATGTAAACGAATTAATAAAGTTCAACGTTCCTCACCATTGTAGGATCTGGACATCGCACTTGGAAGCTGTGGTGCTGTGCGTTTGACCTGAAAAAGGAAGAACGGAAATAACAAACATTGATCTGGTCTGGCATAGAAATCCATTACAACACTGATTCATTGCACATATTTAACACACACCTTAAAATGTTTCTAATGGAACTTCTAGTATATACTCAATATATACAGTAGCGCTTTTCTTCTGCTGACGTAACCAAGGTACATGAACAACAACAACAACAATGGCTGAAAGTCTTGACAGCGCGCCCACTCCAAAGTAAATATTATTTGACATTTTCGTTAATATGCAACGAATTTTGATGAAATATGGCGCAGCAAATGCGTCTTCATGAGCTGCATTTGGTGGTCCGAGGAGTTCGGCACATACTTATGTCGTTTTTGCGAAGAATCGATTTCCGTGTAAATAGACACGGAAATCGATTCTTCGCAAAAACGACATAAGTCTGGGCCAAAGTACCAAGACCACCAAATGCAGCTGGACAAGACGCGTTTGATGCGCCATATTTTCATCAAAACCGTTACATAATAAGGACAAAACAAAAGAAGTACCTTGAATCGGAGGGCTTCTGAAAGTTTCAGTACTTGCTGTTGTTGTTTTATCCACGTGATCATACACTTTGATAATATACCAATAGTATACGCAACTATTATAATAAGAACTATACGAACTGTGGCGAACATGTAAATGAACAATACTACAGAATGGATGTTTCCAACTATATATTTATTCACAGCTTAAATAATTTATTCCGTCAATCCTGTTTCACTGTCTGTGTAGATTGTCAGAGCCGACACTACAATAGTGAATCAAAGGCGTTAGCTCTCAGGGGGCCGTTTCACTACAGTTCGTACGACTAAAATATTCGTAGGTGCAAAATTACGAGTCTGTAAATTTAACATTTATAACAACGTTTTCTTGCAAACAAGTATTGGATTTACAAATGTACATGTATTTATTGAGCATGTAAATGCATCAATTAAAATTTCCAGACGATCCTAAATTTGCAGTTACGAACATTTTAGTCGTAAGAAGTTTAGTGAAACGGGCCCCAGATATTCACAGGAAGCGATGAACTGATCGGTAGGTAGATACAGATGCAGTAAATGAACATTTGTATCCTATTTCTGAACCTAATGGTAGCTGAATCACGAACGTCATGAATCCCATCGCTGTGCCGGTTGACTTGGTTGGTTATTATCGTGTAACTTCAGTCATTTAGAGCCAGGAGCACACCCGTATTGGAGAATCATTGCAAATTAAAACTTACAATAATCTGTTCTGGTGTCAGGTGCCCATAAACACACCAATATCGCCCCCGCCTCACACCCAACCACAAACAAGAGAAGAGGGACCAGTGTAATTGATCTTCATTTTTTGCTGTGACTGGAGAAATTGGAGTTGCGACTGTTGTCGCTACTGATCAAATAGCACACTCCTGTAGAACTGATAACAATGTATTTTACATGTTAGAAGCATTAGCGGGTGTAATATTGAAGGAATGGCGAACAGTGCAGATCCAGACGACCATGCGGATGCTACCATCAGACAAGCCTGATCTACACTGGTCGCAAAACACATAAACCCCATTTTTCCAGTCACAGTCGATATGCAAGGATACCTTACAAATTAAACCACGGAGACACAATTAATGAGGCTCGATCACGGTAGTCTCCCTTGGTAATAATCCTACAGTGATCCTCCAGATTATCGGACGAAAAATGGCATTTTTTATGATATATCTTTTTTGTACCGAATAACATTTTCACAGAACATTCTTCGGTTCTTGCTTTCTCAACGCATGTAAACTATTTAGCAAATTGCAAATTTCTCACTTAAAAGTGGGTCAATTCATTTACATTTTTATTATTTGTTTTACAAACCTGCCGCCGAAAATTTAGTGTTTTTTACTTAAACTAGAGATGTGGCCTGTCGGCACACGAATGCCCCTGCTGGCAGCCAAAGAAAACGAGACACATTTGGAAACAATGAAATTATAAGTCCTTTACCCGAGCGTTAAGGTTTCGAACACACCAAATATGTGACCTTGACCCTGGGCTTGGCGGGGGCGGGACTAATGTCGATTTGTCACAGCGCGGTAGAGAGCCATTGGAGCAATGCGTGTGTGAAATGTGAAGCAGATCCGAGGAAGGAAACAGAAATTATAAGCCATTTACCCGAGCGTTAATGTTTCGACTAATGTGGATTTATCACAGTGCGGTAGAGAACCATTGGAGTAATGTGTGTGTGAAATGTGAAGGAGATCCGAACAAGGAAACATAAATTATTAGCCATTTACCCGAGCGTTAAGGATTCGAACGCACCAAATCTGTGACCTTGACCCTGGGCTTAGCGGGGGCGGGGCGAATATGGATTTGTCACAGGGCGGTAGAGTACCATTGGAGTAATGCGTGTTTGAAATGTGAAGCAGATCCGAGCAAGGAAACTGAAAGTATAAGCCATTTACCCGAGCGTTAAGGTTTCGAACACAGCAAGTATGTGACCTTGACCCTGGGCTTAGCGGGGGGCGGGACGAATGTGGATTTTTGACAGGGCGGTAGAGAACCATTGGAGCAATGCGTGTTTGAAATGTGAAGCAGATCCGAGCAAGGAAACTGAAAGCATAAGCCATTTACCCGAGCGTTAATATTTCGAACACAGCAAGTATGTGACCTTGACCCTGGGCTTAGCGGGAGCGGGACGAATGTGAATTTGTCACAGGGCGGTAGAGACCCATTGGAACAATGCGGGTGTGAAATGTGAAGCAGATCCGAAGGAAACAGAAAGTATAAGTCATTTATCCGAGCGTTAAGGTTTCGAACGCACCAAGTCTGTGACCTTGACCCTGGGCTTGGCGGGGGCGGGACGATTGTGAATTTGTCACAGGGCGGTAGAGGACCATTGGTGCAATGCGTGTTTGAAATGTGGTTAGCTAACTAGGCCACAATAGACAAGGAATATTTGCATATAGCCATACAAAATGGACCACATATAATAATATTGACTATTTATTGGTGTTTCAGGCTCAGAAAGTTGCAACTTAAGTGTATAGAGCCGGGAATACACCTGTATTTGCCAATTCAGCACTGAAATTATGTATTGATTTGATTTCAAGTGCCCTTACGACACCACAATCATTTTCTAGGTCTGTTATTTTTAGTCACCACTTACAATATTAAACTACATGTAGGACATAATAAAAATTCCTACAGCAATTCGTTTCTAGGAATCAGAGACAGCAGTGACCCATCTGCACATATATTGTAGGGCTATATAGAAAGCTAGTGTTTTCAAACACAGAATGACAAAAGGGTAGTATTAAAGCAGCTTACAACAAGGTAGACATTAGAACAATCACATTATAATCGTCATTGATGAATTGGATGAACATTTATTTATATTACTAACTAGAAAATGTGTTCATAGAACATGGATGCCCCCACCTGCAGCCTTAATAGTAAAAGGGCACCGTTATTACACGAGTTATTGAGAAAACATTACAAACTTAAACACATTTGCCTTATAAACAAGGTGAATGTGAGTCCCTTAGTGACCTTGACATTGGCTGTTCGCGCGTGGGTCGCATGAGAAACAAAGCACCATCCCTAGACAGACATTGTGGGCAAATATTATTGAAATTGGCGAAGGAGTTAAGGAATTATTGAAAACTTATGCATTGCCTGACGGACGAACGGACGCATGCACGGATGGATAGACAGGGGTAAAACATAATGCCCCCCATGGTGGGTGCATAATACATTTTAAATACATTAATTTTCAGATCAATCACTCCTGATTGTGTGACAGACGCCCTTAGCATACCACATCAAACGGCCAAGATATCCAAATAATTTGAGAATGAGAAATTGGATACTGTGCACTATTCTACTCCTGATGTCCCACACGGGGCAAGATACAATGTAACTGTTGAACTATTCATCCTGACGTAAGGCACATCATCATATCCAGCACCGACAAGTATATATTTAATATTGTAGCAAATTCACATTACATTCCGATTTGAACAGTATTTAGTGTATTAAAGTTAATGATTATGCATTTATTTGCTATGAACATTTAACCACATGATGAAGACAGGATGAGGATGATGAAATGGGGTGTAATGTCCATTCAATAGCCAAGGTCATACAAAGTCGGGAGTACACATGTAGTGTGGACAGAAATCGTAAGTCAGCATTAAATGCACATGATTTAGTGCGTTATTTGGAAAACTGTATGAATGCATATGAATTGTTAAGCTAATCGAGTGAAGGGTGAATGTTGCAGAGTTATAAAGTACTTCAAAACATTAAATGGAAGTTTACATAAATCTTTAAAGCAAATCTCTACATAATTTTACCTTGAAAATGTGGGGACTATGGGTAGTGTTCACAATTAATATAGGGAGGATGATAAACATGCATATCAATTTTCTTGTCAATCCATAACGGGGTTGCAGAGACATAAAGTACGTAAAATTTGTCACGCAAATGTTCCAAATGAACAGACGGAAATTCGAAAGATAATATACCCTTCGACATACTTTATATACCGGGGGAATAAAAAGCAGCTCTGGTGGCAAGGAACGCTAATGCCTTTCAGTATTTTGTACACAGGTCATCAAAATATGTATTACCTTCCAATTTACAAAGTACAAGTACAAACTACTTTACAATTAATGGAAAATTTGAACGATGAACTGTTGGGAAATGGCACAGGAAATTGTCATAGCCATCTAACGCAGTTGAATACTAGTGTTATGTGTAGTTATGCTACAATGTACAGTATTTATCTATATTGTCAATTTCACTGTCATGCTCATAGTTAAATTGGGCAAAAATGTGTGCGGCTTTTGAAAAAGGCCAGCAAATAGGAAACATAGGAACATTTGGTCAGAAAATAGAAAAAATAGGAATTGCTCAGAAAATAAGAAAAAATAGGATACTTGACGGCCTGTAAAAGTACTAAGCTGAAAGTATTATTTTCTAGAACAGCACAAATATTTGAAGATCTATGAAGATGGACGTGGACTTGGTGGGACACAGAGCACATTCACTGGAATCAACATTTTGGACAAGTCAGCCTTACTGCACAACGTTAAATTCCAAAGTTCGCTCCACATCTACCATGTCTACTCCATCCATATATTTTACGAAAACGATAACCGAGACAACATAGAAGAGAACCTTGGTAATCCAGAAAGTCAGCACCACATCAACCACTGCTTACCCACCCACAAGGACACAGGTTACCTTTCTTCTGGAGACGAGATGTGTTTGGAGGCAACATTAGATGGTTCCAATGAGCTGATTCCACTGTTAGAAGATAAATGGAACATGTACAAGTAGTGTAGCAAAGCCAGAAAGGCCGAAGTATCAGAAGATGGGACTCGAGTTGGGGGAAAAATAGACAGACACCATCCAGATTCTACATGCAGTTACATTTACCAGAATCATCGAGAAGTTACTCAATTTGGAAATTGATAACTTGTTATATCAGAAGCCAACAAGGAGAAGCAGCGAGGAGGGGATGACAAAGTATTCAAACAAGTGTTAATTTCTAATCTAGAGTCCAATTTCAGCCGAAGGGGAGTTCGTCAGGGGAATTTCATTATTTCCAGAAAAAGATCTTTAAATAGTTTGCCAAAATTATGCTTGTTTTGTAAGATTTTGGACTTCATAAATAAAATATTTTGTCGGCCGGCATAAATAATTCATTTTTTATGCATGCGATATTCAGCCAATAGAAATTAAATTGATGCTTAAATAGGGTCTTTGACTAGTCTAACTACTGAAATTTAACTGTTGTCTAAATAACTTAAACCGATGCTTAATTATAGTTTCGACAAGCTGAATAAGCTAATTCAATCTTTTGAAAATATACTATTTATTATGCTCGGTCCGTATGCTATGAGACTTCACAAGTTTCATGTTTTGGCGGTCAGCAAAAATAATTATTTGCAGTTTGCCAATATAAATTAAACCAATGCTTAGTTAACCTGAAAAAAATCATTAAATATTTTGCAGAAAGATTTGCTTGGTTTGCAAGATTTGAGACTTCACAAATATATCGTCCGCCGGCATAAATAATTCCTTTTTATGAAGGCTATATTCAGCCAATAGAAATTAAATTGATGCTTAAATATCACCATGACATTAACAGAAATCAGGTACATGTAGAGGGTCATTGATTTGTCACGGTATCATAGAGCACCAAACAACAAATGTAAATATCATATATATAGGGTTCCTTCACAATGCAATATTACATCATAGAAAAACACGGCGGCACTATAAGATAAAAACATCCAATAACAATTACTGAATGTGCTGGCAATGCTGGACCGTATATGTTGTCCCCAAATTGGTAGCAAAGTGAACAATTCCTGTCCACATTGTTGATACCAGCATAATAGTGTTGATTTCAATACATTATTGACCAAATGGTTAGGTATTTTTCTCAGATACATGATGATGTATGTGACTATAAGATTCAAACGAATGTTGCTAATAACATAACTCTTTATAATTCTATAAACAATAACAATATTTCACTACTACTATCTAAATGCATCTTGAAATAATCCACACGTTATTTTGTTTAAAAGTGTCTAAATTCCACAGGAAAATGCTACTTTACAAATAGTATGCCATCATGACTGTTTTTATGTATACACCGGCAATAGACTAGAATGCCCTCTACATCGTCATTTACTTATATTTTGTATTAAACGTTTCTGTTATAAAACAGGAGGATTGGGTGGTGATACCTGCAACATATGTCAATTATGATAATTCTGTGTATTGGCGTCATTTGAGAGACCATGAATATGTAATGTAACTGCAGCACAGACTGGCAGAACAACACGAAACCCACATGACACACACAATATGATGTTGTACCTTCGAATCTAATAAAAAACCCTACTGATAAACCGATAGCTACTTACACAATTAAACCATATATATATGTTCAATATGTCTTTATGCAGATTCTGCCAGCAAGGAAATCCCACCATATGCTGTAGTTAGAAAATAATAAGCACATTTTGGTGTTTTACATGTACAATTTGGCTTCTACACACATGTGTCGACGCAAATATACATGTACTACATCAAAATTGGTCCGTTATCTGGATATTGTAGGTGTGTGTGCATTTTCATTGATAGCAGTATCTGCATAAACACTTACTGGTCGCATCCATATGGTTTATTTATGTAGAGCAGGGCTGGGTCTGACAGGCCGTCAGCATTAAACGGCTACCCACGAGTAAACCCATGTAAACCTATGTTAAAACTAGTTAGCTTCCACTGCGCATGTGCCGAACGTTCCTTTCCCTGTGATTATTAAATTATCGACAATCAGTGCAGAAATTCTTGCTGACACAAATTAAATTGCATTCCGCAGAAGGACATATGTAATCTAGCACTTTCCTAAATATGACGCTGTGTGTACGTAACACACTGTTGTATACATGAAGGCAGGTTTACATGGAGTGCGTTCATATTTGGAAAATCGATAGTTTGTGATAAGTTGATACCGTTTACCAGATTCAAATGAAGGTTAAGTAAGACGTAGACACTCAGCATACAGGCTATGGAAGGTAATATCCGCCATAATTCTATGTGACTTGATGCTTGCGTGCTGTTGGCATTAGAACTTATATTCATGTTATCATTCGTCATTTGTATATATTACGTTTGAAATCTGCTTGTTGTAATTGTATTTATTTGTCTTTCTTACATGTCCATTCTGCTGATTGCTTTGTTCATTCGTCTTATTTACATTACAATTATTGATACGTCCTTATTCGTGTCCCTGTTTTATTGCACTAAGCATTTGCAATATAAAGTAAGAACAAAGCACTTAGCACTTTGAATAAGGCCGAAAGCAGTAAGGACAAATCGGCAGGAAGTAAGCATCAAGCCACAGTCCGAAAGCGGAAAGCCGCAAGCAGAAAGCATCAAGCTACAAGCAGAATGATTCAAGCAATATATGGGTTAGTAGTGCGTCATTATGACGTCAGTTTGTTTGTTTGTTTATTGGTGTTTAACGGCCTATCAACAGCTAAGGTCATGTAAGGCCGGGCAAACGGGTTCGATCCCGTTTTAACCTGCTGCATTGGGGGGAAAATCCCAAAATCAGAACGGAATATTTACATCGAGAAATAATATATTCAGCCCTGAAATTAGAATAACCCGACCTGGTGCCAGGTCCATACCACACCAAAGTCACTTAGCCCCTTCCCTAAAATAAGATTACGAATAATCGTAATACGTCAGATGGCACTGCTGTCCGCTCAAGTAATTCTCCCTCTACTAAAGTATAGTCCGACATCTGATTGGCTGTTCAAGTCACACCTCCAATGCCGGTGTTGATGTAAGATTTCACCCACAAATTATCACAGTATAGGTTAGAAGACACCAAATAGTTTTACTATATACTTTTACCGAATCCCATCCAATAAGGCAAATCTCCTACTTTCACTATTCGTATGGATGTTGTGGGACCTACTTGTACATTACCTGTAGCCGGTCTGTACTGGTTCTGCATGAATTAAACAATAGGTTCACTTACTCATAAGAAAGAAAAATACAACCTCGTCATGTCCCCCAATATTGTTTACATTTTGTATTGGCCACAGAAACTATGTTATCACATGACCAACACCCCACATGTTCCTCAAGTGAAACTGGGTAGTAATGGATTAAGACTTTCAAGCAAACTGTGTCAGTTGAAGTGAGTGAGTGACCTCAAAACACCAGCAAGTTTTTGTTCATACTGGACTACTATTACCCCCTTGACGATTTCGAACCATTTATTATTCTCTAACCTATATTAACTAAATTGCATATGTATGTATGGTGTTTGACTTACTAATGTGTTTTATACATACAGCAAAACAATCACATTTTTATAGTAAGTTACACATATGGTAACTTACACAGGTTGACTGTCAAACTGGCCCGTTACCGATGCAAACCAATAACCGTCAGGGATCAGACTAAGGTGGCCCACCACCATTGATTTTCCATAAAACACTAACAATTTTGCTATTCTCTGCTACTTTAATTTTTCTTATGGATGTTGTGGGACCTATTTTCCAATAACCTTCACTTATTCTGCTCTGGATCTTGACTAGTTAAAATATAGATTTAATTATTGTTGAAGCTGGGGTCCCATCTAGTAGGTACACATTTTCCTTCATGCAAATTAAATAAGTGGATAATTGCAACTAGTCCACCACTTTTAAAAATTACGAGTGCCAGCTACACAGATATAACTAGAAATGGACGCTTGTCGACAAGCGCATGTGTATCCCACTCCCCAGATACACAAGTAGTTTGAAACTAGATGGCCGCGGCCTGCATGTCGCGCCTTGTGACGAGGCATGGACACTAAAAAAAAAGATATAGTATAACCAAAAACTTTAACCAAAAAACTTAACCAAAAACTTCAAAGTAATTTGACCTTGACATTTGGCACAGGGGCCGCACGGGAGGGGGGTAGAATGAAAATATAGATGATGATAAACACCCATGTGAAGTTTCAAGGTAATGGGCAAAGCAGTTGCAGAGATATAGTATAACGAAAAACTTTAACCAAAAACGTTAAACAAAAAACTTAACCAAAATACTTAACCAAAAACTTTAACAAAAAAACTTAACCAAACAACTTAACCAAAAAACTTAACCAAAAAAACTTAACCAAACAACTTAACCAAAAAACTTAACCAAAAACTTTAACCAAAGAACTTAACCAAAAACTTTAACCGGACACACGTACGTACGTACGTACGTACGTACGCCAAACGGCCGACTATATCGCGCTTTCCGCAAGCAGGCGCGACAAAAAGGGTGTTCGAGTTATGCTCCGGAGACAAAATCAGTGACGGAAAAAACAAAGGGAGATAACTAAAAAAATAGTGATGCAAGAGTTGTCATTCTTGCGTGTCACACCTTTAGGGTTGTGGTCTATGCATGTGTGAAGTTTCATGAAAATATTCCAAAGGGTGTTCGAGTTATGCTCCGGACACGAAATCAGTGCACGAAACAACAAAGGGAGATAACTAAGAAATTAACGACGCAAGAGTTGTCATTCTTACATGCGACACACCTTTGGGTCGTCTTCTATGCATGTGTGAAGTTTAATAAACTAGAAAATGTGTTCATAGAACACGGATGTCCCACATATCGCTTTGATAATAAATGAGGCCAAATTCCAAGTCAAAATTTTCTTTTACCTGAGCGTTAAAGTTTTTGAAGCAACAAGTTGTGAACTTGACCCTGGGCTTGGCGGGGGCAGGACGAACGTGGATTTGGCACAGGGCGGTAGAGGACCATTAGAGCAATGCATATATGAAATATGAAGCTGATCCGTGAAAGAAAACAGAAATTATAAGAGATTTACCTGAGCGTTAAAGTTTTTGAAGCACTAAGTATGTGATGTTAACCCTGGGCTTGGCAGGGGCGGGACGAACGTGGTGTAACAAATTTACTTGCTATGGATGTGTACAGTACCTTTAAAGGTAGGTCTCACAGGTGAATTACATGATACCTTGGGGGCATTGTTCCTCTGGCTGTGTATTGTCCAGTAAAACACAATGGGTATACTTTTACTTGGTCAGTATAGGTAGGGATTGTGGATAGGGCAGTTGGAAGCCAGACATAGTTGACAAAGCTGGTGTGAATATGTGAGAAGGACAAATGTTGTGATGATAGATGTTCAGTAGAGAGAAAATGGAATAAGGGGTAAGTAGACTGTAGATAGATGGAGCGATTCTGTCGATTTGTGTGGTAAATTGAGTGAAATGATATGGTGTGAACGTGTTGACTTTGGGAAGATAGCATGGGTAAAGGGATTTCTGTCCCTTTGTATTTTCCAGGTCCAACAAGCCCCTTTTTCCCCAGTGTACGTGTTGGTAAATCGACGGGGTAGATACGAGGAAGGCGTGTATGCGTGGTGGCCGTTGACGTGAATGGGTGCAGTGCCATACCTGGTGGTTCACCATTTGAACCGTCTTGTGCACAGATAGAAAGACAGATGGTTCACCATTTGAATCGTCTTGTGTGAAATTGATACACATATAGCTGGTGTAAAATACTCATTAGTGCTTGTGGAAATATATGTGTAAACCAATAGGAAATTACACATATCATTTATACACTGGATATTCAGCTTACAAGAAGTTCCTTATGTGACAAAATTGAATGATGTGTCGGATGTATGTTCATTTATAAGATAAATATTGTATAATCATCATAGTTAGTGTGTCGTTGATATATACAATGTAGTAATTGTATGTCTGAGTTTATTAGGTTTGTGAATAGAATGCATTATTGACATTGATACCATTTTCAACAAAGCAACATAGACTACATGGACAACAAATTGGCGGATATACTGATAGTGGAGTATTTGTGGGAATAGATTTTATTCCAGTTAAGTGCAGAATATGACTGTTTGGACTGTTATATTTTCGAGTATAGTCTGTGTATAAATGAAACATTTTGCATAATTGTATATACATGTAAATACATAAACAATATGTAAACGACATCTAACAGAACAGTGTCGTATAATTGTCTTCCTGTAGCAACCTATAGAAACATCCTTTAGATCGTTACATTTGGGGGCTCGTCCGGGATGTTTCCCCGTTGTCAAGGGAGATAATTTATGTTGGAAAATACATATGCTGTGTGTTAAGTTAAAGTTTTGGTAACATTTAATTTTAAACATGGCAGAAGAAACACCTGAATGGATAAGTGTGTTACTAAGCAAGGGTGAGAGTGTGGACCAATGCATTGTATTACTTAAAGAAATACGTGAATCCAAGAGGCTAGAAATTGAGAAAGATGAAAAAGAGGCAGAAAGGAGAGAAAGATCAGAGCAGCGAGAAGCTAAAAGAGTGGAATTAGAGATGGAAGTGAGAATGCGAGAAATTGCATTGAAGGAAAAAGAGCTGGAAGTTGGGAGTACAGAGAATCATAGGGATAATGCTGCAAAGGCTAAAATTAGATGACCTATGTTTGTAGAGGGTCAAGATATAGAAGCGTTTTTGACATCTTTTGAAAGGTTGGCGGTGATGTATAAATGGGAAAAATCTGATTGGCCAATTCGATTAGTTCGACAGTTAGCAGGGAAAGCATTGGAGGCATACAGCAGAATGGACTCCATAGTTAGTAGTAATTATGATGCAATAAAGCAAGCAATTCTACAAAGGTATGGGTTAAATGCTGGGGAGTACAGAGAAAGATTTCGGAAAAGTCGTCAGCGAAATGATGAGACATACCGTGAATACTGTATTCGAGTAAAGGGGTATTATGAACACTGGAAAGATGCTGAAAATGTGCAAAGTATGTATGAGAATCTAGATGATTTAGTTTTGAGAGAGCAACTTGTATATACTGCAGACACAGAGTTGCAAGTTTGGTTGAGAGAGAGAGACAGCCTAAATCATGTGATGAATTGGTTAGTATGGCCGAAGCGTATCAGTCGGCTCACAAAGGTGATAAACGATTTGCACGCCCAAATATAAGTGTCAACCAAATATATAGTTCCGCAAACAATAGCCAAACTGTACATCAGAAGCAAATGCAGGGACAGTCTACAACAGGTCAGGTAAGTACTGGGAAACGTGCCTGTTACAGATGTGGAAGTACAACTCACTTGAGTTATGATTGTATGGAAAATGTTAACTATGGTAAAGATAATGACGGAACAAAATACATGCCACCACACAAAAGAGGATTTGGAGATAAAGGTGAAAATCAGAAGTCCGCAGTTGGGGTTGTATTATCACCAAGAAAGGTAAAAGATAATGTTGTGGAAATACCAGACTTGATTAAATCAGTAAAATTTGAAACAAATGAATTTGGTTTGAAAATCTGCAAAGGTGAAATAAATGGCCAGGAATGTACAATATTACGAGACACGGGGTGTAGTACTGTAGTGGTGAACAGTAAATTAGTAGAGCCTGATCAAATTCAGACATCAACAAGGAACGTAACTATGGCTGATGGGACAAAAAAGGTTTGTGAGGAAGCTATTGTAAACCTAAACAGTCCATATATAGCAGGTAGAGTGAAGGCAGTGGTACTCGATATTCCACTGTGTGATGTGTTAATTGGAAATACATGTCTGATAGTGAAAATTACTGGAGAAAGCAATGAGGTTTGTACAGCAGTTGAGACGAGACAGGGAAAGAAAGACAGGTTAGTATTAGATGAGAGGGACACAGTATTAGATGATGAAAATGATAAGAATAACTATAATGATAACGACAGCACAGAGTTAGAAGATGGGTTTCAGTCACTTAAGTATAAGATAGAAGGAAGAAACGAGTTCAAAACAGAACAGACAAACGATGTAAGCTTGACAAAGGTAAGAAAACTGGCCACAGAAGGGAGACATGGTGACAGTGAGTATAAGTCCTATTTTTCTATCATCAATGGCATACTTTACAGGTTCTTTAAACTTCCCCATGGAGAGCTGTTGAAACAAATAGTGGTGCCTACTAAATACAAGGATATGATCATGAAAGTGACAAAATTGAATCATGTGTCGGATGTATGTTCATTTATAAGATAAATATTGTGTAATCATCATAGTTAGTGTGTCGTTGATATATACAATGTAGTAATTGTATGTCTGAGTTTATTATGTTTGTGAATTGAATGCATTATTGACATTGATACAATTTGCAACAAAGCAACATAGACTACATGGACAACAAATTGGCGGATATACTGATAGTGGAGTATTTGTGGGAATATATTTTATTCCAGTTAAGTGCAGAATATGACTGTTCGTACTGTTATATTTTCGAGTATAGTCTGTGTATAAATGAAACATTTTGCATAATTGTATATACATGTAAATACACTGTACATAAACAATATGTAAACGACATCTAACAGAACTGATATAATTGTCTTCCTGTAGCAACCTATAGAAACATCCTTTAGATCGTTACACGTGGATTTGGCACAGGTTTTTGAAGCACCAAGTATGTGACCTTGACCCTGGGATTGGCGGGGGCAGGACGAACGTGGATTTGGCACAGGGCGGTAGAGGACCATTAGAGCAATGCGTATATGAAATATGAAGATGATCCATGAAAGAAAACAGAAATTATAAGATATTTACCCGAGCGTTAAACTTTTTGAAACACTAAGTATGTGACCTTGACCCTGGACTTGGCGGGGGCAGGACGAACGTGGATTTGGCACAGGGCGGTAGAGGACCATTAGAGCAACGCGTATATGAAATATAAAGTTGATCCGTGAATGGAAAGAAAAATTATAAGATATTTACCTGAGCGTTAAAGTTTTTGAAGCACCAAGTATGTGACCTTGACCCTGGGATTGGCGGGGTATGACGAACGTGGATTTGGCACAGGGCGGTAGAGGACCATTAGAGCAATGCGTATATGAAATATGAAGATGATCCATGAAAGAAAACAGAAAGTATAAGATATTTACCCGAGCGTTAAAGTTTTTGAAGCACTAAGTATGTAACCTTGACCCTGGGCTTGGCGGGGGCAGGACGAACGTGGATTTGGCACAGGGTGGTAGAGGACCATTAGAGCAATGTGTATATGAAATATGAAGCTAATCCTTGAAAGAAAACAGAAATTATAAGATATTAACCTGAGCGTTAAAGGTTTTTGAGCAATGTGTATATGAAATATGAAGCAGATCGGTCGAAGGATGAAGAAATTATGAGACATTTACCCGAGTGTTAAAGTTTTGTAACGGACGGACGGACGGGAGGACGGGAGGACGGGACGCACGTTCCTACGAATGAATACTTGTTGGGTTTTTACTGTATAAAAATACCCAACAAGAGTACCCAACACTATCCTAACCTACCCAATAAGATCCCCGTACGCTTACAACAAGTACCCATTCGTGTGTGCGGACGGACGGACGGACGGACGGACAAGGGTAACACTAAATGCCCCCTCCACTATCGTGGTGGGGCATAACAATATTCCAAAGGGTGTTAGAGTTATGCTCTGGATACAAAATCAGAGCACGAAACAACAAAGGGAGATAAGTAAACAAGAATTCCGCGGAATCAGATGCCTCGCCTTGTCCCGCCTTGACCTCGAGCCTGGGCCCGAAAGCAATTTTCACTGGCCCGAACATATTATACAATTATTGACTAGTGAGCCATAGAATATCAGATTATATTCTATGGCTCACTAGTCAATAATTGTTTTATTATATGATAATAGTCTGTATATAGCACTTACGACCTTATGCTACTAGACAAAAATTGAAAAAGAATTTGAAAAAAAAAAGTTTAAAAAATTAAAATTAATAATGCTTGCTACTGGAGCCCAGATTTTTTGTTTAATAGTCCTATATTTATATATATCTGCACAGGTCCACATAATGCCACAATAGTTTCAACACAGTTTACGGAAATGTAATATACAAAAAAAATAATAATAATAATGCTCGCTACTGGAGCCCAGAATTTTTGTTAATAGTCCTATATTTATCTACATATATCTGCACAGGTCCACATACTGCCACAATATTGTCAACACAGTTTACGGAAATGTAATAATGTACCTGTATAAATTACCTGTAATAAGTTAGTGGTCAGTTAAAAAATTGAAAAAGAACGTAAAAAATAAAATGGAAAAAAAAAATTAAATTAAAAAAAAATAATGCTCCCTACTGGAGCCCAGAATGTTTTTTAATAGTCCTATATTTATGTACATATATATACAGAGGTCCACATATTGCCACAATATTTTCAACACAGTTTACGGAAATGTAATATAATCATTTACCTGTATAAATTACCTGTAAGTGGTCAGTGGTCAGTTGCACATGCTAGCACATGCACAGGTGAATAGTCTGTATATAGCACTTACGACCTTATGCTACTAGACAAAAATTGAAAAATAATTTGAAAACAAAAATGAAAATAAAAAATGGAAAAAAAAAATGGAAAAAAAAAGCTTAAAAATATTACTGCTTGCTACTGGAGCCCAGATTTTTTTTTTAATAGTCCTATATTTATCTACATATATCTGCACAGGTCCACATAATGCCACAATATTTTCAACACAGTTTACGGAAATGTAATATCCAATGTAGTAATTTACCTGTATAAATTACCTGTGGTCAAGAGTGGTCAAGACTGGATATTTGCACATGCTAGCACATGCTAGCACATGGACAGGTGAATGGTTCTCGCAGTCTCTATTGTTCTCTCTACAGGTAAGGTGTACAGAGCACACGAGAAAAAGGTGTACAGAGCAGACGAGAAAACGGGTCTTCATGCATTATTGTCCAGTTTGTAGAGTGCGCAAAACAAAAAAGGGAGATAACTCAAAAATTAGCTACGCAAGAGTTGTCATTCTTGTGCGCGACACACCTCCGGGTCGTGGTCTATGCATGTGTGAAGTTTCATGAAAATATTCCAAAGGGTGGTCGAGTTATGCTCCGGACAGGAAATCAGTGCGCGAAAACAAAAAAGTGCGATAACTAAAAAATTAGCTATGCAAGAGTTGTCATTCTTGTGCACGACACACCTTCGGTTCGTGGTCTAATTGAATGTGTGAAGTTTCATAAAAATATTCCAAAGGGTGGTCGAGTTATGGTCAATCAGTGCGCGAAACAAAAAAGGGAGATAACTAAAAAAATAGCTATGCAAGAGTTGTCATTCTTGTGCGCGACACACCTTCGGGTCGTGGTCTATGCATGTGTGAAGTTTCATGAAAATATTCCAAAGGGTGGTGGAGTTATGCTCCGGACACGAAATCAGTGCGAGAAACAAAAAAAGGAGATAACTAAAAAATTAGCTATGCAAGAGTTGTCATTCTTGTGCGCGACACACCTTCGGGTCGTGGTCTATATGCATGTGTGAAGTTTCATGAAAATATTCCAAAGGGTGTTCGAGTTATGCTCCGGACAAGAAGTGTCTGCGGCGGACGCGGACGCGGCGCGCTGTCAAATCCATAGTATCCCCCGACGGAGTCCGGGGGATACAATTATTTAATAATCTTTAATGTACTCATAGAGACTCGCGGTGGTATCAAGCTAGTTCCATATGCAAATGATGCAGTACTTTTAAATTATTTATATCAACTAACTGCTGAATACATATTTTTATCGACATATCATAAAGTATGATATTGCGCATCAAAAATAAATAAATGGAATAAATAGTTGCTTCTGTTATCATTTTAAGGAAACACAATTATCGCCCCTGATATCAAACTGGCATTTCGCGTTTGATATAAAAAGTATAACAATGTCAATTAGTACGTCTGGTAATGGTAAATCAATGTTCATTTCGCCAGAAAAAATTCAGATCGAAAGAATAAAGAGAAACATGTCTCCCTATATTATAACCTGACATGTAGCACTCTAGGTTTAGGGTTAGAGAAATTGACACCAGTTTCAGCATATTTGAAGCATTTAAAGGAAAACACTGAGCCTGATGGTCACGAGATGTAAACAGAGTTTCAGTGGCCAAATAATGTAAACAATATTTGGGGACATGACGAGGTTGATCCCACAACATCCATACGAATAGTGAAAGTAGGAAAGACTGGCTGGGATTCGGTTAAATTATACAGTGAAACTATTTGGCGGCATCAATCTACATCAACACCGTTAGGGACATGGAACCAATTTAGAGAGCAACGCATTGTAGGACAGGTACCAGCATATTAAATAAATTTAGGGAGAACTATTTTAAGTTTTAGCAGCGCACCTGGCGTCATAACGGTTGTTCCCAAATTACTGAACATTGCAAGGGACGTGGCTTAGCGAGCTAAAAAAGCGCATAGCAAAACAGCGATGCAATAATCAATAATGGAACTCCGGATGTTACTACCAATGAAGCATCAAGCTACTTAGAATGTAATCAACACAAACGCATTTAAACAGTAGTAAGTACGAATGAATAAAGCATCAAGCCACATACATAGAAATGCAATAAGACGGATATAACTTAGAATGTCATCAGCCAGCAAGCATCAAGCCACATATAATTGTAATAAGACGGATAGAACTTAAAATGTCATCAGCCAGCAAGCATCAAGCCACATATAATTGTAATAATACGGATAGAACTTAAAATGTCATCAGCCAGCAAGCATCAAGCCAAATATAATTATGGCGGATATGACCTTCCATAACAGGCAGCCGAGTAGAGCCGAAATGAAAAATACCTAGTCGGCTGTACTCGGCCACCCCACCCCATTGTATCGTTACTAGAGGTTTAGACACCGGAGGCATACCGAATACTGGTCAGAATGCGGATGCATAGACTGATCTGGCTATTATAGGGGCCGATTACTAAATCTCGTACAACTAAAATGTTTGTAAGTGCAAACATGGCAAAAGTATGATAGTCTGTAAATTTCACATTAACAACGTTTTCTTGTAAACAATTATTTGATTTATATTTATGCAGCCTTTGCTCAATATATGTAAATCCATCAATTGAAATTTCCAGACGATCTGACATAAATTTGCACTTACAAACAGTTTATTTTAGTTGTACGAAGTTTAGTGAAATGGCCCATGGGTCTTTCATTGACAGCAAATACATAACTGCCTTGTAAGATTATTGTACGAACATAGACAGTGTAGGTAAATGTTGTTCACACAAACAAAGTTTCGTTAATTATTAACAAGAATTCCGCGGAATCAAATGTCTCGCCTTGTCCCGCCGCTTTGACCTCGAGCCTGGGCCAGATAGCAATTTTCACTGGCCCGAACTTATTGTACAATTATTGACTAGTGAGCCATAGCATATCAGATTATATTCTATGGCTAACTACTTGTTATGGCTAACTAATTGTGTTATTATATGATAATAGTCCGTATATAGCACTTACGACCTAATGCTACTAGACAAAAATCGAAAAAGAATTTGAAAAAAAAAATGGAAAAAAAAGTAAAAAAAATAAAGTTTAAAAATTAACAAAAATAATGCTCGCTACTGGAGCCCAGAATTTTTTTTAATAGTCCTATATCTATCTACATATCATATCTGCACAGGTCCACATATTGCCACAATACTGTCAACACAGTTTACGAAGGAAATAGAAGTTATAACAATATTTATCCGATGTTAAGTTGTGTAAAGAGACTCAGTATTTTACCTTAACCTTGGGATCAGCGGGGGTTGGACGGTCGTGGATTTGGCACAGCATGGTAGTAGAGCCTTACAGGAATGCATGTGTGAAATATTAAGCATTTTACATGAAGGAAATAGAAGTTATAACAATATTTCTCTGATGTTATGTTTTGTAAACAGACTAAGTATTTGACCTTGACCTTGGGATCAGCGGGGGTTGGACGGTCGCGGATTCGGCACAGCATGGTAGTAGAGCCTTACAGGAATGCATGTGTGAAATAATAAGCATTTTAGATGAAGGAAATAGAATTTATAACATTATTTCTCTGATGTTAAGTTTTGTAGTAAAGAGACCAAGTACTTCACATTGACCTTGGGGTCAGCGGGGGTTGGACGTCGTGGATTTTGCACAGTATGGTAGTAGAGCCTTACAGGAATGCATGTGTGAAATATTAAGCATTTTAGATGAAGGAAATAGAAGTTATAACAATATTTCTCTGATGTTAAGTTTACGGACGCACGGACGGACAACCTGACTCCAGTATACCCCCCCCCCCCCACGTTGCGGGGGTATACTTACCTGTACTAAGTTCATAGTGGTCAGTCTGGACATTTCCACATGCACAGGTGAATGGTTGTCCCAGTAACTACTGTTCAACCAGACAACTCTACAGGTAAGGTGTACAGAGCACACGAGAAAACAGGTATTCATGCATTAATGTTCAGTTTGTAGCACATAAAGAAATAGAGTTTGACCTTGACCCTGGAGCCCAAATTTGTTTTAATAGTCCTATATTCATCTACATATCATAGTAAAGGTATGTATAAAGTTTGATGACTGTAGCTGATAAGGTGTTGAAGTAACTAGAAATGTGGCCTGTCGGCACACGAATACCCCCACTGGCAGCCAAAGAAAACGAGACATTTTTGATTATAAGCCATTTAGCCGAGCGTTAAGGTTTCAAACGCATCAAGTCTGTGACCTTGACCCTGGGCATAGTGTGATAATCCATGCATCGGTGTAGAAGATATAGAGCGGAATGGAATTTCAATAGGTTTGACCTTTGACCTTCAACTGTGACCTTGACCTTGGACGTAGGTGCGTGGTTATTGATCGCCACACACCTTCTCATCATGAGAAACATTTGTGCCAAGCCATTTGATAATTCATGCATCGGTGAAGAAGATATAGAGAGGAAGGGAATTTCAATAGGTTTAACCTTTGACCTTCAACTGTGACCTTGGACGTAGGTGCGTGGTTATTGATCGCGACACACCTTCTCACCATGAAAAACATTTGTGCCAAGGCATTTGATAATCCATGCATCGGTGTAGAAGATATAGAGCGGAAGGGAATTTCAATAGGTTTGACCTTTGACCTTCAACTGTGACCTTGACCTTGGACGTAGGTGCGTGATTATTGATCGCTCACACCTTCTCATCCTGAGAAACATTTGTGCCAAGGCATTTGATAATCCATGCATCGGTGTAGAAGATATAGAGCGGAAGGGAATTTCAATAGGTTTGACCTTTGACCTTCAACTGTGACCTTGACCTTGGACGTAGGTGCGTGGTTATTGATCGCGACACACCTTCTCATCATGAGAAACATTTGTGCCAAGCCATTTGATAATCCATGCATGGGTGTAGAACATATAGAGCGGAGGGTATTTCCAACAGACCGACCGACCGACAAGCTGACTCCTATATACCCCCTCAAACTTTGTTTGTGGGGGTATAATGACTTAACATTGAATGATGACGATGACGCCGACGCCGCCGCCGCCGACTCCGGAAAAGCAAAACATATGTCTCGCTTTCCGCTTCGCGGGCGAGACAAAACTGTTGAGGTGGCCTAGTTGACCTGATAAAACAGCCGAGCACAATCGACAACGACCAAAATCGACCTAGTCGTGACTTCATGACTGTCTTGATATACAGTCATGATGGCTTACTCTTGTAAAGTGGCATTTTCCTGTGGAATTTTCAAACATAGTGATAAAGTATCAAATTTACATACATGTATTTTTAAAGAAAATAACTTGTGGGTGCATGTACATAGTACATGTAGTTGTGAAATATTTTAAGCTTTTATTGTTTATAGAAATTTAAAACAAATCATTTTTATTGACAAAATTCATGAATGTCGGAGAAAAAAAATTGTATTGAAATCAACAATATAATTTTAAATGCTAGAGTATGTCTGAAAATGTAAACTAGGGTTCAATCCAAGTGTTTATACAGTTAGATGTTGTATATGTTTATTTTTTTGGAAAAATATAAAATGCCAATAAACAAATAGCAGTCATCACGACCCAACTTTGGTCGCTGATGTTCTCGACTAGAATCGACCCGACTCTACCCATCATGCCTTTGTTCTGAGTACATACCTCTAATTACATTTCATTACATTGCACTGCATAAGAGTTATGACATTGTAGTATTTCTAAATGTGCGTTTGAAGGCAAGTCGAAATAATTAGATTTGTCGGTAAGCGGGGGCTTACGGAATACCCCCCCCCCCCCCCCGCGTCAGCCATGACCTAAAATGAATTCCAGCTCGCATACTATCATTTTCAGATAAAAGACTATGTCAGCACATATGGAAAGTGCGATGGTGGCTCCAGTTGAAAAAAGCAAACTAGACATTGTAAGTCCGTGACCTTGACCCCTGGCATAAATGGGGGTCGTATGTTTGTTGCAGAATGATGTATGAGTGTCAGAGAAGGGCCGGGTAAAATATCACTGCATTCCGCAAAGGGAACGAGAAGTTATAAGGAAATTTACATTTGTTAAGTTTTAGTTTTTTTCTAAGTTTATAAGTCCGTGACCTTGAGCCCTGGCATAAATGGGGGTCGTAGGTTTGTTGCAGAATGATGTATGAGTGTCAGAGAAAGGGTGGGTAAAATATGAAAGATTTCCGCAAAGGGAAAGAGAAGTTAAAAGGAAATTTACAATTGTTAAGTTTTCGTTTTTTTCTAAGTTTCTAAGTCCGTGACCTTGACCCCTGGCATAAATGGGGGTCGTAGGTTTGTTGCAGAATGATGTATGAGTGTCAGAGAAGGGGCGGGTAAAATATGAAAGATTTCCGCAAAGGGAAAGAGAAGTTAAAAGGAAATTTACAATTGTTAAGTTTTCGTTTTTTTCTCTAAGTTTCTAAGTCCGTGACCTTGACCCCTGGCATAAATGGGGGTCGTAGGTTTGTTGCAGAATGATGTATGAGTGTCAGAGAAGGGGCGGGTAAAATATGAAAGATTTCCGCAAAGGGAAAGAGAAGTTAAAAGGAAATTTACAATTGTTAAGTTTTGTGACGGACGAAAAACACGGACGGACGGACGGACGGACGGACGGACAAGCTGACTCCAGTATACATGAATATTATATAACTTGACCTTGGGATAAGGGGTGTGCGGTGGACCTTGACATTGAGTTCAGTGGTGGAAGGTCGGTCGTGGATTTGATATAGCATGATATAGCATATTAAGATGAATGCATGTATGAAATATCAATGCGCTCCCTGAAAAGAGAAGGAAAACAAAATTTAACCCAGCGTTCAGTTTATGAACACACTAAGTTGGTAATTTTCTACAGCATGATAGCTATTCACATAAGGAATGCATGTATAAATGTGCTAAGTTTGTGACCTTGGCCTTGGCGAAAGGGGTTGGGGTGTAGCACAATAGAGTATCATCAGATGAATGCATGTATGAAATATGAAGGTGTTCCCTGTAAATAAACAGAAGTTATAAAAATACATTTACTCCAACGTTAAGTTTATGATGCAGCACAATAGAGGATCATCAGATGAATGCATGTATGAAATATCAAAGCGTTCAAAGTGTAAAGTAAGAGACGTTACACAACATTTACCCCAATGTAAAGTTTATGAACATGCTAAGTTTGTGACCTTGACCTTGGGGTAAGGGTTGGGTGGTGGGTTGTGGATTTGCTACAGCATGATATAGGGTCATCTGAGGAATGTATGTATGAAATATCAAGGCGTTCCATCAAAGGAAACAGTTGTTATCAGACATTTACCCCAACGTTAAGTTTATGGATGTGTCAAGTTTGTGACCTTGACCTTGGGGTAAGGGGTGGGCGGTGGGTCATGAATTTGCTATAGCACGATAGAGTATCATCAGATGAATGCGTGTATGAAATAGCAAGGCGTTCCATGATAGGAAACAGATGTTATAAGACATTTACCCCAACGTTAAGTTTATGAATGTGCTAAGTTTGTGACCGTGACCTTGGGTAAAGGGTTGGGGGTTGGTTATGGATTTGCTATAGCACGATAGGGTATCATCAGATGAATGCATGTAAAATATCAAGGTGTTCAAAGTGTAAAGAAACAGAAGTTACACAACATTTACCCCAACGTTAAGTTTCTGAACTTGACTTTTGGGTAAGGGTTGGGTGGTGGGTTGTGGATTTGCTACAGCATGATAGAGGGTCATCTGAGGAATGCATGAAATAGCAAGGCATTCCATGAAAGGAAACAGACATTTACCCCAACGTTAAGTTTATGAATGTACTAAGTTTGTGACCTTGACCTTGGGGTAATGGAGGGCGGTGGTTCATGATTTGCTATCCATGATAGAGTATCATCAGATGACAATTTGATTTATCAAGGCGTTCCGTTAAAGGAAACAGAATGTTAAATACTTTACCCCAACATTTTATGTTTATGAATGATCTAAGATTGTGACCTTGACCTTGGGAAAGGGGTGGGCGGTTGGTCATGAATTTGCCATAGCACGATAGAGTATCATCAGATGAATGCATGTATGAAATATGAAGGCGTTCCCTGTAAATAAACAGAAGTTACACAATATTTACCCCAACGTTAAGTTTATGAACATGCTAAGTTTGTGACCTTGACATTGGGGTAACGATTGGGTGGGCGGTGGGTCATCCATTTGCTATAGCACGATAGAGTATCATCAGATGAATGCATGTATGAAATATGAAGGCGTTCCATGAAAGAAAACAGATGTTATAAGACATTTACCTCAACGTTAAGTTTATGAATGTGCTAAGTTTGTGACCTTGACCTCGGAGTAAGCCTGTGTGGGTTGGTCATGGATTTACTACAGCATGATAGAGGGTCATCTCGGAGGAATGCATATATGAAATAACAATGCGTTCCATGAAAGGAAACAGAAGTTATAAGACATTTACCCCAACGTTAAGTTTATGAATGTGCTAAGTTTGTGACCTTGACCTTGGGGCAAGGGATGGCCGCTGGGTCATGTATTTGCTATAGCACGATAGAGTATCATCAGATGAATGCATGTATGAAATATCAAGGCGTTCTATGAAAGGAAACAGATGTAATAAGACATTTACCCCAATGTTAAGTTTATGAATGTGCTAAATTTGTGACCTTGACCTTGGGGTAAGGGCTTGGTGGTGGGTCATGGATTTGCTACAGAATGATACAGGGTCATCTGAGGAATGCATGTATGAAATAACAAGGTGTTCCATGAAAGGAAACAGAAGTTATAAGACATTTACCCCAACGTTAAGTTTATGAATGTGCCAAGTTTGTAACCTTGACCTTGGGGTAAGGGCTGGGTGGTGGGTAATGGATTTCCTACAGCATGATACATGGTCATCTGAGGAATGCATGTATGAAATAACAAGGAGTTCCATGAAAGGAAACAGAAGTTATAAGACATTTACCCAACGTTAAGTTTATGAATGTGCCAAGTTTGTGACCTTGACCTTGGGGTAAGGGCTGGGTGGTGGGTCATGGATTTGCTACAGCATGATAGAGTGTCATCTGAGGAATGCATGTACATTGTATGAAATAACAAGATGTTCCATGAAAGGAAACAGAAGTTATAAGACATTTACCCAACGTTACGTTTATAAATGTGCCAAGTTTGTGACCTTGACCTTGGGGTAAGGGCTAGGTGGTGGGTCATGGATTTGTTACAACATGATAGAGGGTCATCTGAGGAATGCATGTATGAAATAACAAGGTGTTCCATGAAAGGAAATATAAGTTATAAGACATTTATCCAACGTTAAGTTTGTGGACGCCGCCGACGCTGACGACGCCGACGATGCCGGGCGTATGCCATAAGCTCTTCTGCACTTCGTGCAGGCGAGCTAAAAATGGTTCATACAGAAATTTCATTGATAAATTGAGATGTTTACTCTGGATCGCCAGTTCTTCTTACATTGCCCGGTGTCAGTAGTTTCCTTCCTGGTGATATATATACAACTTCGAGAGCGTTTCGGGCCGTAACAGATTCGTTATTTTTGTTTGATTGTTTTGTCCCAAGTTTAAATGAACGTATTTTAAATCTTAATTACATACTTGTAATGTTATTAAATGTAGTGATAATATGTAATATATATATATATATATTATACAAATTTAATTATTTTATTTTAAAGTAGAATAATACATGTATTTATGTAGTTTTACACCGAATATAGCACTATCAACGCATTACAATTTGAAGAGTTGCTCGTGCAATCATTCGTATTATAAGAACACACATCAAAATAGCAGAAACAACAACAATAATGGATGTAAACTTTTTTGACATTGTTAAAATAAAGTACAAATTTCCATTCTGTAGTCTAAAAGTTGAGCAAGAAATGGGGTTTAAGGAAGTTGTTGAACAAGTAGCACGGGAAGTGAAACGGCCACAATTATGTATACTCTTCGGGAAGATAAATATGTCAATACAGATAGTAACGTCCTGAATTATGTCCCATTTCCCATCCAGTTCATTGACAATGTCACATATTCATATTTATCAATAATAATATATTTTAAAAATGCTTACACCCAGTTATTTGATTGCTTAAACAAGTTATTAAAATGCGGCATATTAAATACAAAGTCAACATGTCGCCAGAATATGTGGCTGTGAGTGGAGAAATGGGGATGATGGTATTTGCGACCATTGTAGATCCAGGCTGATGAAGATCTCCACTTTTCGCCATTCTATAAATAAAACACAGGTCTATCATGCTTTTAACAGGCAATATATATCATTATTATATGACTAAGTATTTCAGTCATTCTCATTGGCCGAAACACGACCACGTGATTATATACAAATTTAATGTAGACCTCTGAACGGTTTGTTTGCACGAATAAGCACTCTTGGACCGCGAGACCGGTCCGAGATGTGTTTATTCATGTAAACAAACCTTAGAGCGCATTTTGAAAAAAATATTTAAAAAACATTTTTTTTAAATAATTATTGAAAATTATGTGAAACCAAAACAAAGTGAACAATTTTATTTTTGGCCGGATATTTTGAAAAAAATATTGGCCAGAAATATTTTAATATGGGGCCAAAAAGTGTCATATAATAAAACAATTATTGTCTTTTGAGTCGGTGTACATGATATTTACGGACCTTCGAAACCTTCACAAGACAATAATTGTATATTATCACGCTAGTTGAGTATGCTTTATGATCAGGATCTACACTGGTCACAAATCACATAAGTACCATTTCTCTAGTCACATGTCACTTTGTACCTTCGGACATCTGCGTAATTTCATAAAATATATTTAAATATATTTACAGAAAATGTAATATAATTATTTTCCGTAAATGACGACAGAAGTTAAAAAAATTGTCATTTTACTTTACTAAAGAAAACTATTGTAGTTCTAGATCTAAATTTTCTAAATGTATTTATTGAAATTATGCAGATATCCGAAAGTACAAAATCTCATGGCGTTTCTCACTTGACGCACACCTGTGATTTGACAATGCGATCTCTATACAACAAGTCCATATCCAGCCGTCTCGGGCCTCAAAACTGCGACCCGAGATTGATAAATAGATGTCACGTGCTAGTTACATGTGATCCATCTCCCGCCATATTGAAGATGCTCTGTTTACTTTCTGCTTCGTGCGAGAGTGACTTTAGAATTTTGCTAATCAACACTTTATTATTTATTTGTGATAATATGTTTGTATCATATTGGAGCATAGTCTATCAATAACAATATAGCGAGGTATGAATGTCAACGCCCTGCATTTTTTTTTATAGATTTTACTGTGCGAATTGTAAATGCTATTACGCACATTTTTACTATGCAGCGTCATGTAGCGAATAGCACAACCTGTTGCCTATAAAGCGGAATATGTGCAGTTAATCATGCCTATGTCCGGTAATGTTGAATGGTTGCCAAATGTATGGGCAGAATATGGCAAATGACTTGTCAAAATGTGTAACACAGTCTAATCTATTTATAAAATATAAATACGGGAAAATTGGAAGTGGGTTTGTACAGCGTGTATGTCGAAGACGGCCGAAAACACACGACCCAGCTCTAAGTAGCTATTTTTGTATTAGTAATAGTAGTTAATTTTATTACATTTCCATACACTTTACACGGGACCACAAGAAGGGCACAACTACCCTAAATAGGTTTAGAAAATTTACAATAATTTTCATAAATAAAGTCAAAAGTCGACAAAATGTATAGTAGCGTCCCGTATAGCCGCGGGTTACATTTATTCGCCGCATAAACAAACAACTGTGCCACCTATCGGTTGTTTACATATGTAAATGTGTAACTAGGACGACGTTTTTGTACTGAATCAAGAAATAATTCAAAATTTAACAGTTCCTGGTAAGTTCAGAATGATACTATTTTATTACAAGGTAGACAACGTAAATACAACTTACCAATATACCCCACCCACATAAAGTGATAATCTCTTTGAAACTATTGATACTTTTTCATAGTTTGAACTTTCAAATCAGCGTCTGCATTGCAAGATATCGTCCGACATCGTTTTTATCAGGTGAACAATAAAAAAAACCATAAAATCATTGCAAGTCTAAAATGATATATTTTTAGTAACATTTGATCTATTTTCCATTCAAGCAATGTGTCATGTTGTTGTATGACATTTATGTTTTACTTCTGAATTCTCTGAAAATCAGACCTGTGGTTTCCTCGAATATCTAAAAATAGTAACATAGCTTCAGAAACATATGGTGGGCTGCTGCTTGTTATAAAATAAGTGTTCTGATGTGGTATTATAAAGCACACATTTTTTTAAGATTTCAAACTATTTAACTGATATTTCAGTTGAGAAAAATAATTAAAATGTACATCACTAGATTTGTTCGAGTTTTCAAGATATTTTCCACTGTTGACACGTTTCTTTTTAAAGCTGTGTTAACCGGAGCACATTTGACACATGTATAGCCCACCATAGTACGTCAAAAACTCTTCTATGAAATTGCCTCGCCTATATGGGAACGTATGTAAGATGACGATGCATGCATGTCACTTCCTCTAGGAAGGTTCCAGCCAGTTTTGTGCTGTGCATTCAACCTTCTTTTTTATTCAAATATGTGAATCACACGTGGAAGTAAGAAACAAAAGAATAATTTTCAGGATTTCTGTTTTATTTCATATGTAATTGATATTCGAATCACTAGAGTCAGGTGACCAAAGCTCGCGGGAGATCAGTCCTCGCGGTATATATGATTTGTGATCAATTTCCCTAAATAAATTAAAAAAAATACAGCTGGTCCCGTGTTTGTTTGTTTGTACCCAAGTTAAGCTCATGTTTGACGCATATAATCGGAAGCAAGCGCTTTTTGATCCACTTTGACAGCAGACGAAAGGTAAACAAAGACCCGGAAGCCAACAGAAAGTTTCACTTTAAAAGTTATTTTTGAAGTGAATTAGGTAAATTTTCATTAATAATTGGTGGATACTAATTAAAAAATTAATTTAAAATGATATAACTACTCATATAATATCAGTAAATACCCTCAATCAGTTTAAATCTCACTTTCTTCGCATCCTGTCAAAATCTAGATCTTGTCAAAATCTAGATCTGTCAATGTAAGTTCGAGAGTTTTGTACCTGATCATAAAAAGGATATGTGTGAGGTGTCCGGTAAAACAATAGTTACTTGTTGGTATAAATCGTTCACAAACATGTATAAGACGACTGACATACAGATTTAATAGTTGTGTTTAATGTTATCTGTTTTACATTTAGTGAACTGACATGATCAGACTGATGATCTACCATATTGAGACATTTTTTAGACTGAGCTTGAACTAAGACCGAGGACTTCAATTAACAGGGGCCCTATTTCATCAACATTGCAAAGTATACTTTAGTAGCAAAGTATACTTTGAGGGACAAATTTTCAATTTGATGATAAATTTATTAATTTTTATTATACTGAATTTATTACATTATCACAGCCATTTTGGCTGTGATAATGTAATAAATTCAGTATAATAATTCTGCACACTTTTAATCATGAAATATATGCATTTCTTAGTTCTATATGAAATAATGCATTTCAGGAAAAATAAATGATTACTCCCTCAAAGTATACTTTGCTAGTAAAGTATACTTTGCAATTTTGATGAAATCGGCTACTGGTATGTATGGTATTGTTAATATATTATGTCATTGTCTGATAGTATTAGAAATGATTTTCCCCTCCAAAAAATATGTAACTGCCGTAGAAAAACGGGTATAAAAACCGGTGTTCGGTTACCACGAGGATAGATCCTCTACAATTGAAAATGACCACATCCGGGGCAGGTTAAGGTACCAGTCCACCAAGATTTTAGAATTTTTTAGCAATTCTTGGCCGAGTGAGCACTTCCGCAAGTTTTTTTCTCAGATATCCTCTTCATATATTCACAGAGGCTGTTTGCTGTATACACCTGTTACATTATATGTCAAGAAACTTTAGTAGCTACACAAATCAAATTGGCATACAGCTAAGAGCATTTATAATGTGCGAAAGTTAGCATGTGGTGGTCAATTTCTGCACTTATTCCGTCATGGCCGCTGGACTAAAGGCGCCAGAAAGCTATGTGACGTGCGGAGTTTGCACCAACAAATAATGTGTGAATCAAGTCTACATGTATACCTGCCCACACTGATCATAGTCTGTACTGGTACTGAGTGTTTTGTTTTCGAGCCACAAACCTCTGTTTCAGACTGTTAAAATGGCGCCCCAAACAACAAACACACATTTCGAGCGGAAGATGCGTACAATTTTAATCTGAATATGCTCACTAAATGGCCCAGATCACAGTTTGGCACATAATTTTACAAATACTTGCTTTTGTCAGCTGAAAATAGCATAGGATGGGGAGTATTTAATTTTAAGTCACATTCAATCGCCACAGACAGGCAGTTTTGGAATATTCAGTAAAAAGCCCATAGGCAAACTATGAAACTAAGCCTTTTTCAGATGGACTGGTACCGAAACAATGACAGCTCCCCAAGTCAAGTGATCACTAAATACACAGAAAAAAACATGGTGTTTGCCACTGGTGATCCAGGTCATCAATTTTAGTTAGTAAACATATCATCTACAATTTTTATGTAGGTTTAAATCGTTACGATAGTAGGAAAATACTGCGAGCTTTGGTCCCCTCACTCTAGTAGTAGTACCGTGGGTATACGGACCTGCGGTCTACACTGAAAATGTTGTCAACTTTTGACGCCATTTACGGAAAATGTTGTAAATTGTGCCTCATATTTTCATGAAAACAATTTAAATTTTGTAAACGTATTTCATGAAATTACGCAGATGTCTGAATGTACACAATCACATGGCGACTGGCGTTTCTCACATATGGATTAGCTTATGCATTATATGGGACGCCGTGCTTTTAAGATAATTTTACACTATCACCGAACACACACACACACATACACCATCACCGAGAACGTAACTTATATTGGACAAGAATACACGGACAAGCTGCAAGAACAAATGAATCCTAAACACCCCAAAGGCTGGGAAAGGCTGGGAAAGGCTACAAAGGCTATTCGAAGTGGCTTGTACGTCCGTTAGCGGATATTTATACCATACATTGTCATTGAATTGACTGAATTAGTATGTGTTATGATCATTTTAATTATTTTAATCATTTGAATGCAATAATCTACCACAAATATACGTGTTTTGTTAAATTATCTAAACGCGCACCTGCGCCGATCGCGCCGAGCGGAATTGGACAAAGAGTGATTAACACATATTAACATATCGTTAAGCAGGTGCAGCTAAACACCGATTATACTTATTGTATTATTATCAATATAAGTCAATGATCAATCAATGACATTCATTTAAACATGCTTTATGTATCAATACATTACGTAAACATCGGACGAATGCCGAATTTTGAGACATCAGTTATCTACCTTGAAAATGGGTATCCACACGGTGATCAAAATATGTTTATGAGCGCTATGTACGGCTCTGCAACTAATATTTCATTTACACGGCCGAATAAACGTGTAATTAGTTGTAAATGACATTTACGCTAGCTGACATGTTCCCGTCAATTAACCCATAGTATTTAGCACAGTTTATTCCACGAACATTTTCCTTCCCGTGTCCTGTATTTGTAATTAACGTAATTACATGTACGTCAATTATTGGCAGTAAACTGTTCCTTTTGAAATTTAAAATTTAACTATCAGGAGGAGATGAACGGGAAGTATAACACGGCAAACTGTTACTACACTTTCTGAAATCAACGTACAAACAGTTCACAGAGTGAACCAGATGGCCGACGGCAGTACCAAGGCTATACTCATAGAAAATACTCTACAAAGGCTGACAGATGGTACCACAAAGGCTATACACTCACATAGGAAATGGTCGACAAAGGCTGATAGATGGCAACACAAAGGCTACATTCACATAGAAAATAGTCGACAAAGGCTTACAGATCGCACCACAAAGGCTGCATCGACATAGAAAATAGTCGACAAAGGCTGACAGATGGTACCACAAAGGCTACATTTACATAGAAAAT
This sequence comes from Conchocele bisecta, assembly GCA_029237695.1. NCBI lineage: Eukaryota > Metazoa > Mollusca > Bivalvia > Lucinida > Thyasiridae > Conchocele > Conchocele bisecta. Next base: position 77,329,673 of record CM055274.1, on the reverse strand, counting down.
AGTCAACAAAGGCTGACAGATGGCACCACAAAGGCTGCATTTACATAGATAATAGTCGACAAAGGCTGACCGATGGCACCACAAAGGCTGCATCGACATAGAAAATAGTCGACAAAGGGTAATAGATGGTACCACAAAGGCTACACTCACATAGAAAACAGTCAACAAAGGCTGACAGATGGTACCACAAAGGCTACATACACATAGAAAATAGTCGAAAAAGGCTTACAGATGCCACCACAAAGGCTGCATCGACATAGGAAAATAGTCGACAAAGGGTAATAGATGATGGTACCACGAAAGGCTAGCATCGAACATAGAACAAAATAGACGACAAAGGGTAATAGATGGGTTCCACCACAAAGGCTACACATCACATAGAAAAAATAGTCAACCAAAGGATGACAGAATTGGTACGACAAAGGCTACACTCACATAGAAAATAGTCAACAAAGGCTGACAGATGGCACCACAAAGGCTGCATCGACATAGAAAATAGTCGACGAAGGCTGACAGATGGCACCACAAATGGCTGCATCGACATAGAAAATAGTCGATAAAGGCTTACAGATGGCACCACAAAGGCTGCATCGACATAGAAAATAAAAAAGTCGACAAAGGGCAATAGATGGTACCACCAAGGCTACACTCACATAGAAAATAGTCAGCAAAGGCTGACAGATGGTACCACAAAGGCTACATCACATATAAAATAAAGTCAATAAATGCTGACAGATGGCACCACAAAGGCTGCATCGACCATAAGGAAAATAGTCGACAAAGGATAATAGATGGTACCACAAAGGCTACACTCCACATAGAAAATAGTCAGCAAAGGCTGACAGATGGTACACAAAGGCTACATTCACATATAAAATAGTCAATAAATGCTGACAGATGGCACCACAAAGGCTGCATCGACATAGAAATAGTCGACAAAGGATAATAGATGGTACCACAAAGGCTTACATCACATAGAAAATAGTCAACAAAGGCTGACAGATGGCAACCACAAAGCTGCATCCACATATAAAGTAGTCGACAAAGGGTAATAGATGGCACCACAAAGGCTACATTTACATAGAAAATAGTCAACAAATGCTGACAGATGACACCACAAAGGCTGCATCGACATAGGAAATAGTCGACAAAGGGTAATAGATGGTACCACAAAGGCTGCATCGACATAGAAAATAGTCGACAAAGGATAATAGATGGTACCACAAAGGCTACATTCACATAGAAAATAGTCAACAAAGGCTGACAGATGGCACCACAAAGGCTGCACCCATATAGAAAGTAGTCGACAAAGGGTAATAGATGGCACCACAAAGGCTACATTTACATAGAAAATAGTCGACAAATGCTTACAGATGGCACCACAAAGGCTGCATCGACATAGGAAATAGTCGACAAAGGGTAATAGATGGTACCACAAAGGCTGCATCGACATAGAAAATAGTCGACAAAGGATAATAGATGGTACCACAAAGGCTACATTCACATAGAAAATAGTCAACAAAGGCTGACAGATGGCACCACAAAGGCTGCATCCACATAGAAAGTAGTCGACAAAGGGTAATAAATGGCACCACAAAGGTTATATTTACATAGAAAATAGTCAACAAATGCTGACAGATGGCACCACAAAGGCTGCATCGACATAGGAAATAGTCAACAAAGGGTAATAGATGGTACCACAAAGGCTGCATCGACATAGCAAATAGTCGATAAAGGCTTACAGATGGCACCACAAAGGCTGCATCGACATAGAAAATAGTCGACAAAGGGTAATAGATGGTACCACCAAGGCTACACTCACATAGAAAATAGTCAGCAAAGGCTGACAGAAGGTACCACAAAGGCTACATTCACATATAAAATAGTCAATAAATGCTGACAGATGGCACCACAAAGGCTGCATCGACAGGTGTGGACCCTGACCGAATTGTGCGACCGCGCAGTCGGATTTGGGACTACACCGGTCGAAGGAACTATGAGACACTGATTGACATGACGCATTTTCGTCCAATAAAACATGCTGAAAGCAACAATTTCCACTGTCTGCAAATATTCAAATACTGTCTAGTTTTCATTTTCCCACATTGCCCGAAAGTTTAATAATATTCATAGTATACATTATCTTAGATTCGTCATTAAAAAGGTACATGCCCACTCAGTAGGCACAAACTGTTCTTATAGGAATTAAAGGTACATGCCCACTTAGTAGGCACAAACTGTTCTTTGTAGGAATTAAATACGTGTATAATTGTGTCACTATTCCACCTGTTCTAAAAATTACGAGTGCCCGCTATTATTTATTCTAATTAAATGCGTCGCCTAAAAAAATAATATTTTCGACAGATTATAAAGTATGTTCATTGCACATCAACAAATAAATACAGAGAAAAATAGTAATGTTCGTTAACAGTTTAAGGAAACACGGTTATCGCCCCTGATATCAGTGAGAAAAGCTACGTCTGATATAAAATGTAAAATAATGCCAATCAATACATGGGGTAATGGTGAATGAATATTTATTTTGCCAGGAAATGTATCAGACTATATCTGATAGAAAGAACAATTTGTTCCTACTGAGTGGATAAGTGAATAATTGTGTCACTATTCCACCAGTTCTAAAATTGCGAGTGCCCGCTATACAGATATAATCATTTAGTAACCTTTATTTTACTGATAGTGACTCGACTTGGTATCAGGCTATTTTCAGATGCAAATGAGGAATGATATCTTTTAATTTATTTATACTAATTAAATGCGTCACCTCCAAACAATAATATTGTTGACAGATTTAAAAGTATGTTCATTGCACATCAAAATAAATAGGGACAATAAAATCTATAGTAATGTCCGTTAACGTTTTAAGGAAACACGGTTATCGCCCCGATATCCGTGCGGCAATTTATGTCTGGTATAAAATGTATAATAATGCCAATCAATACGTGGAGTAATGGTGAATGAATGTTTAGTTTGCAAGAAAATGTCTGAGATGATGTCCCTAATATAAAGAACATTTTGTGCCTACTGAGTGGCCATGCACCTTTTTTCATGTCCGTATCCCTCTGACTACATGTGGATTGGGATATTCGTTACATGTGGATGAGATATTCGTCAACAGACTGAAAATTCAAAGGGCTCGTCAGTATTGTCTATTGAATTAGGCAAATCATATTTGATATTACAATATTAGATTTAGACACTCTCATAATAAATGTGTTCCCATATCTAATTAAGTTTCTATGAAATTAGAAATGGGAAGCATAATTAATGAAAGTAATAATTTGAAAATACTGGGAGAAGTTTGTGCCACCTGTTGAATGCCATAATGTGTGGCGTGTGTCGCGACGATAATCGATGTCCGAGGTGTCCATAAATGATACGATTTAACAAAACCGGCTTTACTTTCGAACATCAGCGTCTACAGACCAGGATAAATCTAGATTATAGTCTGGGCATGTGGAGCACCGTGGCGTAATGGTTAGTGTGTCGGACTACTGATCCAAGGGTCGTGGGTTCGAGCCTGACTAGCGGCGTGCGAGCAAGACACTTTATCCACACTGCTCCAGTTCACCCAGCTGTAAATGGGTACCGATAATTCGTAGTTGCTCTGTAAATACGAATTACCGGCTTCTCTCAAAAATCTCTACCTCCGTTCTTTCTCCCATTCTTGGGTCCTAGAGCCAGTGCCGCCGTTAAATATAAGGAAAAAAAATAATAGTCTGGGCATACACTATTGATAAGGATTAATCAATGACAATTTTAACATTTTTATCGTTATCTGGTTATGCGTAATTCGACGGATATTATAATCGTGGAAAAAGCCGCAGTGCCGTAATATATCGTTCAGTGATTTAACTGATCTGGCATACACTGTTGGACATTGCACATTTATCATATTGCGTAAATTTACAGCAAACATTGTAGTATCTGATCATGCGCTTAAAGGTGCTATAAAAACGTGTGGCCCTGTGTAGAGTGCTTGAATAAATTGTTAGTTAGTTTTATATTTAAGGATAGAAATTGGCTCGCAGACTCCATAATTAGGAAATACCAATTCCTAATTAGGAGATACTAACTCCTAAGTAGGAGATAAAATATCTCATACTTAGGAGATAATAACTCCTAATTAGGAGATATTATCTCATAATTAGTAGTTACTATATCCTAATTAGGACGTCTTATCTCCTAATTAGGACTTAGTATCTCCTAATTAGGACTTAGTATAGGAGATCCTTAATTAGGAGATAAAAACTACTTTAGCATTGGCTCCATAGCTATACCATTATATTATATTAAATGAAAATATTCTGTTTTAGTTACATTGTGCAAGTATTTTAAGTTCTCTGCATTGTGCTCGATTTATATAGATATATTGTTATGCTTGAATGACCGCCGACATCATTATGCTCAATAAAAACCTTACAAACACAATTTTAATTGTTTGCACATGCCGTACTAGTTTGTACGAATTGACTGTGGGTACGAATTGACCATTTACTGTGTAAATGTACACGGATGGACGTACGGACGGACGGACGGACCCTCAAGAGTAACGCAATATGCCCCCCCCCCCCCGGCCCTGCTTGCTATCCCATAGGCAGGGCAATTATTATTTATTAATAATAATATATTATTAATATTATTTCTACATGCGGCCACTGTATAGTACCGTAGTACTGTAATTTCAACAAAAACACGCGTATTGTTTCACAAATTGTGCTGTCTGATACAGATATAGCGGAACAGTCCCCTATCAGTATGACACGGTTAAAGTATGCATTTGAAGAAAACGCTAACTCATTGAGATTGTATTAAATATAATGGTGCGATTTGTTAATATAAGTTCAGTCCATACATCTCAAATCTCATTTATAATGCAGTATATTACGGTGGCACAGAGGGGACATGTAAATAGTTTTTACTTTCGCGTGCGCACGCAATATGTTTGGCCTGATCTAATTCTTATATTGTATGAAATTCCATTAGTTTTTATTGTATTGAGCAATTATCTTGGTGGGGATGGGGGTTAATTTCCAAAATGTTTTTTTACCGTCCCTGTCATTCCCAACCCCATATTTGCCCCATGTTAAATTCCCATAGAAAAGATGGGGAGGGTGAATTTTTAGTTATTGATGAAAAAGTAATTACATTTAAATGTTGATTTTAGATTTAATGTGTTTAATAGCCAAAAGTTCCTCAGCAGAAAAAAAAATAGTTTCAAACAGACCGTAGTAGATGGCCCATCGGCTAAGTGTAGGTAAAATATGACGTGTTTAACCAGCTTAGTCGCATGTCAGCCTGCGTGACCACGTAGTCTGGTCAGAGTATACACAGACTGCCATTCTGTCAAGCTATCCTGGTTTATGTCCACGAATGAGAACTTGTGATTTGTCTGCTGACTACAATGCTACCCTAATGAGACAGGTTCTACACTGGTCAACCCAGTGGCCTCCTCATCAGCAGCAAAATATCTTTTCGCTTTATATCAATCCGGTCACTCAAAACCATGTCGTCATGACAACCACTTTATATCAAGTGTACTTGTACTTGTGAATATATACGGTTTGGTGTGTAAATAACAGCGTAGGCAGATCAGAAATAATCTCGGTCCTAGCAAGCAAGTCGCAATTGAATGTTGCAAATCTTTGTGTTGTTTGTGTCCAAAATCATAACTACACCCAACCATACGTGCATTTCACGGTGCTAGAGATACGCTGGTGATAATATAAACCTTTTGTTACACCAGTACTGGTTAAATGCTGCGTATACCATATATATATGTGTGGTATTTACAATGGTATATCATTACAATACAAATATACTGATTAAAGTAACTAAATGGTGATCACTGTAAACCTGATCAGACTGTTGGTCCTGGTCAGAATATATCTCAAAATTAATCAAATAATGAATGTTCTAATACATTAAATTAAATGACGAACTCTATGTACTCTGTTCACTTTGTATATCCTGCATACATAGTGACTGTAAAGACAATGGGTTTTCTCAGATTCTGGCCCAATTAAAAACCCACATACGTGTAACGCATATCATGGGGCGTTATCAGCAAATTCTGCTTTAGTGACCAGTGTAGACCCAGATCGGATGATCTGGGTCTACACTGGTCACTAAAGACAGTCCTTACTGAGTTTCTCACGAGTCGCGCATAAATGCAATCACTTATATATTAACGCAAACAAACAGGCCATAAACTGAAGTTGAAGTTAGAAGTTGAATATCTCACAAATTTCTCATAATGGAAATCACGATTTCCAAGCTTTCCAAAAACGGGAAATTGTACAATGCATCAATGTTAAATGTATAAGCCCACTCAGTAGCACAAACTGTTCTTTATATGAATTAAATAAGTGTGTAATTGTGTCACTATTCAACCAGTTCTAAAAATTACGAGTGCCCGCTATACAGATATAGCCATTTAGAAATAAGTATTTCACTACTAGTGGTGGTAATGAGTCATGATACTTTTTAATTATTTTTATACTAATTATATGCATCACCTGCAAAAATAATATTTTCGACAGACTATAAAGTATGATAATTGCACATCAACAAATAAATACCGATATAAACAGTAATGTCTGTTAACATTTTAAGGAAACGCGGTTATCGCCCCAGATATTAGTGTGGAAAATTTACGTCTGATATAAAATGTATGATAATGCCAATCAATTACGTGGAGTAATGGTGAATTAATGTTTATTTTTGCAAGAAAATGTCCCAGAATGATGTCTCTGATATAAAGAACATGTTGTGCCTACTGAGTGGGCATGTACCTTTAAAGGTGCATGCCCACTCAGTAGGCACTAATATCTTTATAGGAATTAAATAAGAATGTATACTTGTGTCACTATTCCACCAGTTCTAAATAGTATGAGTGGCCAATATAAAGATATAATCATTTAGTAATATTTATTTTACTGATAGTGACGCGCGTTTGTATCAGGCTATATTCATATGCAAATGAGTCGTGGTATTTTTTAATTATTTATACTAATTAAATGCGTGACGAAATATTTCGTTTCCATATGGATAGTAGTGCATAGTAGTAGAGAACTGCACAGAACATACGGACATGCCATCTTGTAACAAGGACTTGTTGTGACATAGTATGAATTCAACAGTATCGTGCAAGTCATTGCCTTGGTGGTCAACGCTGCCTGTGTACCGTCTACCATACGTGATGAAATATTTCGTTTCCATATGGATAGTAGTGCATAGTAGTAGACAACTGCACAAACATACGGACATGCCTCTTGTAACAAGGACTTGTTGTGACATAGTATGATTCAACAGTATCGTGCAAGTCATTGTCTTTGTGGTCAACGCTGCCTGTGTACCGTCTACCGTACGTGACGAAATATTTCGTTTCCATATGGCTAGTAGTGCACAGTCAGATAACTGCACAGACATACGGACATGCCTCTTGTAACAAGGACTTGGTGTGACATAGTATGATTCAACAGTATATTGCAAGTCATTGTCTTGTAGTCACCGCTGACTGTGACAATGTCAGCGTCCAAGTTAGATCACCGAATAATTATGCGTAAGGGATTGGAACCTGTTCAACTCCCGACTTATAGAGTCGCGCATGCATTCTGTTCACCACCCTTTCTATCTCGTCTAATTACCGCCGAATGCAGATATAAAATGTATCCATGTGTAGCCCGTCACGTCACCGCTCATTGAGAATAATGTAGCTAGTACAATACCGTCCTGTCCACGTCTAAGTTATATCACCGTAGAATGCGTAAGGGATTGGAACTTGTTCAACTCCCGACTTATAGAGTCGCGCATGAATTCTGTTCCCCGCCATTCCTATCTCGTCTTATTGCCGCCGAATATATTTTTAATGTAGTCATTTGTAGCCCGTCACGTCCCGCTAATTGAGAAATAACGTAGCTATTCCAATGTCGTCCTGTCCGCGTTTATATTTTATATCACAGTAGAATGCGTAAGGGATTGGAACATGTTCAACTCCCGACTTATAGAGTCGCGCATTAATTCAGTTCCCCGCCATTTCAATATCGTCTTATTACCGCCGAATGTATATTTAATGTAATCACTTGTAGCCCGTCACGTCCCCACTAAATTCATAATAACGTAGTGTAAAGTCGTCCTGTCCGCGTCTAAGCTATAATATCGTAGAATGCGTAAGGGATTGGAACTTGTTCAACTCCCGACTTATAGAGTCGCGCATGAATTCTGTTCGCCGCCATTCCTATCTCGTCTTATAACCGCCGAATGTATATTTAATGTAGTCATTTGTAGCCCGTCAGGGGGGGCGTCCCCACTAAATTCATAATAACGTAGCCCGTCACGTCACCGCTCATTGAGAATAACGTAGCTATTCCAATGCCGTCCTGTCCACGTCTAAGTTATATCACCGTAGAATGCGTAAGGGATTGGAACTTGTTCGACTCCCGACTTATAGAGTCGCGCATGTATTATGTTCGCCGCCATTCCTATCTTGTCTTATAACCGCCGAATTTATATTTAATGTAGCATCTGTAGCCCGTCACGTCACCGCTCATTGAGAATAACGTAGCTATTCCAATGTCGTCCTGTCCACGTCTAAGTTATATCACCGTGGAATGCGTAAGGGATTGGAACCTCTTCAACTCCCGACTTATAGAGTCGCGCATGAATTCCGTTCCCAACATTCCTATTTCGTCTTATTCTGAGTCCCCCTCCACACCTCATTATATCTTGTCTTATTACCGCCGAATGTAGTTAACCATGTCACTTGTCGTCCGTCACGTCCGTGCTGTGATTTGAAAATAATATAATAAGTACATATAGCCTTTGTGGTTCCTCCAGTCAGCCTTGGCCGTGTATATAATAATTACATATAGCCTTTGTGATTCCTCCAGTCGGCCTTTGTGGTCTATATAATCAGTAAATATAGCTTTTGTGGTTCCTTCAGTCACCCTTTGTCGTCTATATAATCAGTATAGCCTTTGTGATCCCTCCAGTCGGCCTTTGTCGTCTATATATTACGTACATGTAGCCTTTGTGGTTCCTCCAGTCGGCCTTTGTGGTCTATATAATAAGTACATATAGCCTTTGTGGTTCCTCCAATGAGCCTTTGTCGTCTATCTAAGTAAATATAGCCTTTGTGGTTCCTCCAGTGAACATTTGTCGTGTATATAATAAGTACATATAGCCTTTGTGGTTCCTGCAGTCGGCCTTTGTGGTCTATATAATAAGTACATATAGCCTTTGTGGTTCCTCCAGTGAGCCTTTGTCGTCTATATAATAAGTAAATATAGCCTTTGTGGTTCCTCAAGTGAACCTTTGTCGTCTATATAATAAGTACATATAGCCTTTGTGGTTCCTCCAGTCGGCCTTTGTAGCCTTTGTGGTTCCTCAAGTGAACCTTTGTCGTCTATAATAAGTACATATAGCCTTTGTGGTTCCTCCAGTCGGCATTTGTCGTCTATATAATCAGTACATATGGCCTTTGTTGTTCCTCCAGTCGGCCTTTGTCGTCTATATAATAAGTAAATATAGCCTTTGTGGTTCCTCCAGTGTGTCGTCTATATAATCAGTATAGCCTTTGTGATCCCTCCAGTCGTCCTTTTTCGTCTATATAATAAGTACATGTAGCCTTTGTGGTTCCTCCAGTCGGCCTTTTGTGGTCTATATAATAAGTACATGTACCTTTGTGGTTCCTCCAGTCGGCCTTTGTGGTCAATATAATACGTACATATAGCCTTTGTGGTTCCTCCAGTCGGCCTTTGTAGTCTATATAATCAGTACATATGGCCTTTGTTGTTCCTCCAGTCGGTCCTTTGTCGTCTATATAATAAGTAAAATATAGCCTTTGTGGTTCCTCAGTGAACCTTTGTCGTTTATATAATAAGTACATATAGCCTTTGTGGTTCCTCCAGTCAGCCTTTGTCGTCTATATAATAAGTAAATATAGCCTTTTTTATCCCTCCAGTCGGCCTTTGTCGTCTATATAATAAGTAAATATAGCCTTTGTGGTTCCACCAGTGTGTCGTCAATGTAATCAGTATAGCCTTTGTGATCCCTCCAGTCGGCCTTTTTCGTCTATATGTACATGTAGCCTTTGTGTTTCCTCCATCGGCCCTTTTTCGTCTATATAATAGTGACTGTTTGTGTCCCTCCAGTCGGCCTTTTTCGTCTATATAATAAGTACATGTAGCCTTTGTGATCCCTCCAGTCGGCCTTTTTCGTCTATAATAATACATGTAGCCTTTGTGTTCCTCCAAGTACAATGTAGCCTTTGTGATCCCTCCAGTCGGCCTTTTTGTCTATAATAATAAGTACAGTACAGGCCTTTTGTTCTCATCGGCCTTTGTGGTCAATATAATTACGTACATGTAGCCTTTGTGGTTCCTCCAGTCGGCCTTTGTAGTCTATATAATAATTACATATAGCCTTTGTGATCGCTCCTGTCGGCATTTGTCGTGTACATAATAAGTACATATAGCCTTTGTGGTTCCTCCAGTCAACCTTTGTCGTCTATATAATAAATACATATAGCCTTTGCGGTTCTTTGTCGTCTATATATTAAGTATATATAGCCTGTGTGGTTCCTTCAGTCAGCCTTTGTCGTCTATATAATATGTACATATAGCCTTTGTGGTTCCTCTAGTCAGCCTTTGTCGTCTATATACTAAGAACATATAGCCTTTGTGATCCCTCCAGTCGGCCTTTGTCGTCTATATAATAAATACATATAGCCTTTGTGGTTCCTCCAGTCAGCCTTGGCCGTGTATATAATAATTACATATAGCCTTTGTGATTCCTCCAGTCGGCCTTTGTGGTATATATAATAAGTAAATATAGCCTTTGTGGTTCCTTCAGTCAGCCTTTGTCGTGTATATAATCAGTATAGCCTTTGTGATCCCTCCAGTCGGCCTTTGTCGTCTATATAATACGTACATGTAGCCTTTGTGGTTCCTCCAGTCGGCCTTTGTGGTCTATATAATAAGTACATATAACCTTTGTGGTTCCTCCAATGAGCCTTTGTCGTCTATCTAAGTAAATATAGCCTGTGGTTCCTCCAGTGAACATTTGTCGTGTATATAATAAGTACATATAGCCTTTGTGGTTCCTCCAGTCGGCCTTTTGTGGTCTATATAATAAGTACATATAGCCTTTGTGGTTCCTCCAGTGAGACTTTGTCCGTCTATATAATAAGTAAATATAGCCTTTGTGGATCCTCAAGTGAACCTTTGTCGTCTATATAATAAGTACATATAGCCTTTGTGGTTCCACCATCGGTCGGTCTTGTCGTCTATATAATAAGTAAATATAGCCTTTGTGGTTCCTCCAGTGAACCTTTGTCGTCCCTATATAATAAATACAAATATACCTTTGTGGTTCCTCCAGTCAGCCTTGGCCGTGTATATAATAATTACATATAGCCTTTGTGATTCCTCCAGTCGGCCTTTGTGGTCTATACAATCATAAATATAGCTTTTGTGGTTCCTTCAGTTCAGCCTTTGTCGTCTATATAATCAGTATAGCCTTTGTGATCCCTCCAGTCGGCCTTTGTCGTCTATATAATACGTACATGTAGCCTTTGTGGTTCCTCCAGTCGGCCTTTGTGGTGTATATAATAAGTAAATATAGCCTTTGTGGTTCCTCCAGTGAACATTTGTCGTCTATATAATAAGTACATATAGCCTTTGTGGTTCCTCCAGTCGGCCTTTGTGGTCTATATAATAAGTACATATATCCTTTGTGGTTTTGCTCCAGTGAGACTTTGTCGTCTATATAATAAGTAAATATAGCCTGTGTGGTTCCTCCAGTGAACCTTTGTCGTCTATATAATAAGTACATATAACCTTTGTGGTTCCTCCAGTCGGCCTTTGTCGCCTATATAATCAGTACATATAGCCTTTGTGGTTCCTCCAGTCGGCCTTTGTTGGTATATAATAAGTAAATATAGCCTTTGTGTTCCTCCAGTCGGCCTTTGTCGTCTATATAATAACGTACATACATGTAATAATTTATACCTGGTTCCTCCAGTCAGCCTTTTTCCTTCTTCATATAATAAGTACATATAGCCTTTGTGGTTCCTCCAGTTCTTGGCATTTGTTTCGTTTATATAATAAGTACATATAGCCTTTATGGTTCCTCCATCAGCCTTTTTTCTTCTATATAATAAGTACATATATCCTTTGTGGTTCCTCCAGTCGGCCGTTTTTCGTCTATATAATAAGTACATAAATCATTTGTCATCCCTCCAGTCGGCCCTTTGTCGTCTATATAATAAGTACATGTAGCCTTTGTGGTTCCTCCAGTCGGCCTTTGTGGTCTATATATAAGTACATATAGCCTTTGTGGTTCCTGCAGTCAGCCTTTGTCGTCTATAATAAGTAAATATAGCCTTTGTGATCCCTCCAGTCGGCCTTTGTCGTCTATATAATAAGTTAAATACATGTATAGCCTTTGTGGTTCCTCCAGTCAGCCTTTGTCGTCTATATAATCAGCATAGCCTTTGTGATCCCTCCAGTCGGCCTTTTTCGTCTATATAATAAGTACAATGTAGCCTTTGTGGTTCCTCCAGTCGGTATTTTCCTTTGGTGGTTTATATAATCAAGTACATGTAGCCTTTGTGGTTCCTCCTGTCGGGCCTTTGTGTCTATATAATAAGTACATGTAGCCTTTGTGGTTCCTCCAGTCGGCCTTTGTAGTCTATATACATACATAGCCTTTGTGATCCCTCCTGTCGGCATTTGGTCGTGTACATATAAGTACATAGCCTTTGTGGTTCCTCCAGTCAACCTTTGTCGTCTATATAATAAGTACATATGGCCTTTGTGACCCCTCCAGTCCGCCTTTGTCGTCTATATAATAAATACATATAGCCTTTGTGGTTCGTCCGGGCGGCCTTTGTCGTCTATATATAAAGTATATATAGCCTGTGTGATCCCATCAGTCGGCCTTTGTGGTCTATATAATAAAGAAATATATCCTTTGTGGTTCCTCCAGTCAGCCTTTTTCGTTTATATAATAAGCCCATATAGCCTTTCTGCTGCCTCCAGTCAGCCTGTGTCGTCTATATAATAATTACATATAGCCGGTGTGATCCCTCCCGTCGGCCTTTGTGGTCTATATAATAAGTAAAAAAAAACGATATAAAATAAAATTTACAAGATGAATATTTTGCGTCATCTTTTTACTCGTTTCGTACGTAGCGCTTATAAACATATTTTGATCACCGTGTGGATACCCATTTTCAAGGTAGATAACTGATGTCTCAAAATTCGGCATTCGTCCGATGTTTACGTAATGTATTGATACATAAAGCATGTTTAAATGAATGTCATTGACTGATCATTGACTTATATGTAATAATTCAATAAGTATAATCTGTTTATAGCTGCACCTGCTAAAAGATATGTTAATAGTGTTAAATCACTCTTTGTCCAATTCCGCGCGGCGCGATCGGCGCAGGTGCGCGTTTAGATAATTTAACAAAACACGTATATTTGTGGTAGATTATTGCATTCAAATGATTAAAATGATTAAAATGATCATAACACATACTAATTCAGTCAATTCAATATGTATGTATGGTATAAATATCCACTAACGGACGTACAAGCCACTTCGAATAGCCTTTGTAGACTTTCCCAGCCTTTCCCAGCCTTTGGGGTGTTTAGGGTGACCCTATTTTCATGAAAACAATTTAAATTTTGTAAACGTATTTCATGAAATTACGCAGATGTCTGAATGTACACAATCACATGGCGACTAGCGTTTCTCACATATGGATTAGCTTATGCATTATATGGGACGCCGTGCTTTTAAGATAATTTTACACTATCACCGAACACACACACACACATACACCATCACCGAGAACGTACCTTATATTGGACAAGAATACACGGACAAGATGCAAGAACAAATTAATCTTCAATGCCTCAACTAATCTGACGATAAGCAAATGGCGTAAAATAATTACAAGGGACGTAACACGTGTGTCACATGGGTGTCGGTCAAAGCGTACCCAAGGCATCACGGGACGGTTGAAAATAGAAAAAAATGACAGCTTTTCTGAGGGCGGCGGGTCACTTATAAAAGTCACCGCCTCTCGCAATCAGTTAAACAGACTCTAGCGACAAATATTGAAAAATAATCACAAATGAAGTACAAAGCGAGCGCGACAATATAAATGCAGTAACCGCATCAGATGTGATTTGATTTTTAACAAAGTTACCCCATTCACCTATTGCAACTGTTAATGTCTTCCCGACAGGGGATCGCGAGAGTAGCGCAATACTTTCAACACTACTGACTTTGTTGAAATTGTTTTCATGAAAATATGAGGCACATATGCTTTGCTATGACTTGTTCTATCACTTGTGACACCACACTATTTCCTAAAAATGATTCCAAATCGGGGTCATAACCACCTCAAATTTCCGATACAAATGTCCGAAAAAAATACCTTAAATTCTGACCCGACAAGACAGCATAGCTTGCGACATTTTCCAAGATATCAAAATCAACCGGAACTACCATTCAATTTCGTAAAATTATGATATACTCTTAAAAATACACCTAGTCAAGCCTCACAAAGTCAAGAAATATTCATAAACCTATTTTTCTAGACACACTGGTGTAACTTGCAGTGTCGGTACTCAAGTATATACAAATCACCTAGCTGCACACTGTCCCGTGAGACCCAAGTCAAAACGTACCCACTTTTTTGCTCGAAGTCAAAACGTACCCATTCGGGAAGTCAAAACTGGTAGTGTATTTTATTCATCATGTTGCGAATTGACAATAAAATGTAATTATTTCTCCAAGACGATGAAATGTTCGACGCGCAGGGAGTTTTCTCGCGCGGCGATATCTGAGAATCGAAGTACTGTTTATGACAATTCAATCTCTGAGAGAGCGTTAAGAGAACAGTTAATTTGATAAATTATATCAAATTAACAATTAGTATTTCGATCCATGGTTGTAACAGAACACAAAACCATTCGAAAATGTGTATTAACGCAACTTTTGAAAGTTACAGTAGAATAGATGTTAAACGTTACTGTGAATCCTTGTCTAAAAATACGCGGCCGTGTGATCAGTGCGCGCGCGACCGCGAGAGGTCACGTGGTACAACACGATGGAGCAAGATAGTGTTACTGAGGTATGCTATGCCATTTACGTAACTAAGTTGTGATACAATATATATTTTAAAATCATGTAATTTTGGAATTTGTTGTCTTAGTTACATCATTTCAAAGCTACCTAGCCAGACTTCAGGCACTCTTTCCATTTTGTTTTCATTTTCGACCCTTCTGTCGATAATATCCAGCGTCTTTTTGTTAAACACCCAATTTTTCGAAGCAAATTAATCTTTGATAGAATTTTATCAAATAAAAAGACTTTTGGTTATTCATGAAAATATATTTACAATTATGTATATATATTTTAGATTTAGAGTGCTTAATAGGCAAAAGTAGGTCACAGAAAATAAATCGGTAGTAACTTTTTCGCGGCCATCTTAGTTCGCATATGCAAACGTTTTGTTTTCCTTTTCAATTATTTTCAGGCAACATTTTTAACAAAATCAATGAACTGTTAAATTGTGAAGTACCTCCAACATCGGAGACATACATTTAGTGCCCATTTATGTGTAAATCGTTTTAGGAAAGCAATATACCGTGCGTTATCTGATCATAAGTAAGGACCCGTTCTATCCATAATAATCGTAGCATTCAAAGATAATTGCTTCGTAAACGTGATGGAATATATGTACAACACATATGTGAATACAGCCCCATTACTGTATCCTATACGCACACGAAGTCGCCCATCTTTGTGTGTTACAGCCATCAGCTAGTTTCACATGTTCTGCCATTTGACAAAGAACGCAAACTGTGAAGTAGAACATATGATATAATGTAGCTAATCACATGCAGAAACGCCAGGAGAACGGCATCCTATCAATTATATTACACAAAACTGTACAATATGTTTTCTCGACAGGTTTGTCTCTGTGTTTTTAACAACATGAACCACCATTATAAATATCATCGAACACAGGAAATCGCAGTGTATCACTTTTACGTGTAGTGTATAATTGTTACACATTAGTGGGCAACACATACCATATATACCCACTACTGTACCCTGTTGCTAGCTATCAAATCCAGTGCCATGTAAGCAGAATCATGAGTGTATTGTCCCTGGTGTCTACTCGCTTACTATGCGAGTAAATATGTCTTTACATATGGGTAACGTGTCCACTAACATAGGATGTGCATCAGATTGAAGAGTTTACACGTCAACATTTATTTATAGATTGATGGGATAAATGATCATATATGTCGTCTTTTGTATAATTTGCTGACATAAAATTTATAGCTTGCCGTTGTCTATTATGTATTGCACCAAATTGTATTTGGTTTACTGTCATATTAGTTGAAGTATGTGTCAAAGGCTCGAAGTGGTGAAACTGTACGATGGCATGTACATATAAAGCTGGCGGAGATGGCAACACAATGCCCCATATAGTTAATATACAGTAACAAGACAATATTCACATATGTTATATTAATATATAACATCACTCTTATGAAGCAATTCTCATTGAAGTCAAGTGTATCTATATATCACCTAATAGCATGGATACTTATATCGGTATATGTGCGGACGTGCTGACGTGCAGCCGGATCTGCAAATAGACGGATCATCTTCCAGCAACTAGTCTACTGATCTTCCTTTTCTGAAGGGTATATTAATAAGCAGACAAACACAAATGTGGCCGTGACTGGGAAAAATGGGGCTTATTGGTTTTGCGATCAGTGTTGATCCAGATCAGCCTGTGGATCAGCACAGTCTGATCATGATCTGCACTGTTCGCTATTTGATCAATGAAATACCCACCAGTCATCTAACAAGCGGTATATATCGTTATCAGGGTACAGGAGTGTGTGCAATTTGATCAGGAACTACAAAGATCAGACATCCCGCAAGCCCTATTTCACTAGTCACACAGCCAAAAATAACTATACGTATGTGCATCATCTATTCTGTTCCCGGCCTCTATTATGTTCCCGGCCTCTATTATGTTCCCCAGCTGTGCTACGCGGCCTCTATTTTGTTCCCACTGGCATCTATCGTGTATACCCGGACGTCATCTAATGTGGTACCCAGATCCAGACGAGCATTAACGGCTGCGGTACTGACAAGATGGCGGCTGCCAAGGTTCATGAGTAAACCGCCTATGTAATAATGGCGTCTACACTCGGTATTAACTACATGTACGCGCATTTACTGACCGAATGACTGCAATTTGGATGAATGTAAATATTTGATTACTCAGTTGCGTCTCAGTTGAGTTGATTCAGAGTCGCGTGGAGTAAAGCATGTACGCTGCTGGACTGGATTGATTGATTGTGTGTCAGAATTGGCTCTACGACCTTACATACTCGTTGATTTCTCCACAATCGTAAGATAATGAGATGAGAACATATTGAATTTGAACTGTGTATCACCAGACGGAATGTGTGCCATTGAATAGTAAATAGACGAATTGCGGCCTAATTCCCCGCCGACTGTTTAGTTCATATGGCTGGAACGGGGGTGGGGTTGGGGGAGGGTGGGGGCATGGTTGGCATTAATCTGGAAATTAATTGGCGTTGCGGTGGTGATTTCACGAATAGTTGTTATAGATAGTATATAATTATTATACTTGTATTGTTCCTCTTTATTGTGTGATTACTAATGTATGTGGGGGCGGGCGGGGGAGGGGAGGGGAGGGGAGGGTTTCAACATCTGGAAATGAATTGACGTTACGGTGGTGATTTCATGAATATTTGTTATTGATCTACATAATTATTATACTTGTATGGTTCCGTTTTAGTGTGTCATTACTAGTGTATTTCACTCAAGTGAAGCAGTAGGTGGGGGTGGAAGCTGGCGTGCAACACCGGGGTGACTTGACACATTCTGAAGACATTGAAAGGTGCAGTAAAGATACACATTAGTTTCATTTCAATGGGATATGTTTCATTAATTCTCTTGAAATTCCGTTCGTAAGTCCGTCCGTGGTCATTAATAGCCGGGCCCTAGGTTCGAGACTTTCACATGTGCTCCTCCATTACACATGTATAAGTATGGTGTGGTATACTTATACTCATCAGTTATACAACTACAATACATGTTCTATTTCCACCCCTCCGTGAGTGTCCGGTATTATATATCAAGACTGGACTGGTGTATATGATTATGATAGGCACCAGAAAAATGAATATTGACCGAGGCGATTTTGTTTTTGTCGAGCCCGCTTACGGAAAGCGAGACATAATGATGACAATGACATCCGGGTGTCCGTGCGTCCGTGCGTGCGTCCGTCCGTGCGTGCATGCGTCCGTCTGTTCTGTCCGTCCGTCCGTCCGTCAGTCCGTCCGAATTATGCGTTAAAGTTTGTTTAAATACCTTATATCTCTGCAGTATTAAGTCACATTGACTTGAAACTTCATATGCTTATTAGTCATCATCCATATGTTCATGCTGTGTCCGACTCACCCTGTGCACAAGGTCAAGGTAAAATGACTTAGAAGTTTGCGTTAAATTTTGTTGTCAAAATTGGCTTTGAAGTTTTCAGATACCTACTATCTCTGTCACCGAAAGTCGGATTTGCTTGAAATTTGTATGCTTGTTGAAAATCATCCATATATTAATTGTGTGTCCCACTCATGTCCCTGTGCCCCACGGTCAAGGTCAAATGACTAAGAAGTTTGCGTTAAAGTTTCTGTCCAAATGTGCGTTAAGGTTTTCACATAGATACTATCTCTGTAACCGTAAGTCAGATTTGATTTAAACTTTGTATGCTTATTGGGCATCATCCATATATTCATTCTGTGTCCCACTCATGCGGCCCCTGTGCCACAAGGTCAAAGCCAAATGACTTAGAAGTTTGCGTTATTATGAAATATGCGTTAAAGTTTTTACATACCGTATATCTCCACAATTGTTACTCCAATTTACTTCCAACTTCCAATGCTTCCTTTTCATCATCCATATTTTCATTCCATAGCCTGCCCATGTGGTCCATGTGCCCAAGGTCAAGGTCAAATGACTTTTAAATTTGTATTAAAGTGTGTACATACCTTATATCTCCACAACACTTCATCATCCATATTTTCATTCTATAGCCAACCCATGTAGCCCACATGCCCAAGATCAATGTCAAATGACTAAAGTTTGTGTTAAAGAAGCTTTTAAATGCCTTATATCTACACAACCCTTAATTCAAACTTCAAATAAATACACTCTGAGACCATCAAATGCCTCGGCGGGCTCGACATGCGGGCCGCGGCCATCTCGTATTATATAGCAACTTCAGGTCTAAATGTCACAATGTCACTGAGTGGCGAACTGTGATTACCCTGACCAGCCTGCTCAGATGCGCTGCTGCATGATGCATGTACTCTCGATCTACACTAGACTCAAAGGCCGCACAGCCCATTCCCCGTCATATCAAATTATGTATACCTTTGTTAGCAGGACTGGTGCTTGTCTGACTGAATGGCGAACAGTGTAGACCCTGACCAGACTGATAGGATGCACATGATACACTGGGTCTACAGTAATCGCAAAGTCTCATCACCTTCAACCAAACATATTTGTTATTATACAACCACTTCAGAGATCAATGGTTATTCACTGTCTGAGACTGAGTGGCGGACAATGCAGATCCTGCTGAGAATAATTGGATGGTCAGATTAACCTGGATGTACATGTACACTAGACACAAAGACTAAACAACGTCAGCAAAATACATATTTGTTTTATTATATAACCACTTCATAAAGGAATGACGAAATTTCACCGAGTGGCGAAAAGTGCAGACCCTGATCAGACTGCTCTGATGAGCAGGATGGTGTGTGTCTACACCGATTACAAAGGCAAAGCCACACATTTATCCAACTGAAGTTGGTGTGACACTGGAATATGCCTAGCCAACAAACATTCGCCCATATGCGTGCTGAATATCCAGGACTTCGACAATCGATGGAAGGCTCCGCGCGTTTCCGCGACCCTTTTTGTTTTGCGTAATCATGGTATTCAGCAAATGACAAGTATTATTTACACGTTATATAATAAAGAAAAATATATATATTACGTATGAATCTACGTGAACAATACATTAACATTGTCTTTTTTTAAGTAATTACTAAGCCAGACTCATGTTTCAGTTCCTTTATTTGGTTCGGTATAGTTATCTGGATTCCGTTATCTGGGTAGCCTACAAGCAAGTACATACATATATACAGCAACAAGAAAATGTGGCCTTTCGGCACACGAATGCCTCCGGTGGCAGATTGAAGAAATGTTGGCAAACGTAATGAACCAATAGTGACAAGTGCATGTATTCATAAGAACACTTGTGAAGGTCGAAAGGTCAAGGATATATTAACTGCAGCATGGATGTCTGACATTTGTGCACAAGTTTTATGTACTGAAATATTAAAGTAATCCTTAGACATATATACATGTAGTAGTTATGACAGAATTGAGAAACTCCGCAAACTTCTAATACACAATTCTCAGTGTTTAAAAGCAAAGTTGTGAATGCCAAAAGGTCATGGTCATATTAAGGGCAGCATGGATGTGTGGCATCGGTACACAAGTATGATGTGTTCAACTATTTAAATAATCATTCAAGGGGAATAGAAGTTATGACAGAATTGAGAAACACCCGCAAATTTCTTAATGTGCCGGACGGACACACAGTCCAAAAACTACATGCATCCGGCTCTACCGAGACCGGGGGCATACATTTGTAACAATGACACTGATGGTTGGACGACGACCAATTGATATTATTATTTCATAACGATTTTCACAAAATAAGTTTAAAACATTTTTAATCAGATTCCCATCAATGAAATAAAAACACTTTTGTGCATCAAATTATTAAGACTTAGTACATGTACAGTCATGTGCCAAATTAAAGTTCACAAGATGAAATTTTGCCTAAGAAAATGAGTAAATTTAATCAAGTCAGTAATGATTGCTGTAAATCTAGCATAGTAATATACATGCACTCATGTGTGTGCTAGTATTATAACCCAAGTAAAGCGGTATATAAAGCATAGGGAGAAAAGGTGTCTTGCAATTCCATTACTGTTGCATAGCAACAAGGACACATCCACTAAGTATAGAGTGCCTTTCATTTCAAGTGGATGTCATTGTTGTTAAAGAGGCATATAAGGAATTTGTGAAAACATACTGTAATAAAATGAAAACGTGTTTCTATCATGGCACTGTGTAAAGTGGTTTAATTGAAGATATATTAAGATACTAGAACCGCTGGGTTGTTTCTATTTGTACCCGTATAGGTACATGCATATCGGATTTCCTATCCAGTTGCGTTCAACAAGATATAACATGGATATCGCTGAAAATGGATACTACCATGATACACATTGCACAATAATTCTCAAATTCTCAAATTAATTCCAGTTACCGGAGACACGTGTATGTGTGTGTGCTGCTTAGCAACAAAAGCGATTGTGTGTTAAAAGCTGCACTATTTTCCAATGGAAAAAATATACTTAAGTATGTATTGACAATGATTAAGCTTAAGGAAACAAAGCACCATACAAATTCAATTTTTTTCCAGATTTGGTCGGAAATATGTATCATGCATACATGAGTGAAAACATGTCTGTGAGATATCATTGGTAGTAACCATGGCAGCCACATAAAATTGCATGGTATTCTATATTTAGTGTATTTGTGGTTTTTCTAAGCAATGCAAGCGGAAATAGTAGACAAATGTGCTACCTATGTTTTAGATAATACTTAAATCGAGATCTTATAATATCACACATACATTTTTATATTACTATGATCGATTTACAGAAATAATAACTGACTTGCTGACAGTTATTCCCTTTTTTAGAGCAAAATTGCATATTGTGAACTTTTATTTGTCCCGTAGCTGTATATAAAATATATATTTGTGTGACTTTTATTAATTTAAAAAAATACAGGGGTCGCATAGTAGAATCAGGAGAAAACACAGATGTGTTGTTGCCCCAATCCGGAATAGATATTTACGAGTCGTCTGCAAAGTTTCTTGGCGCCTTCTCCTCTGGTTTGGTTAGACAATTTATGAACCACCAGAGGAACTTGGGACTTTCGTAGAATTATTTTCCCTGTTGGCTGGTGTACAATCATTGGTTCTCTTTTCCCAGAGATTGGATTATGTACCACCTGAAGGCCGTAATTTCCACTTTACATGCGTCGGTAGGCTGTCCGTTGGTATACCGTACGTTGTGATTTGGGAATGTCCTTGAATTGCATGTCCCTTTCAATTTCAATACTTTGAGCATGACTTCGTATACCTCGTCCTGCAGCGGGGCAGGTGTCCGGGTACGTTTTCCCTTCCTCCAATCCATCTAAAACAAAGGGTAACATAGTAGCGATATTAGAGTGACTGAGCATTGGAACATACAGACATACAGTGTACATGGAACACAGTCGGTAGAACACACTGGTGTGGCAAATGTGGTGTGCATAGTGTAGACAGTGGGGACACTGTATACAGTGGGGACAGTGCAGACAGTGGAGACATTGAGGACAGTGGAGACAGTGTAGACAGTGGAAACAGTGTAGACAGTGGAGACAGTGTAGACAGTGGTGAAAGTTTATACATTGTAGATAGTGTACACAGTGGGAACAGCGGAGACAGTGTAGACAGTGGAGACAGTGGAGACAGTGGAGACATTGGGGACAGTGGATACAGTGTAGACAATGGGGACAGTGTAGACAGTTGGGACATTGTAGACAGTGTAGACAGTGGGGACAGTGGGGACAGTGGGGACATTGTAGACAGTGTAGACAGTGTAGACAGTGGTGACAGTGTAGACAGTGTAGACAGTGGTGACAGTGGAGACAGTGTAGACAGTGTAGACAGTGTATACAGTGTAGACGGTGGGGACAGTGTGGACGGTGGTAACAGTGTAGACAGTGTAGACAGTGTAGACAGTGTAGACAGTGTAGACAGTGTAGACAGTGGGGACGGTGTAGACAGAGTATACAGTGGGGACAGTGTAGACAGTGTAGACAATGGGGACAGTGGGGACAGTGTAGACAGTGGGGACAGTGGGGACTGTGTAGACATTGTAGACAGTGTAGACAGTGTAGACAGTGTAGACTGTGTAGACAATGGGGACAGTGGGGACAGTGTATACAGTGGGGACAGTGGGGACTGATTATACATTGTAGACAGTGTAGACAGTGTAGACAGTGGGGACAGTGTAGACAGTGTAGACAATGGGGACAGTGTAGACAGTTGGGACATTGTAGACAGTGTAGACAATGGGGACAGTGTAGACAGTGTAGACAGTGTAGACAGTGTAGACAGTGTAGACAATGGGGACAGTGCAGACAATTGGGACATTGTAGACAGTGGGGACAGTGTAGACAGTGTAGACAGTGGGGATAGTGGAGACAGTGGGGGATAGTGGGGACAGCAGGTACTGTGGAGGCAGTGGAGACAGTAGAGACTGTGGAGACTGCTGTGGAGACCGTGGGGACGGTGGAGACTGTAGGGTCAGTAGAAACTGTTGAGAGAGTGGGGACAGTGGCGGCAGTGGAAATAGTGGATACTGTGGGGGCTGTGGAGACTTTGGGGCCAGTGGGAACAGTGGAGATTGTGGGGGCAGTGGAGACTGTGGAGTCAGTGGGGACTGTTGGGCAGTGGAGACTGTGGAGTCAGCGGGGACTGTTGGGGCAGTAGAGACTCTGGAGACCGTGGGGACAGTTGTGAATGTAGACAGGTTAATGCCATATTCAGGGCCGCATTCAGGAGCGGCATTTGTACATACATGTATAATATATTACATTTATCGTTTTAAATGTCCAATTTTGTGCGGGGGTTGCGTTATTTGTAATCTGATTGTACACTGTCTGAACTTTTAAAATATTCATTAAGTGTCAATTAAACAACTTTTATTTTACTTTGTAAATAATACAATTTGATAATATGAAATAAATGCTGAAAACCGCATGTTAAAATAACAAAGTTTTGAAAATTTTAATTAGCTGAAATATGCGCGTTCAACTATGACGTCATCAATGAACAATTATTTGTTATATTTATTTATATTAAGTCTAAGTGATTGTTTTCTCAATATTTTATTACATGAACTTGATAATTTTATGATGACATAAAATGAAAAATGTAGAAAGATATTTTTAAAACTTTTTTATTGTGATTTTCAAAATGTTGTTGGAAAGAAATGCATAAATTTGCATAAAATGTACAATTATGGAAACTTGCATAACTTTCGATCGGATTACAAGTTTTGCTTGAGATTTTCTGCATCTGGTTTGTATTGACATTATCTATCACTTAGCAAAATATATTTTAAAATGTATTTTTATATTTAATTCCCCTTTAAGTTATATAACACTAGCCTACTGAAATGGGTTGACAGTGTTTCGTTTTCTGCATATTTTAAATCGGAACATGGATATTGAACTTGTACAACGGCATTTTATTTACATTTTTCTTAACAAAACTACGTTACAAGTGTCAAGTAATTATGTTTTGACGAAGTGGTTAGACAATTCAAACGTAACATTGCAACGGGAGACCTTCGGGAAAGAATAACATATTTTGCATATAAATAAAAGTCCGCGGGTTTTCTTTGGATTTTTCAAATATTTATTTGGTTATACACCGGGAAACACCGACATCAGTGGCATCTACAGTGTAGCTCCGGTAAACACCGATAGTATGAACTGTGCTTATAGCAGTGTCTCCCCGTCCAAGGGCGGTGGTGTAGGTATGGGTGGGTGTAAAAACGGAGGGCCTACACAAATAATCGGATAGCTAAACATTTCCAGTTTATAGTTGTTGTTTTTTATTTCAATACATATTAATGCAAGATGCATGTAGTATACATGTGGACTGGTTAAACAATTCCAACAGTGGGAATATTACATGTTTATGAACTGACCCGTTATTTTTCCTCATTGGGAAGACCGCTGCTCCCATTCTCAGTATCGGTAGGCTATTTAGATATACAGTCAAACCTGTGAATAAATGCCAGCTATGGGAAGAGAAACATATGGCCTTTGTTTTCACAATTTCATTTATGTGTAAAACACAAAACGTGACTGTTATAGATAGGTTATTACTATTCGGGGGTGGCCTTTAGCACGTGTTCAACTGTACATGTATTTAATTCCAATTAGACAGTCGCTTTTAGTATGTGTCATATTACACCCGTGTTGCCTCGGCATCCCGACACGCGTACGATCATTACATGTATAGTCCGTTTCACGAAAGCTGCCCAAATTTTACGGCTATATAGACAATTCGAAAAAATATTTGTTTTGATAATATTAAATTAAAGGAAAATTTAAGAATGAGCCTTCTTTTTATTTCGTGTAATTTGGTCAAATATTGATTTTATTGCGAAAATGTCTATGGGGATTTAACATGGGGAAATATTTTTGAATTTTAGAAATACTGGACCGATTTTTAAAATTTAACTTTTGTTTTCTTAGTTAGATCATATGCAAGCTATCTAGCTAGGTTTCTGAGTCAATTTCCAATTTTTTTCGTTTTTTGACTAATCCCACACTCCTTTACCTCTTTTTCCCCCATGTTAAATTCCCATAGAGAAATCAATTTTTCGTAATAAAACCAATATTTGACCGAATTTCACGAAATAAAAAGAAGGCTCATTCTTAATTTTTCCTTTAATTTAATATTATCAAAAGAAATCTTGTTTTCGAATTGTTTATATGCCAGTAAAATTTGGGCAGCTTTCGTGAAACAGACAGTAGCTACAATTACCACACTATTGTTTATAAATAGCACGGGGTCTGGCTAATGGCCTCCACATAGCCCGGCCAGTGTAACGGAGGCGGGGCCTTAGCATGAAACCACAACACATTTACAAATACTCAAAATATGTTATCAATTACTTCTCGGATACTTACAGTTCCTCCAGAATAAACTGTGATTGTCATAACGCATAGTAATGCTATCACAAATAATTGCTTCTGATTAAACATCGTTTGTCTTCTGTTTCTTCGCTGCAAATATATCTGTTGCAAGGCGCACAGAAATCGCGCGTCTGTTGACTTGTTTACTATTATTTTCAATTCCGCGGAAAATAAACCGCGAAAAGTTGTGTAATTGCTTGTTATAAATATCGTTTTTAAAATTATTTTGTTTACATTTTTAGTTTAAATATTTGTATTGTTAATTGTTTTAATATTTATTCCGATACATACTAATAAATATAAACTGTTATTTAAATATGTTAAATCGAAACAAAGTGTTGTCAGGGAACGAACTAGATGCCCGTGTGAGGACCAACATAAATGCTAGTTAGGAACAGAATAGAGGCCGCGTAGCACAGTTGAGGAACATAATAGATGCCGGGAATAGAATAGAGGCCGCGTAGCACAGCTGAGGAACATAATAGATGCCGGGAACAGAATAGAGGCCGCGTAGCACAGTTGAAGAACATAATAGATGCCGGGAATAGAATAGAGGCCGCGTAGCACAGCTGAGGAACATAATAGATGCCGGGAACAGAATAGAGGCCGCGTAGCACAGCTGAGGAACATAATAGATGCCGGGAACAGAATAGAGGCCGCGTAGCACAGTTGAAGAACATAATAGATGCCGGGAATAGAATAGAGGCCGCGTAGCACAGTTGAGGAACATAATAGATGCCGGGAACAGAATAGAGGCCGGGAACAGAATAGATGATGCACATACGTATTTAGCAACAAACCATGGCCGACTCTAGAAACAGGAGTCAATAGCCAACATATCAGATACATTATTAATTCTCGCGGAAACGTCTGATTACAGTAAATGGCAATACAATTGGTAACCGATATTGGCGCTGACTATCATCCCTGTAACCACAGGTGGAAGACTCGGATCTGTGCCACAAAAGAAATATGCCCATTAAACATATCTCATTACCCAACCCACCTGGTCTCGTACTGTACTGTTTACTATTTACTATGTAAACAGCACAGTACGAGACCAGGTGGGTGGGGTGATGCGATTTTATAAATGGGCATTTTTTTCCTCACATGTCCGACCCTTCCACATGTGCCTGTAACCAGATGTTTGTATCAAACTGATGCCACTGGCTAGTATAAATTTGTGATAGTTTCGTGTCTATATATATTACAGGCATGACACAACTCGCAACATTTCGTGACTCTAGCCACCCGCTTTGGGATGATCAATGAATATAGACATAGAGGATACCAGGCTAGTGTCTTTTGATATCAAGTTTATCAGGCAAGGCTAGGAAATGCGTAGGAATTCCGAGGTTTGCCGAGGAATTCCTACCGTTTCATAGCCGAGCCTGATAAACTTGATATCAAAAGACACTAGCCTGATATTCTGCTTATCAGGTAACTTGTTATGCTCGAAAATTACCACATATGACGTCGTTATCAATGGATAGAACGCGGACTTGTCTACATTGCGTCATTACACTCACGTCATTCGGTAACGTCACGTGACGTCATCCGACCAATGGAACGTCAATATTCACTTCATTGTAACCCGGATGTTTGTATCAGGTCAATGCCTGATACAACAATATGTTATCTGTCAGTACGTATTCGGCCAATACAGGGCAGGTTACCTAATAAATTGCTAGGTATGTCGGAGATCAATGAGTTCGTGTTTACAAAAGAACTGCGGACTGTCACGCTAAATAATAGACGTCGTTTGATGATAGATTCGGAAGTATTGACAATGGATCCTGAATTACCATTCTAACCACAGGCGATTCTAGCGTGTCTTGGATGGTCAATTATTGTTTGTATATACATAAAACACCTTTTTAAACAATGTACAAAACAATTCAAAAGTGCCCGGGTGTAAATATAATAATACTTAGAAAGGTACAAAACTCCCATTCGCCACCATTGTAACGAAAACTCACACAATGTAGACAATTGGAACTCGCCTATAAAACGCATTCAGCGTGTCGTAACTGCTGTTTGGGGTGAATTTTCGACATAAAAGTTTACAGTTGCCAATACATTAACATAAATCTCAAAGATTGTGGGTGTAAACTGAACTAAAAACGCGTCTTACTAACCTAAATCCGCTTTTTAAAATCATACACCTTCGTTTCCTGATTAAATATGAAGGTTAGCCGCCATCTTTGAAAATATCGAATCACATGACACGCACTGATTTGGTTGGCTCATGGAAATGACGTCAGTCTCCAGTAACCAACCAAACTACTGCGTGCACGTGATTGAAACATTTTCAAAGATGGCGGCTAATAGTCATTGAGAATGCGGAAGTGAACGTGTATAATTTTTAAAAAGCGAATTTAGGTTAGTGGGACGCATTTTTAGTACAGTTTACACTCGAAATCTTTGAGATTTATGTTAATGTATTAGCAACTGTAAAATCTATGCCGAAAACCCACCTCAAGCAGCGGTTTCGACACGCTGTAATGCGTTGTATAGGCGAGTTCCAATTGTCTACATTGTGTGGCTTTTCGTTACAATGGTGGCGAATGGGAGTTTTGTACCTTTCTAAGTATTATTATATTTACACCCGGGCACTTTTGAATTGTTTTATACATTGTTTAGAAGGGTGTTTTATGTATATACAAACAATAATTGACCATCCAAGACACGCTAGAATCGCCTGTGATTCTAACGACATATTCATGTCGTTGATGGCAACTCAGACGATTAATTAGCAGATGCACTTACATTCAAACTTGCTACATATCATGCATCACTGTTTGATGTTGATGGCGAATAAAACAAAGCTAGCCAATGCCATATGTATGGAACGCCAACTCTACACGATAAACACAAATAATTAATGCCAGCTCTAAATATTTAGAGCTAGCTCGAAATTATTTGAAGAGCACTCTAAATCATTTAGAGCTAGCTCTAAATAATTTTGTTAACTCAGAGCTACCAATAATTATTTGTGTTTATGTAGATTCGGCGTTCCAGGAACGCCTAGTCTACATAAACTCAAATTAATATTACTACCTCTAAATATGTAATGCTAGATCTAATTATTTTGTTTATGTTGATTTAGGAAATCATTTGAAGAGCTCTCTAAAATCATTTGCTGCTATGTATACATAATTAATGCTAGCTCTAATTATTTGAGTTTATGTAAATTTGGCGTTCTATACATATGGGATGAGTTTGGACGTGAACCTGTAACAGCTGAACAGTGGAACATCTCTGAACCGGACACCAATAATACACCTATGATCTTACTTTTGATGACATTCTTGGTGATTTATCACAGGTGATAATGTATGTTCCTGATCGCATAGCGCACAACTATGCCTCAGAATGATCAAATGTCCGATTAACAGTGAAACCTCTCAAAGCCGGACACCCTGTGGACCTCACAGGGTGTCCGGCTTAGAGAGGTTTCACTGTATACAAAATCGGAACAACAACATAACAGGTACAACGGAAGGTGAACGATAAACAACGAAAGCACAACTATGGCTCAGTAGGATCAAATGTCAGATTTACAGTGAACCCTCTCTAAGCCGGACACCCTGGGGACCTCCCAGGGTGTCCGGCTTAGAGAGGCTTCACTTTATACAAAATCGGAACAACAACATAACAGATGCAACGGAAGGTGAACGATAAACAATGAAAGCACAACTATGGCTCAGTATGATCAAATGTCCGATTTACAGTGAAACCTCTCAGGGTGTCCGGCTTAGAGAGGTTTCACTGTATACAAAATCGGAACAACAACATAACAGATGCAACGGAAGGTGAACGACTATGGCTGACAATTATGAAATGCCTGATTTACAGCGAAACCTCTCTAAGCCGGACACCCGAGGGCCTCTTAGTATAACACAACAGTATCAACAAATGATTCAATTCACGTGCGTAGTACATGCACTACATGTCAGGTTGGCAGAAAAATACTGTTTACAAGTTGCATGACATTGGATATGAAAACAATATGTATTTCTTGCAAATCCCAAATCAAGCAGAAATACATAACTTTGTTGAGGGAGAAGCTGTTAAAGAATGGAATAATGGCCTACATTCAGAGGGTGATACGGACGTAGTAGTTCAAACAGAAGAAGAGAGTGCACAGGCTTGTTTTGTCTGCGTCATGGCCATCAGGAATTATAAATAGCACAAAGAACAGAACATTTTCTTTCTCATTAATTTGTCTGTGTACGCTATGGTAGGTTCCGTACCCATCACGTTTGCTGGTGGAATTTCCTTAACTGGTGACACTTCAAATGGGTCTCGGATTTGCGTAAAAATTGATGGAACAGATATTAGTAAAAGTGTTTTAATTAAGGAGTTGTATCGTACTTCTGAACACATTGTATATACATGTACAAATGTACTTCTGAAAAATAACGAGCGTTGCATACTCTAGTTTTCCTGTAGCCTATTTCACCAAAATCGCAAAGTATACACATCTTGCTAAGTACACTTTGAGAGAGAACGTTTCCATTTAAGGATACATTTCTTACTTTTTATTATGCTGAATTTATTACATTATCACAGCCATTTTGGGTATGATAATGGATTAACTTCAGTATAATAATTCTTCATATGTAATTTTAATCATCAAACATATGCAGTCGTACAATAAATGATTACTCCCTCAACGTATACTTAGCTAGATAAGTATGTTTAGCAATTTTGGTGAAATTGGCTACTGCAATCGACGGTTACTAAATAAATTATTTATATTATTTAGTACACTTGGTCTAGTGACTGTAATGGACCGTTCTTTATAAATGCGGTATTGCATGCTAATTTCACAAGTAAAACCATTATTTCATAAATGTTCATGTAACTACAGAGGAACCCCTCTAAATCGTACACCAAGAACATATATGTCATCTCATTGGCATGATTGGTGTACCGAGGACCAGTAAGCCGATTTCATCAACATTGCAAAGTATACTTTCCTAGCAAATTATACTTTGAGGGAGAAATTTTCAATTTTAGGATCAATTTATTAATTTTTATTATACTGAATTTATTACATTATCACAGCCAATTTTGGCTGTGATAATTTAATAAATTCAGTATAATAATTCTGCATAGTTTTAATCATCAAATATATGCAATCGTTAGTTCTGCATGAAATAATGCATTTCGGAAAAATCAATGATTGCTCCCTCAAAGTATGCTTTGCTAGGAAAGTATATTTTGCAATTTTGATGAAATCGGCTACTGGCAACGGATCAGGTTATTCTAATTTTAGTGGTGACTATTTATTTTTATATACATATTATTTTCTTAGTACAGGTGCAATACGGGATCCCGCCCCAATTAAACCGGTGTAAAAGTACCTTAGCTGTTGACAGGCCATTACACAAATTAAATGAATACATTCAACACCACAATTATTTGTTTGTGCAACACATTCCAATATATTTCTCCATGTTCCATTTCGTTTCATTTCCTTAATATTTGTGTTAATGTCTGTTTTTAGTTTCAGTATACTGTCTTACTCTAATAATTTGCATTAAATTTATTTTTCAATTCCATCATATCAAAACAAGCACATACACATATTATATAGCGGGATGTTGTCTACATTTGCTACTTAGAAATCATTTCACTTTTACATTTTGTTTCGAGACTACTAACTTGCTAACTTAACTCTTTGCATGCTAGCGGCGAAAATATCAGCCAAACAAATTAGGACTATATTTTTTATTTCTCTCTGTAAATATGTCTTGGAATTTCATTAGAATTGAGTCCTCAGGACTCAATTCTAATGAAATTCCAAGACATATTCATGATATTTACAAGGAGAAATAAAAGAAAATACAATGTATGATGTAAATGTAAATGCTTTGATTTAACGACGACACTGGTTCGATGACCTTGCATGTCTGGACCGACTATTTAAGTCCCCATCCGATAGGACTAGGCTATCACGAAGGTGTCTTGCCCAAGGACACGCCGAATCGGTCAGTGTCGGGATTGGAACACATGACCTTTCGAATCGTAGTACGATGCTCTACCACTGAGCTATTGCGGCTGAATGTATGATGAATTTTTGTCCGCTAGTTTTGAACTATTTATAGCCCACAAGTTTCCCAGCATGCAAAGAGTTAATATAGAAGCATTATGTACACGCTTACTTATTAAGTATACGCTAAACATTAAATACATCCTGCAGCATATGTACGTACTTGTATGACCCCCTGTCGTCGACTGTTAGACCGAGTTGTCACAAATGCTACAAAAGCGCTGTATATAACATAAACAGCATGCATTCATGTATCTCCGGATATGTTAGTCATGGATGCAGGGATTCCTCAGGGGAAAATAAAAAAATCGCCACTTCAATAAAATCATAAAAAAAAAAATCGAAAATTAAAAACAAATAATCGAAAATTGTAATTTTTTATCGCCAACTGTTTATTTTTATCGTCAATTGCGAAAGTGGCGATCGCCAGCGGAATCCCTTGGATCTTTTTCAAGCTTCACCAATGTAGCTTCTTCAGATTTATGGTTAGGTATCAAGTGTATTCAACCTAGTATGTTGGTAACCTAGTATCTTCTCCGCGACCACATTATTTTACAGCGATTCCACATTAGTTGCCCAGTCAAGCTTGTCATGTGTTTAAGAAGCTGACCATGTATACATATTTCCATTTAGAACTTGCATTCATCCTGGTGCTGGGAATAGTGTTATATGAATATTCCACAGATGATCATTAAGCCAAATCCATGTTTTGACAGCGAAAGTAGAGTACTCACGATGAGAACAACTGACACTGTTGCAGACCTAGCCAGAACTCTACTTTGACAATGGGCATTTGGCATACGTGTAAAGTGGAAACTCTCTAAACCGGACACCCCAGGGTGTCCGGTTTAGAGAAGTTCCACTGTAAATCCGACATGTTAAAATTCTGATACGTCGTTGGATGCTTTGCAATCATGAATACATATTATCATCTGAGATAAATGACAAAGAAACACATCAAAAAATAAGATCAAATACGTTATCTTGGTGTCCGGTTTAGAGAGGTTCCACTGCACTAACATATCAATATATGGACTAAACGCACTTGTATATACATACCATGGATGTATTTATATATTTATTCTTGCTGCTATGAAGGTGCATCTATCAATGCATGCCTGGACTACAGGTGTCAGACTTACATCTCTGCAAACCATGTTTGACATATAGGACATATCCGTTGGGGCGCACAATAATTCATACACATGAAATGTGAATACATGTGGACGATCATATTTTGAAAACTGGTGCTTTTAAAATGTGATACTCTTGACGGGTCCGTCATGTGATCATGTGTGTTTACAAGCCATATATGTTGTCAACTCATATGACATGGTGTAAGTAACTGTTATTGTATTATTTAATTATCAAATGTCCATTGTTATTGTGTTCTCATGTTAAAATATCTAACTTCAAACATACCAGGGAGGGGTCAATGACGGGGCTGATTCTGTATGTATATTAACATACACTACATTCACCTGTGTTGAGTTTGGTTGGCAAAAACGTCATACTCCACATAAAAACTGTCAACAGTAGACTAGTTACTTTATTCCTCCGTTTTAAGCCAATATTCCAAAAGAGCAAACGACGAATAACGCGTTTGTATAGCTTGGCACAGCATGTTGTACTCCTGAAGATCGACAAATCCTTTACAAGGCTGAGCTTATTAGACAAGTGTCAATGAACAATGATCTGAATTAAACAGAATCAAAAGGTATTTAATTACTTCATCACACTATCAATACTATTATTTGTGTCAGTGTTGCATGTACACAATGTTTCATGAATTTGGATGTATAACACTAGTTGCAACACACTTGGGTAATATTAGCATCTGATCATTGAATACAGGAGATCACCAAGGTAAACCAGTTTCATTATATAGTGTCATGACAAGTCTGAATCGTATGCTACGGGTGTAGGTTTGGAACATGTTAATGTTAATTTAACGATGGGTTTCATCAGGAATCACAATGTCCCTGATTGTAGTGGTGCTCAGGTACGTGTCTTACTTCCTTGTTACTTGAAGAGTTGAATTATAAATGTAGTAGGATTACTTTTCGTAATTGGTATGGTGAGGACGTGGTACTAGATCAGTTTGTTCTTATTTCAAGGCTGAACATATATTTCCTGTAAATATTATGGAATCCCCTGTACCCGTTTATGTGAAGTATGGTATTCAACCCCGCTAACCCATAATAATCTGACCTTAGCTGTTATAAATTAATATGTTGTTAATATACTCAATAAAGAGCGTATTATTCAACAAACACAGTAGTATACATAGTATATACACTATGTATGCGTTCTGCCATTTTACTATGATACTATCACTGGAATAAATAACACGAGGAAGTTCATAACATGGTGAAATTTTGGCGGCCTTATTGGATTACTTACTTGTTTATTGCTTCGACTCGTTCAAATTGTTTCTCATCGCATTGTTAAAGGTATAGCTAGTTCACGTTCATGCATAAACTCAACTAGACGACATACGTAATGATTAGTACCACAGTCATTTGACAGCAGATGTATATGGGGTAAATATTGGCAGCCATATTAGATGTTTACCATCTGTAACAATTTACTCCGGACCGTGTAATAGCACATATATATATATTATTGATTGATGACACATATAGATGCACTTCAAACAACATCAAAATAATAGTTCGGTCACTTGAACACTAAATAAAAACCTGCATACATGGAGGCAATTTTGAATTCCTTACAGCATGCTATATTACATATGTTTGCTACTTAGTAATATAATTCATATATAATAATAACAAGAACATAAACAGTGTTTGTGATGGTAGTCAGAAACAAATATGTACCGTCATTTAATGAAACAAAAATTGAATTCTTTAAAAACGTACACATATTTACTTCTCTTGACGGCCATTTTGACATGCTATATGTAACTATGTTATCAATACTCATTGTTGGCTTTTATACCGCACAATTTACAAATAGTATCCAGTATAATGGTGTTGGAAAAAACAATTAATATCACAATAGTGAACAACGATATTGCAAAATTGTACTAATTTGTTTTTTGCTTTTCAGTATCTCAGAATGAAAATAAACACAACATTTAAGACTATAGCAAACATTTCAGCCAATGCATCTTTTTTTTCACTGTCTGACATCGACTAATAGCTGTTCGACAGGAGGAAATGAAAAGTCAATACTAGTACTCGGATGGCAGACTGCATTTTACACCTGATTAATTATAAGTATGTTATCGTTCATATATTGCATTCTTCAAGAAGTAAATGCTGCGGTCGTGAACGCTCCCTCGCATTACTTCCATAAAAATCCTATACATGAACAATAACAAATGACATCATTAAACGAAGCTTATCCCCTCGCTGGCAGCCTTGATACTAATACTGATAACAAGCACAAGTCCTATATGACCTCTCCCGCACGATGAAACACGTTATTGTGGACGGGCATCAATTACGTTACATTCGACATGCCGATGTTCTCGACTCAGCTGTCAAGAAATGAGCCGTATGAATACGCCCGTACAACCTCACAATTAGGTGCCGTCCAGTGAACCTACCGGTCAGACGCGCTCCAGTCAAACTGTTATGCCCCCACCGGTGTGGGAAATAATGCGTACATGGAGAGACCGTATTATATCGTCCAGTATCGGAGATAAGTTCATAAGCAAATACTGTACGTTAGTGGGACAACATACTCAATTGTTGATCAGAATGTATGTATCTTTACATACTATAAGTTCAGTATTCCATAACAACACATGCAGTGTACTAAATGACAGTGCAGCCTCTCTACAACAGCTACTCATGGGAAGATGCATAACTGGGTGTTGTAGAGAGGTGGCTGTTGTAGGGAGGTTCATGCTGAATTAAATTTTGTCGTCTGCTGTTTATTTACATTGTATTTTCTTCGATAATTCTCATCAAATACATGCTTTGACATCATTTTAGAATCATTTCCAGCGGAAATGATTCTAAAATGCTGTCAAAACATGTTTTTATTGAGACAGAAGGCAACAACAACAGCAGACGACTATTTTCGTGTTCAGCAGTCTAAGGATTAGATATAGAGGAAATCATACATTTGGGATATATAATAGCGGCTGTTACATAGAGGGTGTTGTTGCAGAGAGGTGGGCGTTCGGGGAGGTTCGACTGTATATATATTATGGATTAAAGGACACACACTAA
Source organism: Conchocele bisecta (assembly GCA_029237695.1). NCBI lineage: Eukaryota > Metazoa > Mollusca > Bivalvia > Lucinida > Thyasiridae > Conchocele > Conchocele bisecta. Next base: position 77,293,400 of record CM055274.1, on the reverse strand, counting down.
TTGGCGATAATAATGATTATATTGAAACTAATAAATATTCTTCTAATTAATTTATTAAAAGGTCATAAGTGCTGTGTGCATTTTCTACCAAAACGTCGTAAGTCGTAGATACGACTATTCATGAAAAAAGGTGATCATACATGTAAATAGCTCAATACCTAAAGGTCGTAAGTAATTTCACTAATTACAAAGACGATATGAACTAGTTTTAGTATATACATCATTTTATGATAAGGTTATCATGCTTATATTAACTTCTGTAAGTTATATAAAATTATATACAGAAATGTAGGAATTAAACAGTTTTCTTCAATTTTATCAAAACTATCGTTTTTGCAATTACGACCTTATGTAACTAGACCATCGATGTATTACATAAGCAAAGCATCACATTGATGAAATACATTTATTATATACCTACCCATGAAATACATAGTTATACGATGTAAATAAAAGTCATATGTTCTCATCGATGAAATAAACATCTTCCGGTGAAAATACGACTACTTCCGCTATCTATATTCATAACGCGCATCTGCAGTGCCGGACTGCAAATAGGCTGCAAATACACATTCAATACCGTATACAGTCTAAACAACTGCTAATTTCCATGGAGCGGTATATAATAAATATAATATTCATATTTTTGCAACGAATATGACATATATGTTCATCTCGTGATGTGAACTATCCATATTTCACTCGTGCCTAACTGCACTCGTGAAATATGGACATTCCACACCACTCGATGAACATATATGTCATATTCGTTGCAAAACTAGATTGGTCAGCAAGCGAGGTTTACGGAATACCCCCGCGTGGGCACAGGTACCCCTAAATATGTAAAATTGTCCAAGTGTGTGGGCTTGTGACCTTGACACTGGGCTTAGCGGGGGCGGCACGAACGTGAATGTGAAGCAATTCCGAGCAAGGAAATAGTTATAACCGATTTCTCTGATGTTAAGTTTTGTAAAGAGACTAAGTATGTGATCTTGACCTTGGGATCAGCGGTGATATTCACAGCATGATAGTAGAGCCTTAGAGGAATGCATGCATGAACTATTAAGAATTTTAGATGAAGTTATAACATATTTCTCCGATGTTAAGTTTTGTAAAGAGACGATGTATTTGACCTTGACCTTGGGATCAGCGGGGGATGGACGGTCGTGGATTTGGCACAGCATGGTAGTAGAGCCTTACAGGAATGCATGTGTGAAATATTAAGCTTTTAGATGAAGGAAATAGAAGTTATAACAATATTTCTCTGATGTTAAGTTTACGGACGGACGGACGGACGGACGGAGACGGACAGATAACCTGACTCCAGTATACCCCCCACAACTCGTTGCGGGGGGGGGGGGGTATAAATATGAATATCCTCTATGTATTACACTAGTGTATCATGATTTATAATTCACTGTGTTGTAACACTGCGAATGAATATGGTGTCCTAGTGCATGGTATGGAGTTAACTCAGTAGACACATAATGTTCTTTACAGGAATTAAATAAGTGTATAGCTGTGTCACTATTCCAATAGTTCTAAACATTACAAGTGCCCGCTGTACAGATACATGTATAATCGTTTAGTAATATCTATTTTCCTGATAGTGACTCGCGGTGGTATCGCGCTATTTTAATATGAAAATGAGGGATGGTATCGTTTTAATTATTTACACTAATTAAATACGTCACCTGAAAAAATAATATTTTCGATAGATTATAAAGTATATAATATAGTAATATAAGCTTATATTCAGTACTTTCGGTACTGTGATAAGGTAATGGTGCGTTCTAGTAACGTCAGGAGACACATTCATTACCGTGTTGGCTTGGCCCCGGAATGAGCATTGTCTACAGCCATGGTCAAACAGCACATGGCGTGCTGTTTGACCATGGCTGTAGACAATGCTCATTCCGGGGCCAAGCCAACACGGTTTGAACACGGCTGTGAGCGGTGTCAAACAACGGCAGCCATATAACAATAGTTGTTTGTATCCTCCCACATGGCGGGCAAACTTTATCTGCTAGTGAAAAGCAAATTCGAATGGTGTCAGAGGTTTTATTGTACATGTATACATACTGAAGTAAATCGAACGGTTATATGATGGCTGTAATCGCTTACTATTTCGTTCATACTTCGCCCTATTTTCTAAACCAAGCGGTGACCAGTATCGAGCTCAACCTATTTCACATATGGCAAGATGTAACCCCATTACATAAATTAAACATTACCATGTATAACAAATAGCTGTTCGACAGGAAATGAAAAGTAAATACTAGTACTCGGAAAGCAGACTGCATTTTACACCTGATTAATTACAAGTATGTTATTGTTCACATATTGCATTTTTCAAGAAGTAAATGCTGCGGTCGTGAACGCTCCATCGCATTATTTCCATAAAAATCCAATACATGAACAATAAAACATGGCATCATTAAACGAAGCTTATCCGCTCGCTGGCAGCCTTGATAATAATACTAACAAAACACACAAGTCCTCAATGACCTTGGGCTGCAGTGGCGTTTTGGCAGATAATCATAGCGTTCTCCCGCACGATGAAACATGTTATGGCGGTCGGGTGTCAATTCCATTACATTCGACGTGCCGATGTTCTCGCCTCAGCTGTCAAGAAATGAGCCGTCTAAATACGCCCGTACAACCTCACAATTAGACGCCGTCCAGTCAACCTACCGGTCAGACGCGCTCCAGTCAAACAGTTATGCCCTCTACCGGTGTGGAAATAATGCGTACATGGAGAGGCCGTATTATATCGTCCAGTATCGGAGATAAGTTCATAAACAAATAATGTACGTGTTTAAAAGGCATCCAGGGCACGTTAGTGGGACACCATAATTAAGTGTTGATACATCAGAATGTATGTTTATTTACATTCTATAAGTTCAGTATTTCATAACATGTATGTGTAAATACATTTCCTCCAAATATTGTCACATTACACAACACAGTGTATGTTAAAGGTACATGCCCACACAGTAGGCACAAACTGTTCTTCATATCAGAGACATCATCTGAGACATTTTCTGGCAAAAAAACCCACATTTATTCACCATTACTCCACGTATTGATTAACATTATCATACATGTTATATCAGAAGTAAATTTCCACACTGATATCAGGGGCGATAACCGTGTTTCCTTAAAATGTTAAAGTACATTACTATTTATTCTCTATATTTATTTTTCGATGTGCAATTATCATATTTTATAATCGGTCGAAAATATTATTTTTTTCCGATGACACATTTAATTAGTATAAATAATTAAAAACTATCATGCCTCATTTGCATATGAAAATAGCCTGATACCACCGCGCGTCACTATCAGTAAACTAAATATTACTAAATGATTATATCTGTACAACGGGAACTTGTAATTTTTAGAACTGGTGGAATAGTGACACAATTATACACCTATTTAATTTCTATAAAGAACATTTTGTAACTACTCACTTTAACTACGTAACTTTAATAGGAATTAAATAAGTGTATCACTATTCTACCAGTTCTAAAAATTACAAGTGCCCGCTATACAGATATAATCATTTAGTAATATTTATTTGACTGATATTAACGCGCGTTGGTATCAGGCTATTTTGATATGTGGAAATTTACGTCCGATATAACATGTATAATAATGCCAATCAATACGTGGGGTAATGGTGAATGCATGCTTATTTTGCCAGAAAATGTCTCATATGATGTGTCTGATGTAAAGAACATTGTGTGCCTACTGAGTGGGCATGTACCATTAAGAAATTAATGGATTAGCATGTGCCGTATCAGGCTGGCATTTGTTGCGACTACTTTGTGAAAATGTATAGTCACAAACACTACATGCATAGGGTCGATCCCCGGTGTGGATCCGCATGTGTTTGTTGAGGTTACCGATTTTTCGGAATGTCTCGTCACAATCACTGCATGTATAGGGACGATCCCCGGTGTGTGAACATGTGCCGCTTGAGGCTGTCATTCAATGTGAATCTTCGGTCAGACACTACATGCATAGGGACGATCCCCGGTATGTATGTGCCGTTTGAGGCTGCCATTCTCTGTGAATGTTCAGTCACAAAAACTACATGTATGTATGGGGACGATCCCCGGTGTGGATGAGCATGTGCCGTGTTAGGCTGGCAGTTGTTGTGAATGTCCCGCCACAAACAATACATGTATGGGGACGATCCCCGGTGTGGATTAGCATGTGCCGTTTGAGGCTGGGACTTGTTGTGAATGTGCCGTCACAAACACTGCATGTATGGGGACAATCCCCGGTGTGGAGCAGCATGTGCCGTTTGAGGCTAGAACTTGTTGTGAATGTGCTGTCACAAAAACTACACGCATGGGGACGATCCCCGGTGTGGATGAGCATGTGCCGTTTGAGGCTGCCACTTGTTGTGAATGTGCCGTCACAAACACTACATGTATGGGGACGATCCCCGGTGTGGATTAGCATATGCACTTTGCGGTGGCTAATGTGTGAAGCTGTATAGTCACAAACACTACATGCATATGGTCGATCCCCGGTGTGGATGCGCATGTGCTCTTTGAGGCTATTGCTATGTTTGAATGTCTTCTCACAATCACAGCATGTGTAGGGACGATCCCCGGTGTGTGTGAGCATGTGCCGTTTGAGGCTGCCACTCGCTTTGAATGTCCGATCACAGATACTACATGCATAGGTACGATCCCCGGTGTGGATGAGCATGTGCCGTTTGAGGTTGCCATTCTCTGTGCATGTCCAGTCACAAACACTACATGTATTGGGACGATCCCCGGTGTGGATTAGCATGTGCCGTTTGCGGTGGCTACCGTGTGAAGATGTATAGTCACAAATACTACATGCATATGGTCGATCACCGGTGTGGATGCGCATGTGTTGTTTGAGGTTACTGCTATGTTTGAATGTCTTCTCACAATCACTGCATGTGTAGGGACGATCCCCGGTATGGGTGAACATGTGCCGTTTGAGGGTGCGATACTGTGTGAAGGTCTTGTTACAAGTACTACATGTATAGGGGCATTTCCCGGTGTGTATGAGCATATGTTCTTTGAGTTTGCTACTAGTTATGAATATCTTGTCACATTCTGTGCATTTATGTGTTTGCCTCCCGGTATGGTCCATCATGGGCAAAATCACGTTTTGAGATGTTTTCTCAGAATAGGAATTGACTCCTGATGTAAACGAATAAATAAAGTTCAACGTTCCTCACCATTGTAGGATCTGGACATCGCACTTGGAGGCTGTGGTGCTGTGTGTTTGAACTGAAACAGGAATAACGGAAATATAAGACATTGAGCTGGTACATGCCCACTCCCACTCAGTAGGCACAAAATGTTCTTTATAGGAATTAAATAATGTATAATTGCGTCACTATTCCACCAGTTCCAGGCCCAGCCACGGGGGGGGGGGGGGGCGGGGGGGGGGTGGGGGGGTGGGGGGGGGGGGTCGGAGCGGTCGTCGACCCCACCCCCCCCCCCCCCGCGCCTAGCCTCGAAGTACACTTTTTTTGCATAGAGGTCCACTTTTTTTAGACCCCCCTATATACCTCAGGCCCATTGGGCCTTCGAAACGACCCCCCCCCCTTCAAACAGGGCTGGCTACGGGCCTGAGTTCTAAAAATTACAAGTGCCCGCTATATAGATACATGTATACTCATTTAGCAATATTTATTTTACTGATAGTGACTCGCGGTGGTATCACGCTATTTTCATTCAAAAATGAGGCAAAATATTTTTTAATTATTTACACTCATTAAATGTGTCACCTGAACAAATAATATTTTCGACAGATTATAAAGTATGATGATAGATCATTGCACATCAAACAATGAATACAGAGAATAACTAGTAATGTCCGTTAACATTTTCATGAAACACGGTTATCGCCCCTGATATCAGTGTGGACATTTACATCCGATATAAAATGTATAATAGTGCCAATCAATACATGGGATAATGGTGTATAGCCGGTACTCGTAATCTTTAAAACTGATGGCATAGTGACACAATTATACACTTATTTAACTCATATAAAGAACATTTGTGCCTACCGAGTGGACATGTACCTTTAATGGGTATATACATAAAGTAATGTTATTTTTATTACATAACACTCAAAATAAAGTAAATATATATATTTATTATATACCTACCCATGAAATACATAGTTATACGATGTAAATAAAAGTCATATGTTCTCATCGATGAAATCAACAACTTCCGGTGAAAATACGACTACTTCCGCTATCTGTATTCATAACGCGCATCTGCAGTGCCGGACTGCAACTAGGCTGCAAATACACATTTATTACCGTATACAGTCTAAAAAACTGCTAGTTTCCATGGAGCGGTATATAATAAATAGAATATTCATATTTTTGCAACGAATATGAGATATATGTTCATCTCGTGGTGTGAAACGTCCATATTTCACGAGTGCCGTTATTCCAAGTGAAATATGGACATTTCATACCACTCGATGAACATATATGTCATATTCGTTGCAAAAATATGAATATCCTCTATTTGTTTAATTTTGGCGATTTTTGTATGTTAATACTTACACAAATCCCAGAGGTGGTGGCGGGGAGAATGATCCCTGACACCCCCCCCCCCCGCATAATATCTATGGAACGTCATACATAAACTGAGCTAGCATTAAATATTTAGAGCTATATCCAAATGATTTAGACAGCTCTGTAAACGGTTTGGAGCTAGCTCTAAATATGTAATGCTAGCTCCAATTATTTAGAGTTAGCATTATAATTATTTGAGTTTATGTACATTTCGTATTCCACCCATATATCATGTATATCGGAACTTGGTTCGCCTCGTCTGTTTTTTACGTCTGGTTACGGCCCTGATTCTCACTGGTACTGCACACCGCGCCGGCATAAAATGTTTGACGAGGAAATGTGTGCCGGATTGCTGATGTATTCCCATTTAGCTACATACAGAAGATACCGCATAAACGTAGTTTCGTCTAGTAATCGGTGTATGCAATTTGCGCCGGTTAGTATCAAAAATACGTTTAGATCCACCACCTAATTAACCACCTATATGAACTAACCAATGACCACACATTTTGCTATTCTCTGCTACTTTTATTTTTCGTATGGATGTTGTGGGACCTATTTTCCCATAGCCTGCACCCATTGTGTACTGGATATTCACTAATTAACATATAGGTTTAAGTATTGTTAAGAACGATAAATTCAATCTCCTGCGACCAACGCGGTCGTGGCGCAAAAAGTCAGCGGCTGTAATTGAAACTGCCTCACGTGGCAAACATGCTCCGGCTTACAAAATAATCCCAAAGCATATGCTTGAAACTGATGTAAATGATACATTAGTATGCCTGTGAAGTTGATCAGTGCATCAATTGACTGGTTTCTGCAAGCAAAGAGTGACTATGGCATAACAAATCTGGCTTATTTTGTTAACGTACTACTATTGACTACACCGCGCACAGGCTGTCCATTCACTTTCGGTTCCAAATATATAGGAATATAGGGATTTTTTTCCAAAAATATAGGGATAAATATAGGGATTTTTGCCAAAAAAAATAGGGATTTATAGGGACAAAACTCAATATTTTCCAATTTTACGGCATGTATGTGTGTACGTAAAGGATTTTTTCGAGCTAAAACTCTAGAATAATGGCCTCCTCCTCCCCGTATAGCCATTCCGTATCCTCTCCTCTGTTTTTTAAATGGTTTACAATTATTAACTTGATTAATTTTTATTTTTTATTTTCTAAAACAGGTTGAGCCACTGCCTGACAAAAAGGTACCGCCTAATAAACCAGTAAGTTGAATATCAGACTTGATTTTGAGCATTTTACAAAAATTAGTTACTGATTTTTGAAAAATATAGGGATTTATAGGGATTTTGGGGAAAAATAGGGAAAATATAGGGATTGCCAAATGTATAGGCATTTATAGGAATTTATAGATAATGGACAGCCTGCGCGCATGAATATATGATGATTTAGTGTCGTTAAATCTTTATGCGATAGTTCCAAGTATAGCTGGGTGACATTTCGCCAGGAAAACGGTCCATTGTTTCGACGTTTCGACAAGAAACAGTTTGCCGACGACAGCTCTCTATCATTTTCTTCAAGCAATACCGATGATTTAGAAGGTATAATAAATCATGATCTGCAAATTATTTCTGACTGGGCTAAACAGTGGCTGGTAAATTTTAATCCAAATAAAACTGAAGCGATGCTTTTTACTGTAAGACATCTTGAGCGAGCCCTAAATTTGATTTTTGAAAACACTTCAATTGCATTCGTGGAAAATCATAAACATCTTGGTCTAACACTGAGCAACAATGGGAAATGGCATACACATATAAATAACATTATTAAGTCGACATCGAGAGTACTAGGCATTATGCGCAATCTAAAATTTAAAATAAGTAGGAAAGCACTTAACCAAATATATGTTTCTTACATGCGACCTATTCTAGAGTATGCTTCATCAGTTTGGGATGGTTGTGAAGAATATGAAAAGGATTCATTGGACGAAATTCAAAACGAAGCCGCTAGAATAGTAACTGGCTTAACACGATCTGTATCGCTAGAAAACCTAAAACAAGAAGTAGGCTGGCAATTATTATCAGTTCGACGAAGTGCACACAAATTGTCAATTATGTACAAAGCCAACAACAATCACTTATCTAGTTATGTTTCGAATCGTATACCTCCTCCCGTTAATAACATAACTAGTTATAATCTTAGAAACCAAAATGATATTAATATTCCCAACACACGACTAGAGGTATACAAACGTTCTTTCATACCATCTTCTGTACGCCTTTGGAATGATACTGATCCTATGCTGAGAAATGCTGACAGCCTTAGACAATTCAAAACAGTATGCACTGAATATTTATATACACAGTACGATGTTCCTCCCTGTTATTTGGAAGGAAATCGATTTTTATCCGTAATGCATGCGAGAATTCGTAATAAATGTAGTAGTCTAAATGATGATCTTTGTTAATAACCATATTAAAGACACTCCCTATTGCGATTGTAGTGAGTAGTAGAAGATGCAGAACACTATTTCTTTCAGTGTCCAAAATACTGTGCACAGCGTATAGTTTTGTGCGCCAATCATTACTGCAGCTTTATCCTTTAAATACGGTCATGCTATTAAAAGGTACACACTGTAGCCTATTTCATCAACATTGCAAAGTATACTTTAGTAGCAAAGTATACTTTGAGGGAGAAATTTTCAATTTTTTTAAAAATTTATTAATTTTTATTATACTGAATTTATTACATTATCACAGCCATTTAATGGCTGTGATAATGTAATAAATTCAGTATAATAATTCTGCATACTTTTAATCATGAAATACATGCATTTGTTAGTTCTATACGAAATAATGCATTTCAGGAAAAATAAATGATTGCTCCCTCAAAGTATACTTTGGTAGTAAAGTATACTTTGCAATGTTGATGAAATAGGCTACTGATGGAAATCAAGAAATTAATACGGTTATTTTGAAATCAGTACATGAGTACATTAAAACTACGAAACGATTTGATTAACGATTAACGGTTGACTGATGCACTCGACGCAAGGTTTGTCGGTACATTGGGGATACATTCTTATTAGATTAGGCTCAACTGCTCATTGGCCAAGGCTACTCTAGATTACGCTCACCTGCTCGGAAGCTATATATGTATGTCTACGCTGCTTGTATATTATAACACTTGTGACTCTCTCTCTCTCTCTCTCTCTCTCTCCCTACCTATATATATGTGTGTAAATATATGTATGCATGTGTGTGTGTGTGTGTGTGTGTGTGTGTATGTATATATATATATATATGTGTGTGTGTGTGCGCGCGCGTGTGCGTGTGTGTGTGTGTGTGTGTGTGTGTGTGTGTACCAAATGCTGATTTGTATGTAAATGCATTGAAATGTATCGCCATTGTTGTTTATATAATTTGTTATGCTGATTAGGGTAAGGGCCGTAACTAATGTTGGTAGAACTTGTGGCCCAAGCCCATTGTAATTATTTGGCAATAATCTATGTTTAAACTAAGAAACAGTTTACGTTCAGGTAGTATCTCACTGGGCTGCGACAGCTCGCGACTAGTTGGAGACACACAATTGCGAGAAAATTGTCAAATATTGATTTTATTGCGCAAAAATAATTTCCCCATGTTAAATCCCCATAGACATCTTCACAGAGTGAAGATAGACATCTTCACAGAGTGAAGATAGACATCTTCACAGAGTGAAGATGTCTATGGGGATTTAACATGGGCGAATTTTTTGAATTTCAGAAATACTGGACCGATTTTCAGAATTTAACCGTTTTTCGACTCCTCCTCCAGCTCCTCAAGCTCCTTTTCCCCCCATGTTAAATTCCCATAGACAAATCAATTTTTCGTAATAAAATCAAAATTTGACCAAATTTGACGAAATAAAAAGAAGGTTCATTCTTAAATTTTGATAAAATTTAATATTATCGAAACAAATACTGTTTTTGCATTGTTTATATGGCCATACAATTTGGGCAGGTTTCGTGAAACAGACAGTAGTTGACTTTATGGGTGCTGGAAGAATGACCACCAACGTGTGTTGAATTAGTGACAGACAATCAACGAGGTAATCCAGATTGTCAATGGGAGCTGTGTCCAGATGTCAGAGTGACTCCTTGTTAGTGGAAAACAAAAAGAGTGTCTCATGGTCTCTTTTAGTTGTGCAACATTTGTACTTCACGTCAAGGCTGGTGCAATGACGTGAGCGTATATATACATGCGTATAGTGATGAATATAATGTTCGACAATGTCCAGCCCTGGGTAAACGTTTGCCGTGGCAAACAAGGCCGTAGGCCACGGGTTCAAACAGTACCCTCGTGCCACGGCAAACGTTTACACACGGCTGGTCATGGTCGAACGTTATTGTTACATTTCCGTCGGAAATATCGTGTAATTTGAGCATATATTCAGTACTTTTGGTATTGTGATAATTAATGGCGCGTTCTAGTAACGTCAGGAGACACATTCATTACGTAGGTGTTGGCTTAGCCCTGGAGTTAGCATTGTCTACATCCATGGTCAAACAGCAAACACTGTACGTTTAAACACGGCTGTGAGCGGTGTCAAACAACGGCAGTCATGTAACAATAGTTGTTTGTATCCTCCCACATGGTGGGCAAACTTTATCTGCTAGTGAAAAACAAATTCTAATGTTTTTTTTTCTTCACATAGGGCAAGATATAACCCCAGTAAATTGCACATTATCAAGTATAACAAATAGCTGTTCGACAGGAAATGAAAAGTCAATACTAGTACTCGGATGACTGCATTTTACACCTGATTAATTACAAGTATGTTATTGTTCACATATTGCATTATTAAAGAAGTAAATTATGCGGTCGTGAACGCTCCATCGCATTATATCCATACACAAGAGTGCCGAATGTCACAATATACGCCCGTCGAGGCAAGGCCAGTTAACAAGGGGAGATAACTCACTGACAATTAATAGGGTTCTTGCCGTAATAAACATGTATATTGAATTTGGTCACGATCTGTCAAAATAAATAGGCTTCTTCGTCTTGCCGTGATAAACATGTATACCGAATTTGTTTACGATCGACATGATCGATGAATTAGAACTTGAGTTATTGCGTGGATAAGGATACAGAGTGCGACAATTACAAATGGCTGCCAAGGGTCGATAAGTCATCAGAAACTTTTCAAAATCAATAGAATTCTTCGTATTACCGTGATAAATATGTATACCGAATTTGGTTAGGAGCGGTGAAGTAGAACTGAGTTATGGCGTGGACAAGGATACAGAGTGCGAACAATAAAATGGTCGCCAAGGTGAGATGTCATCGGAAATTTTTCAAAATCAATAGGCTTCTTCATATTGCTGTGATAAACATGTATACCGAATTTGGTTAAAATCCGTCAGGTATAACTCTAGTTATTGCGTGGACAAGCTGTGCCCGCCCACCCGCCACCTGCCCGCCGCCTGCCCGCCCGTACAAGATGAATACATAATGCGTATAAAAATCCAATGCATGAACAATAAAACATGGCATCATTAAACGAAGCTTATCCGCTCGCTGGCAGCCTTGATAGTAATACTAACAAAACACACAAGTCCTCAATGACCTTGGGCTGCAGTGGCGTTTTGGCAGAGAATCATAGCATTCTCCCGCATGATGAAACATGTTATGGCGGACGGGCATCAATTCCATTACATTCGACGTGCCGATGTTCTCGACTCAGCTGTCAAGAAATGAGCCGTCTAAATACGCCCTTACAACCTCACAATTAGGCGCCTTCCAGTTAACCTACCGGTCAGACGCGCTCCAGTCAAACTGTTATCCACCAGTGTGGGAAATAATGCGTGCATGGAGAGGCCGTATTCTATCCTCCAGTATCGGAGATAAGTTCATAAACAAATACTGTACATGTCTAAAAGGCCTCCAGGGCACGTTAGTGGGACAACATACTCAAGTGTTGATACATCAGAACGTACGTTTATTTACATTCTATAAGTTCAGTATTTCATAACATGTATCATGTGTATGTTTAAATACATTTCCTCCAAATATTGTCACATTACACAACACAATGTATTGTAAAGGTACATGCCCACTCACTAGGAACAAACTATTCTTTATAGGAATTAAATGACTGTATAATTGTGTCACTATTCCACCAGTTCTAAAACTTACAAGTGCCCGTTAATATACAGATATAATCATTTAGTAATATTTATTTTACTGATAGTAACGCGCGGTGGTATAGGCTATTTTCATATGCAAATGAGGTGTGATATATTTGAAATTATTTATATTAATTAAATGCGTTACCTGAATAAATAATATTTTCGACAGATTATAAAGTATGATTAATGCACATCAAAAATAAATACAGAGAATAAATAGTAATGTCCGTTAACATTTTAAGGAAACACGGATAGTGCCCCAGATAACCGTGTGGAAATGTACGTCCGATATAAAATGTATAATACTGCCAATCAATACGTGGGGTAATGGTGAATGAATGTTTATTTTGCCAGAAAATGTCTCAGATGATGTCTCTGATGTAAAGAACACTGTGTGCCTATTGAGTGGACATGTACCTTTAATAAATCCAACTACATGCATATTTGAAAATTTAGTAAATACTTCATAAACGCACATGTGCACTACTAGTGGCCTGTCTCAACGTCTTGGTACCAGCATGTATTGAGTGGAACCACACCGCGTATGGCGTACGACAATACACTCGAACCACGCTGCGCATGGCCATACTTTCATTAGGACTGGTGCTCTCGGGCGTGAATACGCATGTTGAGGGTTGCTCCTCGGTGCGAATGCTGTATAATTTGAGGTTGACATACTCTGTGACTGTCCGATCACAAACACTTCATGTATGGGGACGATACCCTAGTGTAGACGATCATGTACCGTTCGAGGTTGAGTTACTCTGTGAATGTCAGATCACAAACACTTCATGTATGGGGACGATCCCCGGTGTGTATGAGCATGTGTTGTTTGAGGTTACCGCTCTGTGTGAATGTTTTGTAACAAACACTGCATGCATATGGCCGATCTCCGGTGTGGGTGAGCATGTGCCCTTTGAGGCCGATACTCGCTGTGAATGTCCGGTCACAAACACTACATGTGGAGGAAAATGTGTTTTTTTAGGCTGCCACTGTGTCTGAATGTTTTGTCACACTCACTGCATGTATAGGGACGATCCCCGGTGTGGATGAGCATGTGCCGTTTCAGGCTGTCCCTTTTTGTGAATGTGCCGTCACAAACACTACATGTATGGGGACGATCCCCGGTGTGGATTGCCATGTGTTGTTTGATGTGACCACTTTGTGAAGCTGTATAGTCACAAATACTACATGCATAGGGTCGATCACCGGTGTGTATGCACATGTGTTTGTTGAGGTTACCGATATGTCTGAATGTCCGGTCACAGACACTACATGCATAGGGACGATCACTGGCGTGGGTGAGCATGTGCCGTTTGAGGCTGCCATTCTCTGTGAATGTCCAGTTACAAAAACTACATGTATAGGGACGATCCCCGGTGTGGATGAGCATGTGCCGTTTGAGGCTAGAACTTGTTGTGAATGTGCCGTCACAAACACTACATGCATAGGGTCGATCCCCGGTGTGTATTGACATGTGCTGTTTGCGGTGGCTACTTTGTGAAGATGTATAGTCACAAACACTACATGCATAGGGTCGATCCCCGGTGTGGATGCGCATATGTTGTTTGAGGCTACTGCTATGTTTGAATGTCTTCTCACAATCACTGCATGTGTAGGGACGATCCTCGGTGTGGGTGAACATGTGTTGTTTGAGGTTATTGCTATGTTTGAATGTCTTCCCACAATCACTGCATGCGTAGGGACGATCCCCAGTGTGGGTGAACATGTGCCGTTTGAGGGCGCGATACAGTGTGAATGTCTTGTTACAAGTACTACATGTATGGGGGCAATCCCCGGTGTGTATGAGCATATGTTCTTTGAGTTTGCTACGAGTTATGAATATCTTGTCACATTCTGTGCATTTATGTGTTTGCCTCCCGGTATGGTCCATCATGGGCAGCTGATGGGCAAAATCACTTTTTGGGATGTTCTCTCAGAATAGGGATTGGCTCGCGATGTAAACGAATTAATAAAGTTCAACGTTCCTCACCATTGTAGGATCTGGACATCGCACTTGGAAGCTGTGGTGCTGTGCGTTTGACCTGAAAAAGGAAGAACGGACATAACAGACATTGGGCTGGTCTGGCATAGAAATCCATTACAACACTGGGTCATTGCACATATTTAACACACCTTAAAATGTTTCTAATGGAACTTCTAGTATATACTCAATATATACAGTAGCGCTTTTCTGCTGCTCACGTAATCAAGGTGCATGATCACGTGGTTACAACAACAACAACAATGACTGCAAGTGTTGACAGCGCGCCCACTCCAAAGTAAATAGTATTTGACATTTTCGTTAATATGCAACGAATTTTGATGTCTTCATGAGCTGCATTTGGTGGTCCCAGGAGCTCGGCACATACTTGTTTGTTTTTGCGAAGAATTGATTTCCGTGTAAATAGGCACGAAAATCGATTCTTCGCAAAAACTACATAATTCTGGGCCAAAGTACCAAGACCACAAAATGCAGCAGGACAATACGCGTTTGATGCGCCATATTTCATAAAAATCGTTACAGGCTAGCAACCACCAATTAGTTTTACTATACAACTTAACCGATTCCTCCAAATATGGCCATTCTCTCACACTTTCACTATTCGTATGGATGCTGTGGAACCTACCTGTTCATAACCTGCAACCTGTCTGCACCGGATTTTCACTAATTAAACAATATGTTCACTTACTCCTAAGAAAGAAAATTTCAACATTGTCCTGTCCGCCATATTGTTTATCATCAAAGTGTCATGTGACGTAGTGTTCACATCACGTGACAAGCAGGCTCAGTAATTTCTTTTAAATGCTAGAAATATGCTGGAAACTGGTGTTAAAAACACCCCAACATGTTTCTCAAGTAAAATTGGGCTGTAATGGATCAGGATTGACAAGCAAACTGGGTCTGTGGCCTCAAAACGTCTGCACTATTTTTTTATACCGGACTACTAAAGCATACCCCCTGGCCGATGTGTACTATATTTAGCATAGTGATACCTACATAATAAGGACAAAATAAAAGAATACGTACTTTGAATCGGAGGGCTTCTGAAAGTTTCAATACTTGCTGTTGTTGTTGTATCCACGTGATCATACACTTTGATAATATACGAATAGCATACGCAACTATTATAATAAGAACAATACGAACTGTGGCGAACATGTAAATCAACAATACTACAGAATGGATGTTTCCAACTATATATTTATTCACAGCTTAAATAATTTATTCTGTCAATCCTATTTCACTGTCTGTGTAGATTGTCAGAGCCGACACTACACTAGTGAATCAAAGGCTTTGGGTCTCAGGGGGCCGTTTCACTACACTTCGTACGACTAAAATATTCGTAGGTGCAAAATTAGTCTGTAAATTTAACATTTATAACAACGTTTTCTTGTAAACAAGTATTGGATTTACATGTATTTATTAAGCATGTAAATGCATCAATTAAAATTTCGAGACGATCCTAAATTTGCAGTTACGAACATTTTAGTCGTAAGACGTTTAGTGAAACGGGCCCCAGATATTCACAGGAAGCGATGAACTGATCGGTAGGTAGATACAGATGCAGTAAATGAACATTTGTATCCTATTTCTGAACCTAATGGTAGCTGAATCAAGAACGTCATGAATCCCATCGCTGTGCCGGTTGACTTGGTTGGTTATTATCGTGTAACTTCAGTCATTTAGAGCCAGGAGCACACCCGTATTGGAGAATCATTGCAAATTAAAACTTACAATAATCTGTTCTGGTGTCAGGTGCCCATAAACACACCAATATCACCCCGCCTCACACCCAACCACAAACAAGATAAGAGGGACCAGTGTAATTGATCTTCATTTGTTGCTGTGACTGGAGAAATTGGAGTTGCGACTGTTGTAGCTACTGATGAAATAGCACACTCCTGTAGAACTGATAACAATGTATTTTACATGTTAGAAGCATTAGCAGGTGTAATATTGAAGGAATGGCGAACAGTGCAGATCCAGACGACCATGCGGATGCTACCATCAGACAAGCCTGATCTACACTGGTCGCAAAACACATAAACCCCATTTTTCTAGTCACAGTCGATATGCAAGGATACCTTACAAATTAAATAACTGAGACACAATTAATGAGGCTCGATCACGGTAGTCTCCCTTGGTAATAATCCTACAGTGATCCTCCAGATTATCAGACGAAAAATGGCATTTTTTATGACATTTTATTTTTGTACCGAATAACATTTTCACAGAACATTCCTCGGTTCTTGCTTTCTCAACGCATGTAAACTATTTAGCAAATTGCAAATTTCTCACTTAAAAGTGGGTCAATTCATTTATATTTTTATTATTTGTTTTACAAACCTGCCGCCGAAAATTTAGTGTTTTTTATTTAAACTATAGATGTGGCCTGTCGGCACACGAATGCCCCCGCTGGCAGCCGAAGAAAACGAGACACATTTGAAAACAATGAAATTATAAGTCCTTTACCCGAGCGGTAAGGTTTCGAACACACCAAGTCTGTGACCTTGACCCTGGGCTTGGCGGGGGCGGGACTAATGTGGATTTGTCACAGGGCGGTAGAGAACCATTGGAGCAATGCGTGTGTAAAATGTGAAGCAGATCCGAGGAAGGAAACAGAAATTATAAGCCATTTACCCGAGCATTAAGGATTCTAACGCACCAAATCTGTGACCTTGGCCCTGGGCTTAGCGGGGGCGGGACGAATATGGATTTGTCACAGGGCGGTAGAGGACCATTGGAGTAATGCGTGTTTGAAATGTGAAGCAGATCCGAGCAAGGAAACTGAAAGTATAAGCCATTTACCCGAGCGTTAAGGTTTCGAACACACCAAGTATGTGACCTTGACACTGGGCTTAGCGGGGGCGGGACAAATGTGGATTTGTCACAGGGCGGTAGAGAACCATTGGAGCAATGCGGGTGTGAAATGTGAAGCAGATCCGAAGGAAACAGAAAGTATAAGTCATTTACCCGAGCGTTAAGGTTTCGAACGCACCAAGTCTGTGACCTTGACCCTGGGCTTAGAGGGGGCGGGACGAATGTGAATTTGTCACAGGGCGGTAGAGAACCATTGGGGCAATGCGTGTGTGAAATGTGAAACAGATCCGAGGAAGGAAACAGAAATTATAAGCCATTTACCCGAGCGTTAATGTTTAGACTAATGTGGATTTGTCACAGGGCGGTAGAGAACCATTGGAGCAATGTGTGTGTGAAATGTGAAGGAGATCCGAACAAGGAAACAGAAATTATAAGCCATTTACCCGAGCCTAAGTATTCGAACGCACCAAATATGTGACCTTGGCCCTGGGCTTAGCGGGGGCGGGACGAATATGGATTTGTCACAGGGCGGTAGACATGGTAGAGGACCATTGGAGTAATGCGTGTTTGAAATGTGAAGCAGATCCGAGCAAGGAAACTGAAAGTATAAGCCATTTACCCGAGCGTTAAGGTTTCGAACACACCAAGTATGTGACATTGACACTGGGCTTAGCGGGGGCGGGACGAATGTGAATTTGTCACAGGGCGGTAGAGACCCATTGGAGCAATGCGGGTGTGAAATGTGAAGCAGATCCAAGCAAGAAATTATAAGCCATTTACACGAGCGTTTGGGTTTCGAGACGGACGTACCACATATTGAAGGTTGTGTTGGCTATTACACAAGATGGCAAAGCATTAAGTTGGTTAGCTAACTAGGCCACAATAGACAATGAATATTTGCATATAGCCATACAAAATGGACCACATATAATAATATTGACTATTTATTGGTGTTTGAGGCTCAGAAAGTTGCAACTTAAGTGTATAGAGCCGGGAATACACCTGTATTTGCCAATTCAGCACTGAAATTATGTATTGATTTGATTTCAAGTGCCCTTACGACACCAAAATCATTTTCTAGGTCTGTTATTTTTAGTCACAACTTACAATATTAAACTACATGTAGGACATAATCAAAATTCCTACAGCAATTCGTTTCTAGGAATCAGAGACAGCAGTGACCCATCTGCACATATATTGTAGGGCTATATAGAAAATTAGTGTTTTCAAACACAGAATGACAAAAGGGTAGTATTAAAGCAGCTTACAACAAGGTAGACGTTAGCAGCAATCACATTATAATCATCATTGATGAATTGGTTGAACATTTATTTATATTACTAACGAGAAAATGTGTCCATAGAACATGGATGCCCCCACCTGCAGCCTTAATAGTAAAAGGGCACCGTTATTACAAAGCTCAGGCTAATCCAAAGACAGACATTGTGGGTAAATATTATTGAAATTGGTGAACGAGTTAAGGAGTTATTGAGACAACATTAAAAACGTAAACACATTTGCCTTACAAACAATGTGACTGTGAGTCCCTAGTGACATTGACCTCGGTTGTTCGCGCTTGGGTCGCATGAGAAACAAAGCACCATCCCTAGACAGACATTGTGGGCAAATATTATTGAAATTGGTGAAGGAGTTAAGGAATTATTGAAAACTTATGCATTACCTTTCGGACGAGTGGACTCATGCACGGATGGATACAGGGTTAAAACATAATGCCCCACCCCCAATAAATTGGTGGGTGCATAATACATTTTAAATACATTAATTTTCAGATCAATCACTCCTGATTGTGTGACAGACGCCCTTAGCATACCACATCAAATGGCCAAGATATCCAAATAATTTGAGAATGAGAAATAGGATACTGTGCACTATTCTACTCCTGATGTCCCACACGGGGCAAGATACAATGTAACTGTTGAACTATTCATCCTGACGTAAGGCACATCACCACATCCAGCACCGACAAGTATATATTTAATCTTGTAGCAAATTCACATTACATTCCGATATGAACAGTATTTAGTATATTAAAGTTAATGATTATGCATTTATTTGCTATGAAGATTTAACCACATCATGAAAACAGGATGAGGATGATGAAATGGGGTGTAATGTCCATTCAATAGCCAAGGTCATATAAAGTCGGGAGTACACATGTAGTGTGGACAGAAATCGTAAGTCAGCATTGAATTACGAAGACATGATTTAGTGCGTTATTTGGAAAACTGTATGAATGCATATGAATTGTTAAGCTAATCTAGTGAAGGGTGAATGTTGCAGAGTTATAAAGTACCTAAACACATTAAATGAAATTCTACATAAATCTTTAAAGCAAATCTCTACATAATTTGACCTTGAAAATGTGGGGACTATGGGTATTGTGCACAATTAACAATCCATAACGGGGTTGCAGAGACATAAAGTACGTAAAATCCGTCACGCAAATGTTCCAAATGAACAGACGGAAATTTGAAAGATATATACCCCTCGACATACTTTATATACCGGGGGAATAAAAAGCAGCTCTGGTGGCAAGGAACGCTAATGCCTTTCAGCATTGTGTACACAGGTCAGCAAAATATGTATTACCTTCCAATTTACAAGGTACAAGTACAAACTACTTTACAATTAATGGAAAATGCAAATTTGAACGATGAGCTGTTGGGAAATGGCACAGGAAATTGCCATAGCCATCTAACGCAGTTGAATACTAGTGTTTTGTGTAGTTATTTTACAATGTACAGTATTTATCTATATTGTCAATTTCACTGTCATGCTCATAGTTAAATTGGGAATGGTCAGAAAATAGGAAAAAATAGGAATTGCTCAGAAAATAGGAAAAACTAGGAATAAATAGGATACTTGGCGGCCTGTAAAAGTATTAAGCTCAAAGTATTATTCTCTAGAACAGCACAAACATTTGAAGGTCTATGAAGATGGACGTGAAATTGGTGGGACACAGAGCACATTCACTGGAATCAACATTTTGGACAAGTCAGCCTTACTGCACAACGTTAAATTCCAAAGTTCGCTCCACATCTACCATGTCTACTCCATCCATATAGTTTACGAAAACGATAACCGAGACAACATAGAAGAGAACCTTGGTAATCCAGAAAGTCAGCACCACATTAACCACTGCTTACCCACCCACAAGGACACAGGTTATCTTTCTTCTGGAGACGAGATGTGTTTGAAGACAACATTGGATGGTTCCAATGAGCCGATTCCACTGTTAGAAGATAGATGGAACATGTACAAGTAGTGTAGCAAAGCCAGAAAGGCCGAAGTATCAGAAGATGGGACTCGAGTTGGGGGAAAAATAGACAGACACCATCCAGATTCTACATGCAGTTACATTTACCAGAATCATCGAGAAGTTACTCAATTTGGAAATTGATAACTTGTTATATCAGAAGCCAACAAGGAGAAACAGCGAGGAGGGGATGGCAAAGTATTCAAACAAGTGTTAATTTCTAATCTAGAGTCCAATTTCAGCCGAAGAGGAGTTCGTCAGGGGAATTTCATTATTTCCAGAAAAAGATCTTTAAATAGTTTGCCAAAATTATGCTTGTTTTGTAAGATTTGGGACTTCACAAATAAAATATTTTGTCGGCCGGCATAAATAATTTATTTTTTATGCATGCGATATTCAGCCAATAGAAATTAAAGTGATGCTTAAATAGTGTCTTTGACTAGTCCGACTAATGAAATTTAACTGTTGTCTAAATAACTTAAACCGATGCTTAATTATAGTTTCGACAAGCTGAATAAGATAATTCAATCTTTTGAAAATATACTATTTATTATGTATGCTCGGTCCGTCTGCTATGAGACTTCATAAGTTTCATGTTTTGGCGGTCAGCAAAAATAATATTTGCAGCTTGCCAATATAAACTAGAAATGGACGCTTGTCGACAAGCGCATGTGTATCCCCCTCACAGATACACAAGTAGTTTGAAAAAAGGGTGTTCGAGTTATGCTCCGGAGACAAAATCAGTGACGGAAAAAACAAAGGGAGATAACTAAAACATTAGTGATGCAAGAGTTGTCATTCTTGCGTGACACACCTTTAGGGTTGTGGTCTATGCATGTGTGAAGTTTCATGAAAATATTCCAAAGGGTGTTCGAGTTATGCTCCGGACACAAAATCAGTGCACGAAACAACAAAGGGAGATAACTAAGAAATTAACGACGCAAGAGCTGTCATTCTTACGTGCGACACACCTTTGGGTCGTTTTCTATGCATGTGTGAAGTTTAATAAACTAGAAAATGTGTTCATAGAACACGGATGTCCCACATATCGCTTTGATAATAAATGAGGCCAAATTCCAAGTCAAAATTTTCTTTTACCTGAGCGTTAAAGTTTTTGAAGCACCAAGTATGTGACCTTGACCCTGGGCTTGACGGGGGCAGGACGAACGTGGATTTGGCACAGGGCCGTAGAGGACCATTAGAGCAATGCATATATGAAATATGAAGCTGATCCGTGAAAGAAAACAGAAACTATCAGATATTTACCTGAGCGTTAAAGTTTTAGAAGCACTAAGTATGTGATGTTAACCCTGGGCTTGGCGGGGGCGGGACGAACGTGGATTTGGCACAGGGCGGTAGAGGACCATTAGAGCAATGCGTATATGAAATATGAAGATGATCCATGAAAGAAAACAGAAATTATAAGATATTTACCCGAGCGTTAAAGTTTTTGAAGCACTAAGTATGTGACCTTGACCCTGGGCTTGGCGGGGGCAGGACGAACGTGGATTTGGCACAGGGCGGTAGAGGACCATTAGAGCAACGCGTATATGAAATATGAAGCTGATCCGTGAATGGAAAGAAAAATTATAAGATATTTACCTGAGCGTTAAAGTTTTTTTTTGAAGCACCAAGTATGTGACCTTGACCCTGGGATTGGCGGGGCAGGACGAACGTGGATTTGGCACAGGGCGGTAGAGGACCATTAGAGCAATGCGTATATGAAATATGAAGATGATCCATGAAAGAAAACAGAAAGTATAAGATATTTACCTGAGCGTTAAAGTTTTTGAAGCACTAAGTATGTGACCTTGACCCTGGGCTTGGCGGGGATAGGACGAACGTGGATTTGGCACAGGGCGGTAGAGGACCATTAGAGCAATGCGTATATGAAATATGAAGCTGATCCGTGAAAGAAAACAGAAATTATAAAATATTTACCCGAGCGTTAAAGTGTTTACCCGAGCGTTAAAGTTTTTGAAGCATCAATTATGTAACCTTGACCCTGGGCTTGGCGGGTGCAGGACGAACGTGGATTTGGTACAGGGCGGTAGAGGAGCATTAGAGCAATGTGCATATGAAATATGAAGCTGATCCGTGAAAGAAAACGGAAATTATAAGATTTTAACCCGAGCGTTAAAGTTTTTGAAGCACCAAGTACGTGACCTTGACCCTGGGCTTGGCGGTGGCAGGACGAACGTTATGTTATGTGTATATGAAATATGAAGCAGATCGGTCGAAGGATGAAGAAATTATGAGACATTTACCCGAGTGTTAAAGTTTTGTGACGTACGGACGGGAGGACGGGACGCACGTTCCTACGAATGAATACTTGTTGGGTTTTTACTGTATAAAAATACCGAACAAGAGTACCCAACACTATCCTAACCCTACCCAATAAGATCCCCGTACGCTTACAACAAGTACCCATTCGTGTGTGCGGACGGACGGTCGGACAAGGGTAACACTAAATGCCACCTCCACTATCGTGGTGGGGCATAAAAATATTCCTAAGGGTGTTCCAGTTATGCTCTGGATACGCAATCAGAGCATGAACCAACAAAGGGAGATAAGTAAACAAGAATTCCGCGGAATCAAATGCCTCGCCTTGTCCCGCCTTGACCTCGAGCCTGGGCCCGAAAGCAATTTTCACTGGCCCGAACATATTATACAATTATTGACTAGTGAGCCATGGAATATCAGATTATATTCTATGGCTCACTAGTCAATAATTGTTTTATTGTATGATAATAGTATGTATATAGCACTTACGACCTTATGCTACTAGACACAAAATGAAAAAGAATTTGAAAAAAAAATGAAAAAAAAAATAAAAAAAAAGTGTAAAAATTAAAAATAATAAAGCTTGCTACTGGAGCCCAGAATATTTTTTTAATAGTCCTATATTTATCTACATATATCTGCACAGGTCCACATAATGCCACAATATTTTCAACACAGTTTACGGAAATGTAATATCCAATGTAGTAATTTACCTGTATAAAGTACCTGTGGTTAGACTGGTCAAGACTGGTCAATACTGAACATTTGCACATGCTAGCACATGCACAGGTGAATGGTTCTCCCAGTCTCTATTGTTCTCTCTACAGGTAAGGTGTACAGAGCACACGAGAAAAGGTGTACAGAGCAGACGAGAAAACGGGTCTTCATGAATTATTGTCCAGTTTGTAGAGTGCGCAAAACAAAAAAAGGGAGATAACTAAAAAAATAGCTACGCAAGAGTTGTTATTCTTGTGCGCGACACACCTCCGGGTCGTGGTCTATGCATGTGTGAAGTTTCATGAAAATATTCCAAAGGGTGGTCGAGTTATACTCCTGACAGGAAATCAGTGCGCGAAAACAAAAAAGGGAGATAACTAAAAAATTAGCTATGCAAGAGTTGTCATTCTTGTGCACGACACACCTTCGGTTCGTGGTCTAATTGAATGTGTGAAGTTTCAGAAAAATATTTCAAAGAGTGGTCGAGTTATGGTCAATCAGTGCGCGAAACACAAAAAGGAGATAACTAAAAAATTAGCAATGCAAGAGTTGTCATTCTTGTGCGCGACACACCTTCGGGTCGTGGTCTATGCATGTGTGAAGTTTCATGAAAATATTCCAAAGGGTGGTGGAGTTATGCTCCGGACACGAAATCAGTGCGAGAAACAAAAAAGGGAGATAAGGCGTAAAAAAAAAGAAGGTTTGTTTCCGGTTACCCGACCGACCGTCTAGTTTTACCCCCGACTGTAATTTTTTTATTGGCAATTTTACATCGGTCCCGGAAAATGTTGTCGTGACCGCGTTTTTTACCTGTCCCGTATCCAACATGGCAGGCGAGAGCAACAGTTTGATTGCTCTGAGATGTTTTTTTGTGCAAGGTCAACGAGATTCGGGTGGTAGACCATGGCTCGTCGATAAATGGCATTTACAACATGGTCCACACCAAATCTACGCCATTTAAGGCCACTTGCTCTGTAAGTATTGGCGATTTACAGCGTTAGAATTGTGTGTCATGTGTTTTCTCGGCATGAAATTTTTGAAGGGAAAATAAGTTATTTCCCATGAAATTTAAAAAAAATAGCTGTTACAGTTGTGTAATTGTTTACTTAAATGTGTCTAACAATTGATTCTAGATACACTATGACTTTTGAATATTTTTCCTGTCAAATATTAATGCTTCAATATTAGACTATTCCAGTAAACATACATACTCCCCTGTGGAAGAGATATTCATGTGACACAGTTCAACCCCTACATTTCTTTTGTTCGTCACCCTCCCTACATTTTGTGGTGATCACGCCCCCACCCACCCCCTACATTTTTTTCTCTTCCACAGGGCAGTAGGTATATTAACAGCGGTGTCAAAAATTGATTCACACGACCCGGTCCGACTAAATTACAATGATACATACAGTAACAAGAAACGAGGCAAAGCCACGAAGGCCAGGTTTTTTCCAAGCATTGACACTTGGATAACATAATTATACCCACTTTTTGTAGACTAGATGGCCGTGGCCTGCATGTCGCGTCTTGGGGCGAGGCATGGACACTACATAAATATAGTAGATGGAAAAACTTTAACGAAAAAACTTTAACCGGACACACGGACGGACGGACGGACGTATGCCAAAATGCCGACGATATCGCGCTTTCCGCAAGCGGGTGCGACAATGATGATACACACCCATGAGAAGTATCAAGGTAATGGGTGAAGAAGTTGCAGAGATATAGTACACGAAAAAACTTTAACAAATAAATTCAAAGTAATTTGACCTTGACATTGCGCACAGGGGCCGCACGGTTGGGGTGAAAATATGGACGATGATAAACACCCATGTGAAGTTTCAAGGTAATGGGCGAAGCAGTTGCAGAGATATAGTATAACAAAAAAGTTTTAACCAACAAATTTAACCAGACGTACGTTAAACAAGAAACGAGGCAAAGCCACGAAGGCCAGGTTTTTTCCAAGCATAGACACTTGGATAACATAATTATACCCACTTTTTGTAGACTAGATGGCCGTGGCCTGCATGTCGCGCCTTGGGGCGAGGCATGGACACTAAAAAAATAGATATAGTAGATGGAAAAACTTTAACCAAAAAACTTTAACCGGACACACGGACGAACGGACGGACGTATGCCAAAATGCTGACGACATCGCGCTTTCCGCAAGCAGGTGTGACAATGATGATAAACACCCATGTGAAGTATCAAGGTATTGGGTGAAGCAGTTGCAGAGATATAGTACACAAAAAAACTTTAACAAAAAAATTCAAAGTAATTTGAACTTGACATAGGGCACAGGATCGTGCTTTCCGCAAGCAGGTGCGACAATGATGATAAACACCCATGTGAAGTATCAAGGTATGGGTGAAGCAGTTGCAGAGATATAGTACAACGAAAAAACTTTAACAAAAAAATTAAAAGTAATTTGACCTTTGACATTGGGCACAGGATCGCGCTTTCCGCAAGCAGGTGCGACAATGATGATAAGCACCCATGTGAAGTATCAAGGTATTGGGTGAAGCAGTTGCAGAGATATAGTACACGAAAAAACTTTAACAAAAAAATTCAAAGTAATTTGACCTTGACATTGGGCACAGGATCGCGCTTCCGCAAGCAGGTGCGACAATGATGATAAACACACATGTGAAGTATCAAGGTGGTATTGTGAAGCAGTTGCAGAGATATAGTACACGAAAAAACTTTAACAAAAAAAATTCAAAGTAATTTGACCTTGACATTGGGCACAGGATCGCGCTTTCCGCAAGCAGGTGCGACAATGATGATAAACACCCATGTGAAGTATCAAGGTATTGGGTGAAGCAGTTGCAGAGATATAGTACACGAAAAAACTTTAACAAAACAATTCAAAGTAATTTGACCTTGACATTGGGCACAGGATCGCGCTTTCCGCAAGCAGGTGCGACAATGATGATAAACACCCATGTGAAGTATCAAGGTATTGGGTGAAGCAGTTGCAGAGATATAGTACACGAAAACACTTTAACAAAAAAATTCAAAGTAATTTGACCTTGACATTGGGCACAGGGGCCGCACGGTTGGGGGTTAGAATGAAAAATATGGATGATGATAAACACCCATGTGAAGTTTCAAGGTAATGGGCGAAGCAGTTGCAGAGATATAGTATAACGAAAAATGTTTAAAAACCAAAAAACTCTAACCAGACGTACGTTAAAAAGTTAACGTTGAAAATGGCTAAGTCAATTACGTAGAAATAATAGGTGAAGGTAAAAAAATGGTCACATGTTGGATAGTTGTATGTGGTAGGCACCCCTTGGTTATGAAGCTGTGAAAGTTTGGTGGTCCTAGGTGGTACAGTACCAAAGAAATGGACTTAAACACGAAAACTTAACATTGTAAACGCGAAAACTTAACATTGAAAATGGCTAAGTCGACTGCGCGGAAAAAATGGGTGAAGTTAAAAAAAAAAGTAACATGTTGGATAGTGATATGTGGTGGGTACCCCTTGATTATGAAGCTGTGAAAATTTGGTGGTCCTAGGTGGTACAGTACGAAAGAAATGGACTTAAACACGAAAACTTAACATTGTAAACGCGAAAACTTAACATTGAAAATGGCTAAGTCGACTACGCGGAAAAAATGGGTGAAGTTAAAAAAAAAGTAACATGTTGGATAGTGATATGTGGTGGGTACCCCTTGATTATGAAGCTGTGAAAGTTTGGTGGTCCTAGGTGGTACAGTAACAAAGAAATGGACTCAAACACGAAAACTTAACATTGATTGTGGACGCCGCCCGCCGCCCGCCCGCCCGCCGCCCGCCGCCCGCCCGCCCGGCTTTCGCCAATCCAATAGCCTGGATTTTTTTTAAAAAAACCTGGCTAAAAATTAACGTTGAAAATGGCTAAGTCAATTACGTAGAAATAATAGGTGAAGGTAATAAAAATGGTCACATGTTTGATAGTTGTATATGGTAGGCACCCCTTGGTTATGAAGCTGTGAAAGTTTCGTGGTCCTAGGTGGTACAGTACCAAAGAAATGGACTTAAACACGAAAACTTAACATTGTAAACGCGAAAAGTTAACATTGAAAATGGCTAAGTCGACTGCGCGGAAAAAATGGGTCAAGTTCAAAAAAAGTAACATGTTGGATAGTGATATGTGGTGGGCACCCCTTGATTATGAAGCCGTGAAAGTTTGGTGGTCCTAGGTGGTACAGTACCAAAGAAATGGACTTAAACACGAAAACTTAACATTGAAAACGCGAAAACTTAACATTGAAAATGGCTAAGTCGATTGCGCGGAAAAAATGGGTCAAGTTAAAAAAAATAATTACATGTTGGATAGTGATATGTGGTGGGCACCCCTTGATTATGAAGCTGTGCAAGTTTGGTGGTCCTAGGTGGTACAGTACCAAAGAAATGGACTTAAACACGAAAACTTAACATTGAAAACGCGAAAACTTAACATTGAAAATGGCTAAGTCGATTGCGCGGAAAAAATGGGTCAAGTTAAAAAAAAAGTAACACGTTGGATAGTGATATGTGGTGGGCACCCCTTGATTATGAAGCTGTGAAAGTTTGGTGGTCCTAGGTGGTACAGTAACAAAGAAATGGACTCAAACACGAAAACTTAACATTGATTGTGGACGCCGCCCGCCGCCCACCGCCCGCCGCCCGCCGCCCGCCCGGCTTTCGCCAATCCAATAGCCTGGATTTTTTTTCAAAAAACCTGGCTAAAAAGTAAAAAAAAAAAAAAAAATCCCTACCTACCGACCCTATCTTTTTCGGGCCCGTAACAGGAAACAAACCTTTTTTTTTTATGCCTAACTGAAAAATTAGATATGCAAGAGTTGTCATTCTTGTGCGCAACACACCTTCGGGTCGTGGTCTATGTATGTGTGAAGTTTCATGAAAATATTCCAAAGGGTGTTCGAGTTATGCTCCGGACAAGAAGTGTCTGCGGCCGAGTCCGGGGGATACAATTAAACCAATGCTTAATTATTCTCTGCAACAAACCTGAAAAAATATCATTAAATATTTTGCAAAAAAATATGCTTGCTTTGCAAGATTTGAGACTTCACAAATATATCGTCGGACGGCATAAATAATTCCTTTTTATGAAGGCTATATTCAGCCAATAGAAATTAAATTGATGCTTAAATATCACCATGACATTAACAGAAATCAGGTACACGTAGAGGGTCATTGATTTGTCACGGTATCATAGAGCACCAAACAACAAATGTAAATATCATATATATAGGGTTCCTTCACAATGCAGTATTACATCATAGAAAAACACGGCGGCACTATATATAAAGGTGTAAGCCTAAGATAACTAGAAAATGTGTTCATAGAACACGGATGCCCCACATATCGCTTTGATAATAAATGAGGCCAAATTCCAAGTCATTTTATTTTTTACCCGAGCGTTAAAGTTTTCAAGCACCAAGTATGTGACCTTGACCCTGGGCTTGGCAGGGGTAGGACGAACGTGGATTTGGTACAGGGCGGTAGATTTCCATATACTTTACACAGGGCCACAAGAAGGGCACAACTACCTTAAATAGGTTTAGAAAATTTACAATATTTTTCATAAATAAAGTCAAAAGTCGACAAAATGTATAGTAGCGTCCATTATAGCCGCGGGTTCCATTTATTCGCGGTAAACACTATTTCCGGCATAAACAAACAACTGTGCCACCTGTCTATTGTTTACATATGTAAATGTGTAACTAGGACGACGTTTTTGTACTGAATCAAGAAATAATTCAAAATGTAACAGTTCCAGTAGCCTATTTCATCAACATTGCAAAGTATACTTTTCTAGCAAAGTATACTTTGAGGGAGTAACCATTTATTTTTCCTGAAATGCATTATTTCATATAGAACTAACAAAAGCATATATTTCATGATTAAAAGTATGCAGAATTATTATACTGAATTTATTACATTATCACAGCCAAATTGGCTATGATAATGTAATAAATTCAGTATAATAAAAATTGATAAATTTATCCTAAAATTGAAAATGTCTCCCTCAAAGTATACTTTGTTGGAAAAGACTACTTTGCAATGTTGGTGAAACGGGCTACTGGTAAGTTTTGAATGATACAATGTTATTTCAAAGAAAACAACGTAAATACAACTTACCAATAGACCCCACCCACATAAAGTGGGAATCTCTTTGAAACTATTGATACTTTTTCATAGTTTGAACTGTCAAATCAGCGTCTGCATTGCAAGATATCGTCCGACATCGTTTTTATCACGTAAACAATACAATAAAACATAAAATCATTGCAAGTTTAAAATGATATATTTTTAGTAACATTTGATCTATTTTCCATTCAAGCAATGTGTCATGTTGTTGTATGACGTTTATGTTTTACTTCTGAATTCTGAAAATCAGACCTGTGATTTCCTAGAATATCTAAAAACAGTAACATAGCTTCCGAAACCTATGGTGGGCTGCTGCTTGTTATAAAATAAGTGTTCTGATGTGGTATTATAAAGCACACATGTTTTTAAGATTTAAAACAATTTAACTGATATGTTTCAGTAGAGAAAAATAATTAAAATGTACATCACTTGATTTGTTCCAGTTTTCAAGATATTTTCCACTGTTGACATGTTTCTTTTTAAAGCTGTGTCACCCTGAGCACATTTGACACATGTATAGCCCACCATAGTACGTCAAAAACTCTTCTATGAAATTGCCTCGCCTATATGGGAACATATGTAAGATGACGATGCATGCATATCACTTCCTCTACTCTAGGAAGGTTCCAGCCAGTTTTGTGCTGTGCATTCAATTTTTTTTTTATTCAAATATGTGAATCACATGTGGAAGTAAGAAACAAAACTCATTTTCAGGATTTCTGTTTTATTTCATTATGTAATTGTCAAATTGATATTTGAAGCACTAGTACCGTGGGTATACGGACCTGCGATATACACTGAAAATGTTGTTAACTTTTTACGGAAAATATTGTAAATTGTGCCTCATATTTTCATGAAAACAATTGACATTTTGTAAACGTATTTCATGAAATTACGCAGATGTCTGAATGTACAAAATCACATGGCGACTGGCGTTTCTCACATATGGATTAGCTTATGCATTATATGGGACGCCGTGCCTTTAAGATAATTTTACACTATCACACAAACGCACGCACGCTCGCACGCACGCACGCACGCACGCACACACACACACACACCGAGAACGTACCTTATATTGGACAAGAATACACGGACAAGCTGCAAGAACAAAGGAATCTTGAATACCTCAACTAATCTAACGATAAGCAAATGGCGTAAAATAATTACAAGGGACGTAACACGTGTGTCACGGGGGTGTCGGTCAAAGCGTACCCAAGGCATCACGGGACGGTTGAAAATAGCTTTTCTGAGGGCGGCGGGTCACTTATAGGTCACCGCCTCTCGCAATCAGTTCAACAGACTCTTGCGAAAAATATTGAAAAAACTCACAAATGAATTACAAAGCGAGCACCACAATACAAATGCAGTAACCGCATCAGATGTGATTTTATTTTTTTACAAAGTTACCCCATCCACATATTGCAACTGTTAATGTCTTCCCGACAGGGGATCGCGAGAGTGGCGCAAAACTTTCAACACGACCGAATTTGTTGAAATTGTTTTCATGAAAATATGAGGCACATATGCTTTGTTATGACTTGTTCTATAACTTGTAACACCACATCATTTCCTGAAAATGATTCCAAATGGGGGTCATAACCACCTCAAATTTCCGCTACAAATGTCCGAAAAAATACCTTAAATTCTGACCCGACGAGACAGCATAGCTTGCGCCATTTTCCAAGATATCAAAATCAACCGGAACTAACATTCAATTTCTTAGAATTATGTTATACTCTTAAAAATACACCAAGTCAAGCCTCACAAAGTCAAGAAATATTCATAAACCTAGTTTTCTAGACACACTGGTGTAACTTACAGTGTCGGTACTCAAGTATATAAACTAGAAAATGTGTTCATAGAACACGGATGCCCCACATATCGCTTTGATAATAAATGAGGCCAAATTCCAAGTCAAATTTCTTTTTTACCTGAGCGTTAAAGTTTTTGAAGCACCAAGTATGTGACCTTGACCCTGGGCTTGGCGGGGGCAGGACGAACGTGGATTTGGCACAGGGCATTTGGCATAGGACCATAAGAGCAATGTGTATATGAAATATGAAGCAGATCGGTCTAAGGATGAAGAAACTAAAAATGTGGCCTGTCGGCACACGAATACCCCCACTGGCAGCCAAAGAAAACGAGGCATTTTTGATTATAAGCCATTTAGCCGAGCGTTAAGGTTTCAAACGCATCAAGTATGTGACCTTGACCCTGGGTATAGTGTGATAATCCATGCATCGGTGTAGAAGATATAGAGCGGAAGGGGATTTCAATAGGTTTGACTTTTGACCTTCAACTGTGACCTTGACCTTGGAGGTAGGTGCGTGGTTATTGATCGCGACACACCTTCTCATCATGAGAAACATTTGTGCCAAGCCATTTGATAATCCATTTATCGGTGTAGAAGATATATAGCGGAAGGGAATTTCAATAGGTTTAACCTTTGACCTTCAACTGTGACCTTGACCTTGGACGTAGGTGCGTGTTTATCGATTGCAACACACCTTCTCATCATGTGAAACATTTGTGCCAAGTCATTTGATAATCAATGCATCGGTGTAGAAGATATAGAGCGGAAGGCAATTTCGATAGGTTTGACCTTTGACCTTCAACCGTGACCTTGACCTTGGACAAGGGTGCGTGTTTATTGATCGCGACACACCTTCTCATCATGAGAAACATTTGTGCCAAGCCATTTGATAATCCATGCATGGGTGTAAAAGATATAGAGCGGAAGGGAATTTCCAACAGACCGACCGACCGACCGACCGACCGACCGACCGACCGACCGACTCCTATATACCCCCTCAAACTTTGTTTGTGGGGGTATAATTATGAGACATTTACCTGAGCGTTAAAGTTTTTGAAGCACCAAGTACGTGACCTTGACCCAGGGCTTGGCGGGGGCAGGACGAACGTGGATTTGGCACAGGGCGGTAGAGGACCATTAGAGCAATGTGTATATAAACTTTGAAGCAGATCGGTCGAAGGATGAAGAAATTATGAGACATTTACCCGAGCGTTAAAGTTTTTGAAGCACCAAGTATGTGACCTTGACCCTGGGCTTGGCGGGGGCGGGACGAACGTGGATTTGGCACAGGGCGGTAGAGAACCATTATAGCAATGCGTATATGAAATATGAAGCTGATCCGTGAAAGAAAACAGAAATTATAAGATATTTACCCGAGCGTTAAAGTTTTTGAAGCACTAAGTATCTGACCTTGACCCTGGGCTTGTCGGGGGCAGGACGAACGTGGATTTGGTACAGGGCTGTAGAGGACCATCAGGGCAATGTGTATACGAAATATTAAGCAGATCGGTCGAAGGATGAATAAATTATGAGACATTTACCCGAGCGTTAACGTTTTGTGACGGATGGACGGACGGGACGGACGGACAAGGGTAACACTAAATCTCCCCTCCACTATCGTGGTGGGGCATAAAAATCCCCTAGCTGCACACTGTCCCGTGAGACCCAAGTCAAAACGTACCCACTTTTTTGCTCGAAGTCAAAACGTACACATTTCAATAAGTCAAAACGTATTTGATTTGTTTTCAAGTCGCAAGATACATATATGTTCCATAAAGTTACTAGAATCTATTTAAACATGAAAGTCACCAGATTTTCGTCAGACATGATTGGGTTTAACATGTTTTTGCATGGTAGTGTATTTTATTCATCATGTTGCGAATTTATAGTACAATGCAATTATTTCTCCAAGACGATGAAATGTTCAACGCGCCGGGACTTTTCTCGCGTGGCGATATCTGAGAACCAAAGTACTGTTTATGACAATTAAATCTCTGAGAGAGCGTTAAGAGAACAGTTAATTTGACAAATTATATCAAATTAACAATTAGTATTTCGATCCATGGTTGTAACAGAACACAACACGATTCGAAAATGTGTATTAACGCAACTGTTGAAAGTGACAAAGAATAGATGTTAAACGTTACTGTGAATCCTTGTCAAACGTTACTGTGAATCCTTGTCTAAAAATACGCAACAGTGTGATCAGTGCGCGCGCGACCGCGAGAGGTCACGTGGTACAACACGATGGAGTCAGATAGTGTTACTGAGGTATTCTATGCCAGTGTTTTATTAATTCCCTCGTTACGTAATTAAGTTGTGATAAAATATATATTTTAAAATCATGTAATTTTGGAATGTGTTGTCTTAGTTACATCATTTAAAAAAAAACACTAACCAGGTTTCAGGTACACTTTCCATTTTTTGGTCGTTTTTCGACCCTTTTGTCGATATCCAGCGGCTTTTTGTTCAACACCCAATTGGAATCATTTTTCGAAGCAAATTAATATTTGATAGAATTTTATCAAAATAAAAAAACTTTTGGTTATTCATGAAAATATACTTACAATTATATATATTTTAGATTTAGAGTGCTTAATAGCCAAAAGTAGGTCACATAAAATAAATCGGTAGTAACCTTTTCGCGGCCATCTTAGTTCGCAAATGCAAATGTTTTGTTTTCCTTTTCAATTATTTTCAGGCAACATTTTTAACACAATCAATGAACTGTTACATTGTGAAGTACCTCCAACATGGGAGACATACATTTAGTGCCCATTTGTTTGTAAAACGTTTTAGGAAAGCAATATACCGTGCATTACATGCAGAAACGCCAGGAGAACGGCATCCTATCAATTGTATTACACAAAACTGTAAAATATGTTTTCTTGACAGGTTTGTGCCTGTGTTTTTAACAGCATGAACCACCATTATCAATATCATCAAACACAGAAAATCGCACAGTGTATCACTTTGACGTGTAGTGTATCACTTTTATACATTAGTGGGCAACACATACCATATATACCCACTACTGTACCCTGTTACTAGCTATCAAATCCAGTGCCATGTAAGCAGAATCCTGAGTGTATTGTCCCTGGTGTCTACTCGCGTACTATGCGAGTAAATATGGCTTTACATATGGGTAACGTGCCCACTAACATAGGATGTTCATCAGATTGAAGAGTTTACACGTCAACATTTATTTATAGATTGATGGGAGAAATGATCAGATATCTCGTCTTTTGTATAATTTTCTGGCATAATATGTATAGCTTGCCGTTGTCTATTATGTATTGCACCAAATTGTATTTGGTTTATGGTCATATTAGTTGATGTATGTGTCAAAGGCTCGAAGTGGTGAAACTGTACGATGGCTTGTACATATAAAGCTGGCGGAGATGGCAACACAGTGCCCATATAGTAGACAGTAACAAGACAATATTCACATAAGTTATATTCATATATCACATCACTCTTATGAAGCAATTATCACTGAAGTCAAGTGTATCTATATATCACCTAATACCATGGATACTTATATTGGTATATGTGCGGACGTGCTGACATGCAGCCGGATCGGCAGATAGACGGACCATCTTCCAGCAACTAGTCTACTGATCTTCCTTTTCTGAAGGGTATATTAATCAAACACTGCAAATGTGGCCGTGACTGGGACAAATGGGGCTTATGGGCTTTGCGACCAGTGTTGATCCAGATCAGCCTGTGCATCTCTAAACCGGACACCAATAATACACCTATGATCTTATTTTTAATGACATTCTTGGTGATTTATCACAGGTGATAATGTCTGTTCCTGATCGCATAGCGCACAACTATGCCTCAAAATAATCAAATGTCCGATTAACAGTTAAACCTCTCTAAGCCGGACACCCTGTGGACCTCACAGGGTGTCCGGCTTAGAGAGGTTTCACTGTATACAAAATCGGAACAACAACACAACAGATGCAAAGGAAGGTGAACGATAAACAATGAAAGCACAACTATGGCTCAGTATGATCAAATGTCCGATTTACAGTGAACTCTCTCTGAGCCGGACACCCTGTGGACCTCACAGGGTGTCCGGTTTAGAGAGGTTTCACTGTATAAAACATCGGAACAAACAGATACAACGGAAGGTGAACGACTATGGCTGAGAATGATGAAATGCCTGATTTACAGCGAAACCTCTCTAAGCCGGAAACCCGGGGGCCTCCTAGTATAACACAACAGTATCAACAAATGATTCAATTCACGTCGTAGTGCATGCAATAAAGGTCAGGTTGGCAGAACAATATTGTTTACAAGTTGCATGACATTGGATATGAAAACAATATGTATTTCTTGCAAATCCCGAATCTAGCAGAAATGCATAACTTTGTTGAGGGAGAAGCTGTTAAAGAATGGAATAATGGCCTACAGTCAGAGGGTGGTACGGACGTAGTAGTTCAAACAGAAGTAGAGTGCACAGACTTGTTTCGTTTGCGTCATGGCCATCAAGAATTATAAATAGCACAAAGAACAGAACATTTTGTTTCTCATTAATTTGTCTGTGTACGCTATGGTAGGTTCCGTCCCCATCACGTTTGCTGGTGGCATTTCCTTATCCGGTGACACTTGAAATGCGAAACTAATTCAGATAGCTCATTAACACATGGTGTCATGTGACCTAACTCGAAGAAAACACCGCGTTTAAAGGTACTGGGTCTCGGATTTGCGTAAAATGTGATGGAACAGATATTAGTAAAAGTGTTTTAATTAAGGAGTTGTATCGTACTTCTGAACACATTGTATATACATGTACAAATGTACTTCTGAAAAATAACGAGCGTTGCATACTCTAGTTTTCCTGTAGCCTATTTCACCAAAATCTCAAAGTATACTTATCTTGCTAAGTACACTTTGAGAGAGAAATTTTCCATTTAAGGACACGTTTCTTACTTTTTATAATGCTGAATTTATTACATTATCACAGCCATTTTGGCTGTGATAATGGAATAACTTCAGTATAATAATTCTGCATATGTACTTTTAATCATCAAATATATGCAGTCGTACAAGGCTGGCTATTGGTACTTTACGGAACGGAACGGAACACGGTTTGGGGTACCATGTGGGGCAATTGTCGAAATTGAAAAAACTTATGCAGTTAATTAACGATGTGACTAATTCAAATGTGCATCATAATTGAAGTAAGTATCATGCGTTGGGAACCTAATAATGCAATATCAATACGTTGAACGTGTTGCTAATAACACCATTAGTTAATAAGATGCTTGTTCCGTTCCGTTCCGTTCCGTAAAGTACTAATCACCTAGGGTAATTGGTACTTTACGGAACGGAACGGAACGAGATTTTTTATTTACCAAAACTAGACACAAATGCCACTTCTGAATCGTGTCAGAGGCAGTCCTTTGGAATAGGTAGTATAATACTTACCCGCGACTGTATTTTTTCAAGAAAGTCCCCATTTATGTGAAGTGAGCTTATTATTCAACAAACGCAGTAGTATACATATTATGCACACGATGTATGCGTTCTGCCATTTTACTATGATACTATCACTGGAATAAATTACACGAGGAAATTCATAACATGGTGACATTTGTGCGGCCCTATTGGATTACTTACTTGTTTATTGCTTCGACTCGTTCAAATTGTTTCTCATCGCATTGTTAAAGGTATAGTTCACGTTCATGCATAAGCTCAAATAGAAGACGACATACGTAATGATTAGTACCACTGTGACAGTCATTTGCCAGCAGATGTATATGTGGTAATTATTGGCAGCCATATTAGATGTTTACTATCTGTAACAATTTACCCCGGACCGTGTAATAGCACATAATATATTATTGATTGATGACACATATAGATGCACTTCAAACAACATCAAAATAATAGTTCGATCATTAGAACACTAAATAACAAGAGTGCCGCAAGTCACAAAATACGCCCGTCGAATATGGGCCAGACAGCGAAGATGCAGAAATGTGAAGCTGTCACCAAGGCAAGAAACATTAATGAGAATTTGAAAGTCTATAGCATTATTTCTTCATCTCGTTGTGCTAAACATGTATACTAATTTAGGCAGAGATAGAAAAGTAGAGTGTAAAAGTAGAAATGATAGGGAATTGGATACAATAATGTAGAAAAAATGGCCAAGTTAAAAAGGTGATATTTTTGTTAAACAATAAGTTTTCGGCATAAAAACACCAAGGTGCACATCTTCAATATGTGTAGAAGACGTGTGCATAGTTTCAGATCGATCGACTGACCGCTTTCGGAGGAGTTGTGTACACAAACTATGTACCGTATATAGAATTGTATAGAAAAATGTAGAAAAAATGTAGAAAAAATGGCTAAGTTAAAAAGGTGATATCTTTGTTAAAAAAATATGTTTTTGGCATACAAACACCAAGGTGCACATCTTCAATATGTGTAGAAGACGTGTGTGTAGTTTCAGAACGATCGACTGAACGGTTTCGGAGGAGTTGTGTACACAAACTCTGTACCGTATATATAATTGTATAGAAAAATGTAGAAACAATGGCTAAGTTAAAAAGGTGATATTTTTGTTAACAACTATTTTCTCGGCATAAAAACACCAAGGCGCACATCTTCAATATGTGTAGAAGACGTGTGTATAGTTTCAGAACGATCGACTGAACGGTTTCGGAGGAGTTGTGTACACAAACTATGTACCGTATATAGAATTGTATAGAAAAATGAAGAAAAAAAGGCTAAGTTAAAAAGGTGATATTTTTGTTAAAAAATATATTTTCGGCATAAAAACACCAAGGTGCATATCTTCAATATGTGTAGAAGACGTGTGTATAGTTTCAGAACGATCGACTGAACGGTTTCGGAGGAGTTGTGTACACAAACTCTGTACCCTATATAGAACTGTATAGAAAAATGTAGAAAAAATGGCTAAGTTAAAAAGGTGATATTTATGTTGAAAAATATGTTTTCGGCATAAAAACACCAAGGTGCACATCATCAATATGTGTAGAAGATGTGTGTATAGTGTCAGAACGATCGACTGAACGGTTTCGGAGGAGTTGTGTACACAAACTCTGTACCCTATATAGAATTGTATAGAACAATGTAGAAAAAATGGCTAAGTTAAAAAGGTGATATTTTTGTTAAAATATATTTATTCGGCATAAAAACACCAAGGTGCATATCTTCAATATGTGTA
Source organism: Conchocele bisecta (assembly GCA_029237695.1). Taxonomy (NCBI): domain Eukaryota; kingdom Metazoa; phylum Mollusca; class Bivalvia; order Lucinida; family Thyasiridae; genus Conchocele; species Conchocele bisecta. Next base: position 77,254,400 of record CM055274.1, on the reverse strand, counting down.
GAAGACGTGTGCATAGTTTCAGATCGTTCGACTGACCGGTTTCGGAGGAGTTGCGTACACAAACGCTGTACCGTATATAGAACTGTATAGAAAAATGTAGAAAAAATGGCTAAGTTAAACAGGTGATATTTTTGTTAAAAAATATTTTTCCGGCATAAAAACACCAAGGTGCACATCTTCAATATGTGTAGAAGACGTGTGTATAGTTTCAGAACGATCGACTGAACGGTTTCGGAGGAGTTGTGTACACAAACTATGTACCGTATATAGAATTGTATAGAAAAATGAAGAAAAAATGGCTAAGTTAAAAAGGTGATATTTTTGTTAAAAAATATATTTTCGGCATAAAAACACCAAGGTGCATATCTTCAATATGTGTAGAAGACGTGTGTATAGTTTCAGAACGATCGAATGAACGGTTTCGGAGGAGTTGTGTACACAAACTCTGTACCCTATATAGAACTGTATAGAAAAATGTAGAAAAAATGGCTAAGTTAAAAAGGTGATATTTATGTTGAAAAATATGTTTTCGGCATAAAAACACCAAGGTGCACATCATCAATATGTGTAGAAGATGTGTGTATAGTGTCAGAACGATCGACTGAACGGTTTCGGAGGAGAGGAGTTGTGTACACAAACTCTGTACCCTATATAGAATTGTATAGAACAATGTAGAAAAAATGGCTAAGTTAAAAAGGTGATATTTTTGTTAAAATATATTTATTCGGCATAAAAACACCAAGGTGCACATCTTCAATATGTGTAGAAGACGTGTGCATAGTTTCAGATCGTTCGACTGACCGGTTTCGGAGGAGTTGCGTACACAAACGCTGTACCGTATATAGAACTGTATAGAAAAATGTAGAAAAAATGGCTAAGTTAAACAGGTGATATTTTTGTTAAAAAATATTTTTCCGGCATAAAAACACCAAGGTGCACATCTTCAATATGTGTAGAAGACGTGTTTCAGATCGATCGACTAAACGGTTTTGGAGAAGTTGTGTACACGAACTATGCGCTTTTTCTTCAGTCGCCCGCCCGCCCGACGCCCGCCCGCCGTGTGGTAAAACATAATACGTACCGTTTTTTAAAAATGTCGTATAAAAACGTGCGTATATGGCGGCCATTTTGAATTCCTTACAGCATGCTATATTACATATGTTTGCTACTTATTAATATAATTCATATATAATAATAACAACAACATAAACAGTGTTTGTGATGGTAGTCAGAAACAAATATGTACCGTCATTTAATGAAAACAATATGAATTCTTTAAAAACGTACACATATTTACTTCTCTTGACGGCCATTTTGACATGCTGTATGTAACAATGTTATCAATACTCATTATTGGCTTTTATACCGCACAATTTACAAATATTATCCAGTATAATGGTGTTGGAAAAATCAATTAATATCACAATAGTGAACAACGATATTGCAAAATGGTACCAATTTGATTTTTGCTTTTCAGTGTCTCAGAATGAAAATAAACACAGCATTTAAGACAATAGCAAACATTTCAGCAAATGAATCTCTTTTTTCACTGTCTGACATCGACTAATAGCTGTTCGACAGGAAATGAAAAGTCAACACTAGTACTCGGATGGCAGACTGCATTTTACACCTGATTAATTACAAGTATGTTATTGTTCACACATTGCACTCTTCAAGAAGTAAATGCTGCGGTCGTGAACGCTCCCTCGCATTAATTCCATAAAAATCCAATACATGAACAATAACAAATGACATCATTAAACGAAGCTTATCCCCTCGCTGACAGCCTTGATAATAATACTAATAACAAGAGGGCCGCAAGTCACAAAATACGCCCGTCGAATATGGGCCAGACCGAAGATGCAGAAATGTGAAGCCGTCACCAAGGCAAGAAACATTAATGAGAATTTGAAAGTCTATAGCATTATTTCTTCATCTCGTTGTGCTAATCATGTATACTAATTTAAGCAGAGATAGAAAAGTAGAGTGTAAAGTAGAAATGATAGGGAATTGGATACAATAATGTAGAAAAAATGGCTAAGTTAAAAAGGTGATATTTTTGTTAAAAAATATTTTTTCGGCATAAAAACACCAAGGTGCATATTTCGGCATAAAAACGACAAGGTGCACATCTTCAATATGTGTAGAAGACGTGTGTATAATTTCAGAACGATCGACTGAACGGTTTCAGAGGAGTTGTGTACACAAACTCTGTACCGTATATAGAATTGTACAGACAAAATGGCTAAGCTAAAAAGGTGATATTTTTGTTAAAAAATATTTTTTCGGCATAAAAACACCAAAGTGCACATCTTCAATATATGTAGAAGACGTGTGTATAGTTTCAGATCGATCGAATGAACGGTTTAGGAGGAGTTGTTTACACGAACTATGCACTTTTTCTGTAAGCCGTTTGCACGCCCGCCCAGCGGTAAAACATAATAGGTCGTATAAAAAGCACACGTCCTATACGACCTCTCCCGCACGATGAAACACGTTATTGTGGACGGGCATCAATTCCATTACATTCGACATGCCGATGTTCTCGACTCAGCTGTCAAGAAATGAGCCGTCTGAATACGCCCATACAACCTCACAATTAGGTGCCGTCCAGTGAACATACCGGTCAGACGCGCTCCAGTCAAACTGTTATGCCCCCTCCACCGGTGTGGGAAATAATGCGTACATGGAGAGGCCGTATTATATCCTCCAGTATCGGAGATAAGTTCATAAACAAATACTGTACGTTAGTGGGACAACATACTCAAGTGTTGATACATCAGCATGTATGCATCGTTACATGCTATAAGTTCAGTATTCCATAACATGTATGTTTAAATACATTTCCTCCAAATATTGTCAGATTACACAAAACAATGTATTTTAAAGGTACATGCCCACTCAGTAGGCACAAACTGTTCTGTGGAGCGCGTGGTCGAGCGGTCTGAGGCGTCGGACTGCTGACCTTACGGTCGTGGGTTCGAGCCTCACTGTAATGGTGTTTATGGCCTGTCAACAGCTAGGGTCATATTATGCTGGGTTAGCGGGGTTGAATACCATACTTCACATACTGAGAGTAAATAGTAATGTCCTTTAACATTTTAAAGAAACACGGTTTTTGCCCCTGATATCAGTGTGGAAATTTACGTCTGGTATAAAATGTATAATAATGCCAATCAATACGCGAGGTAATGGTGAATGAATGCCAGAAAATGTCTCGGATGATGTATGTGATGATATAAAACAATGTGTGCCTACTGAGTGGACATGTATCTTTAATAAATCCAACTACGTGCATATTTGAAAATTTAAAAAATACTTCATAAACGCACATGTCCACTACTAGTGGCGTGTCTCAATGTCTTGGTACCAACATCAAGGTGGATGATCACGTGGTACTAACAACAACAACAAGTACCGATTCAAAGTACGTATTCTTTTATAGTGATGAAATATGGCGCATCAAACACGTCTTGTTAAGCTGCATTTGGTGGTCTCTGTATTTTCGCCCAAACTTCTGTCGTTTTTGCGACACGGAAATAGATTCTTCGCAAAAAAGACATAAGTTTGTGCCAAACTCACTTGACCACCAAATGCAGCTCATGAAGACGCGTTTGCTGCGCCGTATTTCATCAAAATCCGTTGCATATTAAGGAAAATATCAAAGAATACTTACTTTGGAGTGGGCGACGTTGTTGTTGTTGTTGTTGTAACCACGTGATCATGCACCTTGAACATGTATTGAGTGGAACCACATCGCGTATGGCGTATGACAATACACTGTTTACTGCTGCTCCTCTGTTTTATGGCACGTCAGAAAGATGCATCAAGTCGGATCAGCTTGTTTTCTATGTGTATGAGTATGTTGTTTGAAGTTGCTATTCTGCAGAAAATTACTTGCCACAAATGCTATACAAATGGGGGCGGTCCCCGGTGTGGACGAGCATGTACCGTTTGAGGTTTACTTACTCTGTGAATGTACGATCACAAACACATTTATGGGGACTATCCCTAGTGTGGACGAGCATGTACCGTTTGAGGTTGACATACTCTGTGAATGTCCGGTCACATACACTACATGCATATGGCCGCTGTATGGATGAGCATGTGTTGTTTGACGTTACTGCTGTGTGTGAATGTTTTGTCACAAACACTGCATGTATAGGGTCGATCCCCGGTGTGGATGAGCATGTGTTGTTTGAGGTTACCGCGATGTCTGAATGTTTTGAAACAAACACTGCATGAATATGGCCGATCTCCGGTGTGAGTGAGCATGTGCCCTTTGAGGCCGGCACTCGCTGTGAATGTCCGGTCACAAACACTACATGTATGGGGACAATCCCCCGTGTGGAGGCGCATGTGTTTTTTGAGGCTACCACTATGTCTGTATGTTTTGTCACACTCACTGCATGAATAGGGACGATCCCCGGTGTGAATGAGCATGTGCTGTTTAAGGCTGCCATTCAATGTGAATGTCCCGTCACAAACACTACATGTATAGGGACGATCCCCGGTGTGGATGAGCATGTGCCGTTCGAGGCTGGCATTTGTTGTGAATGTCCCGTCACAAACACTACATGTATGGGGACGATTCCCGGTGTGGATTAGCATGTGCTGTTTGAGGTGACTACTTTTTGCAGATGTATAGTAACAAATACTACATGCATAGGGTTGATCCCCGGTGTGTATGCGCATGTGTTTGTTGAGGTTACCGATATGTCTGAATGTCTCGTCACAATCACTGCATGTATAGGGACGATCCCTGGTGTGTGTGAACATGTGCCGTTTGAGGTTGCGACTCGCTTTGAATGTCCGGTCACAGACACTACATGCATAGGGACGATCCCCGGTGTGGGTGATCATGTGCCGTTTGAGGCTGCCTTTCTCTGTGAATGTCCAGTCACAAAAACTACATGTATAGGGACGATCCCCGGTGTGGATGAGCATGTGCCGTTTGAGGCTGGCACTTGTTGTGAATGTGCGTACACAAACAATACATGTATGGGGACGATCCCCGGTGTGGATTAGCATGTGTCGTGTGCGGTGGCTACTGTGTGAAGATGTATAGTCACAAACACTACATGCATATGGTCGATCCCCGGTGTGGATGCTCATGTGTTGTTTGAGGTTATTGCCATGTTTGAATGTCTTCTCACAATCATTGCATGCGTAGGGACGATCCCCGGTGTGGGTTATCATGTGCCGTTTGAGGGCACGATACTGTGTGAATGTCTTGTTACAAGTACTACATGTATGGGGCCATTCCCTGGTGTGTATGAGCATATGTTCTTTGAGTTTGCTTCTAGTTAAGAATATCTTGTCACATTCTGTGCATGTATGTGTTTGCCTCCCGGTATGGTCCATCATGGGCAAAATCACTTATTTAGATGTTCTCTCAGAATAGGGATTGGCTCCTGATGTAAACGAATTAATAAAGTTCAACGTTCCTCACCATTGTAGGATATGGACATCGCACTTGGAAGCTGTGGTGCTGTGTGTTTGACCTGAAAAAGGAAGAACGGAAATAACAGACATTGAGCTGGTCTGGCATAGAAATCCATTACAACACTGAGTCATTGCACATATTTATCACACACCTTAAAATGTTTCTAATGGAACTTCTAGTATATACTCAATATATACAGTAGCGCTTTTCTGCTGCTCACGTAACCAAGGTGCATGATCACGTGGTTACAACAATGGCTGAAAGCGCACCCACTCCAAGTAAGTATTATTTGACATTTTCGGATTTTTATGAAATATGGCGCAGCAAATGCATCTTCATGAACTGCATTTGATGGTCCCAGGAGTTCGTTTTTGCGAAGAATCAATATCGATTCTTCGCAAAAACAACAGAAGTTTGTGCCAAAGTACCGAGACCACCAAATTCAGCTTGATAAGACGCGTTTGATGCGCCATATTTCACTATTGTTTCATTATAGTACACTTCGTACGACTAAAATGCTTGTAGGTGCAAACTTATGATAGTCTGTAAATTTAACATTAACAATGTTTTCTTGTAAACAAGTATTGGATTTACATTTATTGGTTAGACTAAGTAGTCCGGTATACAAAAGTAGTGCAGGCGTTTTGAGGTCGCAGAAAAATCTTGTTCCATTACTACCCAGTTTCACTTGAGGAACATTTTGGGGTGCTTTTAACACTAGTTTTCAGCATATTTGTAGCATTTATAAGAAAACACTGACCCTGTTGGTCACGTGATGTAAAGAGAGTTAGTGTGGCCACAAAATGTAAATAATATTGGGGAATATGATGAGGTTGGATTTTTCTTTCTTAGGAGTAAGTGAACCTATTGTTTAATGCATGCAGAACCAGTACAGACTGGCTGCATGTCATGTACAAGTAGGTCCCACAGCATCCAATTGAATAGTGTAAGTAGGAGAGACTGGCCTTATTGGATGACATTATGTTAAATTAAACCCAACTTGATTGGGTCGGTGATGTTCTCGACTAGAAGCAACGCGACTCTACCTATCATCAGCGCTCCAGATAAGCTGTGTATTTGCGTAAATACCCAATTAAAATTGCCAAAAACCCAATTGAAATCAGAAGTAGCGAGTATCAAAAAGCAATAACAAATTTGTGGTATCTTTATCATGCTACAGAAAACAATATACAGATCACAAATATAGCATATCTTTCTTATTTTCCATGAAAACACATCTTGGTATTTCATTAGAATTGTCTCCAAGGAGACAATTCTAATGAAATGCCAAGACATGTTTTCATTTCGAACCAAACTGTTCAATAATTGCTGTCTGTTGATGTATAAGCAGTAGTGTGATTTTATTTTACCCAATTAATATATTGAAATACCCAATTGCTTCAGATATGATGGAGTGACATTACTCAATTACTAATTCCTTATCTGGAGCCCTGTGTCATGCCTATGCCCATGTATGTTGAATGGTTGCCAAATGTATGGGCAGAATATGGCAAATGACTTGTCAAAATGCGTAACACAGTCTAATCTATTTATAAATATGGGAAAATCGGAAGTGGGTTTGTACAGCGTGTATGTTTACGTCTAAGACGGCTGAAAACACCGACTCAGTTCTACATGTAAGTAGCTATTGTGTTATTATAATTAGTATTTTTTTTTAATTAGATTTCCATATACTTTACATGGGACCACAAGAAGGGCACAACTACCTTGAATAGGTTTAGAAAATTTACAATACGTTTTCATAAATAAAGTCAAAATTTGACAAAATGTACACTGAACATTTTGTGAACTTTTGACGCCATTTACGGAATATAAAACAATTTAAATTTTGTAAACGTATTTCATCATGAAATTACATAGATGTCTGAAGGTAGCAGTGGACCGCAATTTAGCCAATTGGTGGGCGCATCAGACTGCTGATCCAACGGTCGTGGCTTCGCGTCTCACCGGAGGAATGCGTTGTGTCCGTGAGCACGACATTTTATCCACACGGTTTCAGTCCACCCAGCTGTAAATGGGTACCGGCTAATTACCAGGAACCTTGATTTTACTTGAATTGTATGTAGGGGCAATCCGGGTAAATACGCACACCTTTCTGTAGCCGATTTCATCAACATTGCAAAGTATACTTTATTAGCAAAGTATACTTTCAGGGAGAAATCATTTATTTTTCCTGAAATGCATTATTTCATATAGAACTAACAAATGCATATATTTCATGATTAAAAGTATGCAGAATTATTATACTGAATTTATTACATTATCACAGCCATAAAATGGCTGTGATAATGTAATAAATTCAGTATAATAAAAATTAATAAATTTTTAAAAAAATTGAAAATTTCTCCCTCAAAGTATACTTTGCTACTAAAGTATACTTTGCAATGTTGATGAAATAGGCTACAGGAGACGCTGATGTTTGTGTTCATAATCACGATGTATGTCGCAATATAACAACGGTCTCACTATGGTGATATGCGAGGGTGTCCGAACTAATTAGTCCGTATTTCAAATACAGTGTTTTAAGTCGTTCAAACCCCGACATTTACATATAATTGAAGATACTTGAAAATGGTGAAATACGGACACGGACCGGGGAATCACGGACATAGTCGGCAAATTACGGACATAGCAAATTGTGATAGGAAAAATACGGGGAAAAAAAAGATTTTTAAAGAAATTACAATGTTTTAGACTCTATACTCAATAGTAATTCATTTAATAAGTGTGTATAACTTACAATCATTTAAGTAAAATATATGCCTGCGTGCTCGAAATTACTGCAGAATGCTATTTTGATATGGTAAAATACGGACAGGATTGTCCGTAGTTTTACGACAATCAAAAAATGATAGGTTTGATACGGACAGTGTTATTATTTTATATTTTTTGTAACATCTCTGTTACCAATTGTGTAAATGAATAGCGTTATTGACTCAGGAATAATTGTTTTACTGGCAGGAATAAAATTCACGAAATACATTCAAAAGGTATACCCAGTTCGAGTGTATTTTTCCCGCCCAAAAATGTTTACGACATTTGAAAGTCAAAGTCATTTGGAAAAGGTTGTGTGTATAGCGTCACTAAAGTAGGTGTATGATGTCATTGATATGGGTGTACCTCATAGCCGCATGTGTCACATTCGCGGGAAATGACCTGAAAACGGCTAAATGGACCAACAATAATGAAAATGACACTACTTGTGCAGGGAACCCGTTACATCAATGGGTGTCCGTATTTTTCCTATGTCCGTGTTTTCCGGATTGCCCCTACATGCAAATCTGAAATAAAGTATAATCTTCATCTCTACAGGGATCCTCCAGATTATCTGACAACAGGCTACGGGTCAGAGCTCCAGGTAAGGTGCGTACTTTGGAGGAAAATTTCTTATTTCTCCATCAAAAATGGCAAGTTGGGAGTCATTTAGAATCGTCTCAACGAGACGATTCTAAAGGACTCCAAACTTGCCATTTTTGATGAAGAAATAACAGAATTTCACCCCAAGTTGGTCAAATGACGCACCTTAACTGGAGCTCTGACGGGTATAATAATTTCACACTACAGTCATGCTTCTTGCTTTCTCAGTGCATGTTATAAGCTCAAGCTCCAGATAATAAATTAGTAATTGAGTATTGTCACTCCATCATTTCTGAAGCAATTGGGTATTTCAAAAATATAATTGGGTAAAATATAATCGCACTACTGTTTACACATCAATAGACAGCAATTATTGAATAGTTTGCTTCTAAATGAAAACAGGTCTTGGAATTTCATTAGAATTGTCTCCTTGGAGACAATTCTAATGAAATAACAAGATGTGTTTTCATGGAAATATGGATCAAAATAATGCGTTTAATTAAAGGTACATGCCCACTCAGTAAGCCCAAAATGTCATTTATAGGAATTAAATTAGTGTATAACTGTGTCACTATTCCACCAGTTCTAAACATTACAAGTGCCCGCTATACTGATATAATCATTTAATAATATTTATTTTACTGATAGTGACACGCGGTGGTATCAGGCTATTTTCATATGCAAATGAGGCATGATATTATTTAATTATTTATACTAAAGAAATGCGTCACCTGAAAAAATAATATTTTCGACAGATTTTAAAGTATGATCATTGCACGTCATAAAATAAATACAGAGATTAAATAGTAATGTCCGTTAACATTTTTAAGCAAAGACGGTTATCGCCCCTGATATCAGTGTGTAAATTTACGTCTGATATAAAATGTATAATAATGCCAATCAGTACGTGGGATAATGGCGCATGCATGTTTATTTTGCCAGGAAATGTCTCAGATGATGTCTCTGATGTAAAGAACATTTTGTACCTACTGAGTGGGTACCTTTAACAGGTATTTTCATTTGTCCGATAAACTGATTGTCCGGATAACTGGCATGACTGGTATGACCCCTGTAAGTCCCCAAGAGGGGTTTGAGAATAATGGAAGATAGAGAGGTACAAAATCACATGCCATGCACAGGGCTACTAAAATAATTCCATTGTATTCAATATGTATAGATGAATTCAAGTGGGTGGGGGATATTCAACATTGCCTGTGATGTCATTGGCATGGCGACTGGCGTGTCTCACATATGCATTAGCTTATGCATTATATGGGATGCCGTGCCTTTAAGATAATTTTACTCTATCACCGAACACACACCATCACCGAGAACGTACCTTATATTAGACAAGAATACACGGACAAGCTGCAAGAACAAAGTCAAAGGCATCTTGATTGCCTCAATGACGATAAGCAAATGGCGTAAAATAATTACAAGGGATGTAACACGTGTGTCAAAGCGTACCCAAGGCATCACGGGACGGTTAAAAATAAACAAAATTTATCGCTTTTCTGAGGGCGGTGGATGACTTATAAAAATCACCACCTCTCGCAATCACAGACTCTTGCGAAAAATATTGAAAATTACTCGCAAATGTATACAGTGGATATACCTGGGTTCTGGGTAATAAGCCTTCGTTGGCCAGTTACTAGAGCTATAAGTATACAAACACAATTATTCAACACTTTTTAAAACAATTAACATATTGTGAAAGTGCTGTGAAACCAAATTGATCTAAAAGTCCTGCTTGTTTCCAAGTCGTCCATATTTCTAACGTACCATCCAGGCGCTGGTAGAAAATAGACTGTGACCTTAGACTCTGGAGTTTTGTTGTTGAGTTATTCTCATCCTGTAATGTGGCGCACCATCGGGCCAGAGTAAATCAAAGTACTGAAAGTACTGACTGGCGGGAGACAAGTAGTCACTTGTGAATTTGCATACTCAGAAATTCCTTGTTAGAAATATATTCGATGTTGATTATTGGATGTACAATCTGCAAATTTGGAGAATTTGATCAGTTACTGGTGTTTGTAAAATACAGCCTGCTCTAAACACAAATAGGTTGATGAAGCAAAGGTGCTTTATGTCCGACTAATAAACCGTTTTACGAGGTATATTGCAGACGTATTATGTGAAATCTTTTCAAAATTATGACTGGGCGTAGGCCTACATACGTGTATGCTGCATGAACGGCAAAATGTTTTCATGAATTTTGTTTCCCTCACCCAGAGGGTAAATTTTCGAAAATCGCCCGTAAACCACAATATGAAAAGAAATGGCATTCGACGTCGCATTGCGACTGCGTGGTACACGATACGGGGGGCGTCTCAATAACAGCAATTTGTTCTCTTCAAAAGTAAAGTTGGGCATGCCAACTATTTTACTCATAATGTTGAGCATTGCCGTTGCTATTAATAACTTGCTTTCAGTTCACTCACTGACTTTAAATGTCACCTGACTGTTGTTAATTGCGAACGCAAATTGAGCCTATTGAGACGTCCCCCGATGAACAGAGAGCCACTTCCGAAAGTAGACCTGTGCAAACGGCCAGAATCACGATCCCAATAGCGTGAAGACAGTATGTCTCCCGCCAAAAATGGTTATCTAAATTATCAGAGGAGTGTACAGTAAACAATTTTCCACCATTTCCTTTGCCCGTCATAAATGACAATAATAGTATCACAAGGCAAATAATCATAATGCAAGATGCTTTCAGATCACGTTTAATTTCCAGTTGTGGTACATGCTATTTTACCATATTCATTATGGTGCACACTGGCACTACATGCAGGATTTATACCAACAACAAGATAATAACAATCTACAAACTGTACCATATTATTCTGAGCATTTTTATAATCAATAGAACAATACATTCTATTAAACACACATAGTTTATATGTATCTACATCTGTGTAATCAAATATAATTCTGTGTTTTTTTATTGTTTTTCATATAAGACCCCTCAGTATAATGAGAAGCTCTATTCTGGTAATTTGACAGCTACCAGTCTGTGTTTACATGACATTGACTGCTCAAAATGGCTAAATAATCCAGTGACGCAAACTGACAGAACCATGATTTGTAAATCTTTTTCAATAATGATATTTATGAGTGGTCAAAGGTGGGAATAGCTGAAATACAACATGTTGAATGTATTCTAACAAGCTTGATTAAAACCTTACATGACCAAGGGCGATGTGGAATATTTTTCTTCATTTGACAGATAGGTGTCTTCTGCAAAAAATGTCCGGGAAACTGACCGTGAAAGTTTCAGTGATTACTGACAAATGTGGTTTGCGAAAATTTCCGATGCGGGGGTAATCCCGACAAATGGTTACGCTACTGTATTTAATTTTTTACAAAGTTACCACACCCACCTATTTTTGGCCACAACTTTCAACACGACTAAATTTGTTGAAATTGTTTTCATGAACATATGAGGCACATATGCGTTGTTATGACTTGTTCCATCACTTGTAACACCACACCATTTTCCAAAGCGGGGTCATAACCACCTCAAATTTCCGCTACAAATGCCCGAAAAATACCTTAAATTCTGACGCGAAACTATAGCCATTTTCCAAGATATCAAAATCAACCGGAATCAACATTCAGTTTCATAGAATTATGAAATAGCCTATTCTAAAAATTACACCTAGTCGAGCCTCACAAAGTCAAGAAATATTCATAAACCTAGTTTTCTAGACAAACTGGTGTAACTTGCAGTGTCGGTACTCTCAAGTACATATAAAATCTCCTAGCTGCACACTGTCCCGTGAGACCCAAGTCAAAACATACCCACTTTTCTGCTCGATGTCAAAACGTACCCATTTCAATAAGTCAAAACGTACGCATTCGGAAAGTCAACACGCGACATAATTTTTATATTTGTTTTTTCCAGCTCTTCGTCTCTTTTTTTTTCAAGTCGCCAGATACATATACTGTTCCATAAAGTTACTATAATCTATTTAGACCTGAAAGTCACCAGAATTTCGTCAGACATGATTGGGGTTAACATATGTTTGCATGGTAGTGTTTTTTATTCATCATGTTGCGAATCTACAGTACAATGTAATTATTTCTCAAAAACGATAAAATGTTCGACGCGCAGGGACTTTTCTCACGCGGCGATATATGAGAACCAAAATACTTTTTTGTGACAATTCAAGCTCCAATGAGCGTAGAAACAGTTAATTTAACAAATTATATCAAATTAGCAAGTAGTATTTCGATCCATGGTTGTCACAGAACACAAAGCCATTCGAAAATGTGTATTAACGCAGCTATTGAAAGTGACAGTAGAATAAATGTTAAAAGTTACGGTGAATACTTGTCTAAAAATACGCAACCATGTGATCAGTGCGAGTGCGACCGCGAGACGTCACGTGGTACAACAAGCTGAATAAGATGGAGTCAGATAGTGTTACTGAGGTATGCTATTCCAGTGTTGTATTAATTCCTTCGTTACGTAAATAAGTTGTGATATAATATATATTTTAAAATCATGTAATTTTGGAATGTGTTTTCTTAGTTACATCATTTCCAAGCTACCTAACCAGTCTTCAGGCACACTTCCCTATTTTATCGTTTTTCGAACGTTTTTCTCCAGCGTCTTTTAAACACCCATTGAAATCATTTTTCGAAGCAAATTAATTTTTATTGAATTTTATCAAATAAAGAAACACTGGGGAAGGCGAACGTTTGGTTATTGATAAACATATACTTCCAATTATATATATTTTAGATTTAATGTGCTTAATAGCCAAAAGTAGGTCACTCTGCAGAAAAAAAATCAGTTGAAACTTTTTCGCGGCCATCTTAGTTCGTAAATACAAACGTTTTGTTTTCCTTTTCAATTATTTTCAGGCAACCTTTTTGACAAAATCAACGAACTGTTACACTTTGAAGTACCTCCAACACCGGAGACATACATTTATCGCCCATTTGTTTGTAAAGCGTTTTAGGAAAGCAATATACCGTGAGTTATCTGTAGCCTATTTCACCAACATTGCAAAATATACTTTTCTAGCAAAGTATACTTTGAGGGAGAAATTTTCAATTTTAGGATAAATTTATTATTTTTTATTATACTGAATTTATTACATTATCACAGCCATTTTGGCTGTGATAATGTAATACATTCAGTATAATAATTCTGCATACTTTTAATCATCAAATATATGCAGTTGTTAGTTTTATATGAAATAATGCATTTCAGGAAAAATAAATGATTACTCCCTCAAAGTATACTTTGCTAGATAAATATACTTTGCAATGTTGGTGAAATCAGCGACTGGTCATAATTAAGGACCCGTTCTATACCTAATCATCGTAGCATTCAAAGATAATTGCTTCGTAAACGTGATGGAATATATGTATATCATATATACATGTGAATACTGCCCCATTACTGTATCCTGTACGCACATGAAGTCGCCCATCTTCGTGTGTTTCAGCCATCAGCCAGTTTCACATACTCTTCTATTTGACAAAGAACGCAAACTGTGAAGTAGAACATATGATATAATGTAGCTAATCACATACAGAAAAGCCAGGAGAACGGAACCCTATCAATTATATTACACAAGACTGTAAAATATGTCAGTTTTCTGGACAGGTTTGTGTGTGTGTTTTTAACAACATGAACCACCATTATAAATATCATCAAACACATAAAATCGCACAGTGTATCACTTTTACGTGTAGTGTAAAATGGGTAACGTGTCCACTAGCATAGGCTGTGCATCAGATTGAAAAGTTTACACATCACACTTTATTTAGAGATTGGTGGGAGAAATGCTCAGATATCTCGTCTTTTGTATAATTTGCCTGCATAATATTTATAGCTTGCCGTTGTCATATCTGTCTAGTATGTATTGCACCAACTTTTATTTATAAACAGTACGATGGCTTGTACATGCAATGATGGTGGAGATTGCAATACAATGACCCATATAGTATACAGTAACAAGACCATATTCACATATGTTATATTCATATATCACATCACTCTTATGAAGCAATTATCATTGACGTCAAGTGTATCTATTGGCATAGTGCGGACGTGCGGACTTGCAGCCGGATCGGCAAATAGACGGATCACCTTCCAGCAACTAGTCTACTGATCTTCCTTTTCTGAAGGGTATATTAATACGCAGACAAACACTGCAAATGTGGCCGTGACTGGGAAAAATGGGGCTTATTGGTTTTGCGACCAGTGTAGATCCAGATCAGCCTGTGAATCAGCACAGTCTGATCAGGATCTGCACTGTTCGTTATTTGATGAATGAAATACCCACCAGTCTTCTAACAAGCGGTATAGATCGTTATCAGGGTACAGGAACGCATAATCTACATTAACTCAAATAAATAGTACTACCTCTAAATATTTAATGCTAGCTCTAATTATTTAGAGCGCAATGATTATTTGAGTTTAGATAGATTTGGCGTTCCAGGAAATCATTTGAAGAGCTCTCTAAATCATTTGGAGTTAGGTCTAAACATTTAATGCAAGCTCTAATTATTTACAGCTAACGTTAATTATTTGAGTGTACGTAAATTTGGCGTTCAATACATATGGGATAAGTTTGGGGGTTGTCAGTATGTCAGCTGAAGGGGATAGTCAGTATGTTTTAGATGGTGGTAACCTATTCCACCGACTACCATGGCAACGAGGGTCGTGTTACGACAACAGTTTAGACATGTATTTTGAAATATGTTGCTCAGTAACAAAGTTGTAACTGGAGCGATCGGTGTATTTGATTGGTACTAGTATTAGTATAACACAACACCATCAACACATGATTCAGTTCACGTGCATATTACATGTAATACATTAATGGTCATGGGGCCGTTTCACTAAACTTCGTACGACTAAAATGTTCGTAAGTGCACAATTATGATAGTCTGTAAATTTCACATTAACAATGTTTTCTTGTAAATAATTATTGGATTTACATTTATTGAGCATAGGCTGCATATGCAGCCTATGCTCAATAAATGTAAATCCATAAATTGAAATTTACAGACGATCTTAAATTTGAACTTACGAACATTTTAGTCGTAAGAAGTTTAGTGAAACGGGCCCCAGGTTTGCAGAACAATACTATTTACAAGTGACATGACACACGATATGAACACAATATGTAATTCTTGCGAATCAAGCAGAACTACTTACATATGCTGAGGGGAAGCTGCTAAAGAATGGAATAATGACTTACATTCTGAGGGTGATACGAACTTAGTAGTTCAAACAGAACGAGGGCACATATTTGTTTTTTTCTGCGTCATGGCCATCACGAATTATAAATAGCACAAAGAACAGAACATTTTCTTTCTCATTAATTTGTCTGTGTACGCCATGGTAGGTTCCGTCCCCATCACGTTTGCTGATGGCACTTCCTTATCCGGTGACACTGAACATACGAACATAATTCAGCTCATTAACGCATTGTGTCATGTGACATAACTCGAAGAAAACACCACTTTTAAAGGTACTGGGGGCCGTTTCACTAAAGTTCGTACGACTAAAATGTTCGTAAGTGCAAAATTATGAGAGTCTGTAAATTCCACATTAACATTGTTTTCTTGTAAATAATTATTGGATTTACATTTATTGAGCATTCGCGTGGGAGTTTACTGGGATATAAATTTTTAAACAGAGACTTGCTACGGGCCAATAAAATGTTAGGGAATTGTGTAAATATTTTTGTGCTGGAATTATTGTACATTATCTCCCCTGTTTATTACAGATTCATACAGTAAATACTAGTAGCTTTACGTATACATGTACATACTCGAACATAACGCACGCTTAAGGGGTTTAAATCAAATAATGCTGTGTGATAGCTTTAACGTAATGTACAGAATATGAAGCGAAAACCCACACATGCAATATCTGAGACATCTGAGGCACATTGCCTTTAAGGCAAGGGCTAATTAACTCTGTTAATAGTATTAGTATGGTTACTAATGTACGTCACTCGCACCTGACAATTTGTCCCGCTTCGACATACACTTTTTCTATTTATTTATTTAATTAATAGGCCATTTCTTCTCAGTACATCAATACATTCTGGAGCAATCACGATGAGATACAGTGGGGTCAGCGTGTAAGTGCACACACGAACGAGCCGTCTCATCAGGATCTGCACTGTTTGAAAGTAATTTTCATATTTTTGAGAAAAACAAATACCCCCTTTTCATAAATGGAATAGTCTGAAAATCATTTTCCGATGATTGGATTGGTTGCAAAACGAACATATCGCAGCCCATTCACTTACTTAGGGTTGAAAGCATAATGGAAACGCTCATTCAACGTATTGCGTTTGTATCCCAATACATTACATTAGTCCCACGTGAAGCCGTGCGGCGACGTTATGGAGTCGTTAAACCTGACGTCATTACGTTTCATCATGTTCATGTCGCTATTCCATCAATTGCGACAATATAACGTGAACACACGCTAATTCTTAATTTTAACGCCATAGTTGGCTATTTACAATTTAGAAACTATCAGAACATGCAATGTAAATATAAATAATAAAGACATGGGGACCACTCCTTCGGACTCCACACACTGTAAACAGACCAAATATTTTTTAAAATTACAGTAAACGCAACAACAAATGGTTGTATTCTTTAAGTGAAACACCCTTTATATTTCTAACACGCAATATAGATCGCTATCAGCGTGTATGAGCGTGCTATTTGATCAGTAGCCGGTTTCATCAAAATTGCAAAGTATACTTATCTAGCAAAGTATACTTTTAGGGAGTAATCATTTATTTTTCCAGAAATACATTATTTCATATATAACCAACGACTGCATATATTTGATGATTACAAGTATGCAGAATTATTCTACTGAATTTATTACATTATCACAGCCAAAATGGCTGTGATAATGTAATACATTCAGTATAATATAAATTAATAAATATATCCTAAAATTTAAAACTTCTCCCTCAAAGTATACTTTGCTAAAAAAGTATACTTTGCAATGTTGATGAAATAGGCTACAGGAGCTACACTGGCCAAAAAGCCATAAGCCTAATTCTCCAGTCACAGCCACATATCATCCAAAGGTGTTTCAATGAACTATAAGACACACGTACATTTAAGTCATCAACCCATTAGCTTCACACTGTCAGGGACAATGGAAAGTGCCGTGATATGTCAGACATAGCCATGCGAAGATGGCTTCTTAACTGACACTATATGTACTGTCTGTTTCACGAAATATGCCCAAATTTTACGGCTTTATAAACAATGCAAAAACAATATTGTTTTCGATAATATTAAATTTTATCAAAGTTTAAGAATGAGTCTTCTTTTTATTTCGTGAAATTTGGTCAAATATTGATTTTATTTTATTGCGAAAAAATGATTTATCTATGGAAATTTAACATGGGGGTGGGGGGGGGGAGGAGGTAAAGGAGGTGTGAAGGGGGGGGGGGTAAAAAAAACGAAAACTTTGGAAATTGACCCCGAAACCTGGCTAGGAAGTGTGAAGGGGTGGGGGGGGGGGGGTAAACAAATCCGAAAACTTTGAAAATTGACCCCGAAACCTGGCTAGATAGCTTGTAAATTATCTAACTAAGAAAACAAAATGGGGATTTAACACGGGGAAATTGTTGTTGTTTTTTCGTAATAAAATCGATATTGGACCAACTTTCACAAAACAAAAAGAAGGCTAATTCATAATGTTTTATAAATTTAACATTATCGAAACAATATTGTGTTTTTGCATCGTTTATATAACCGTAAAATGTGGGCAGCTTTCGTGAAACAGACAGTAATATGTTATATGTGGCTGTGACTGGAGAAATGGCGCTTATGGGATATATGACCAGTGTCGCTCCTGATCAAATAGCACACTATCGATAGTCTCTATCGATCCATATTGCGTGTTGTAATCACGACAAGTGTTTCATTGACGGAATGGCGAACGGTGCAGATCCTGATGCACAGGCTGATCTGGATCTACACCGGTTGCAAAACAATAAGCACCATGGCAGTTCTCCAGTCGCAACAGCGTCATTTAACGGAGACAGTTTGGTAATCATGGTAATGGCTAACCTTCAAAAGCCGTACGATAGCACCGACATTAGGACAGCTGACCTAAAGAAATGGGAACATATTGGAGTGTAAAGTCTGAATTCGGAAAAACATTATGTAATAGTTATAGTTCAAATATTGAATTTATAATACATTTATTTCGTAGCGAGCGTACTTATTGGTTTACCAGCCCACTCGCGAAGCTCCGCCCCATAAACGTGATTTCGAACCGCCATACTAGCGTGTGAGCGCGTGTGTGGGTTGTAATATGCTTTGCGTCGCGTGAACTGATGACAACAAGGCGTAAAATAAGCTGTGAATATAGCCGGTGAACAGTTAATTTTTAATTTAATACATATTGGCGAAAGTGTCGCAATATGCGATTAATTGACACGAAATGCCGTTCTTTCATTGGTCGAGAATCTAGTGTTAATAATAAATTTATTTATAGTTCGCCCTACTTTCTAAGCCAATCGCTGGGCAGCATCTACAAATTGTAACGTTTAACCCCAATAAGTTATAATTATATTACCCAATTTAATGATTAACTGTTCGACGGGGAAGTGGAAAATCAATACTCAGATGGGACATTGCATTGTACGCTTGGCTGAACTATAAGTATGTTAATTTTCAGGAACTAAATGCTGCGGCCGCTAGCGCTCCCTCGCATTTAATTCCTCCAAAATCCAATATATGAACAATAACTTATATACGTAAACTGCATTTACTAAATAATATAGTTTATCTAGATGATCTCAATGTGATATTAATTAATGAAACTCGTTGGCTATTAAAACCAGTCAACGAGTTTCATCAAAATCGTAATAAATGAACAAAATAATGAATTATGTTCATTACATAAGCACAGCTTCATATATTGAAGATGCATATGTCAGCTAATGTATTTTCTGCAGCGGGCTCATTAACACATTTATTACACTGGTGTATTATTGTTTGAATGTACCTTAAGCCCTTGTTATGTATTCAAATATAAATAAAGGAGTCTGGGGCCCGTTTCACTAAACTTCGTACGATACAAATGTTCGTACGAATTTTTTTATTAATTTGCTTTTCACATTAACGTGAATAACAAATGCTACGATGTTCCGCCTACGTGTACACATAATTACATGTGAACACATCCACTAAACATTTCCAACATCGCCTCTCAAAGTAAGAGTTATTATAGGAATGAATGCCTTTTTGTGGAATTTATCGGCGTATAAACTTGGAAAAGTCGCGGGAATACTGGACGAAGGCCGGAAGGCCTTCGTCCAGTATTCCCGCGACTTTTCCAAGTTTATACGCCGATAAATTCCACAAAAAGGCCATTCATTCCTTATAATTTCAGCATTTGAAATAAATTCATCAAGAAAATGTGTTTATTTTCCGTTTTCTTCAGAATTATTTTAACTGCGCCTCACGGTTACGGAAAGTAGTTCGGCGTGGGAGTTTACTGGGATATAAATTTTGGACAGAGACTTGCTACGGGCCAATCATATGTTAGGGAATTGTGTAAATATGTTTGTGCTGGAATTAATCTAAATTACTAGTTTGCACTTACGAACTTCTTAGTCGTACGAAGTTTAGTGAAACGGGCCCCAGATTGCAATTGGACGGTAAGCATCACAAGGTACTCTGTTGGTGTTGTTTTTTTCAACCCCTTGCACGGGTAGTAACAACTAATACAACTGACCGTGCAGGCCGTACGCAGAGGGGGTGCGACTGGTGCGGACCCCCTTAAAGGTACATACCCACGCAGTAGATACAACCTGTTATCTATATTAGATACATCATCTGAGACATTTTCTGTCAATATAAACATTCATTCACCATTACCCCACGCATTGATTGACACTATTATACATTTTGTATCAGACGGAAATGTCCACACTGACATCAGGGGCGATAACCGTGTTTCCTTAAAATGTTAACGGACATTACTATTTACTTTCTGTGTTTATGTTTTGATGTGCAATGATCACACTTTATAATCTGTCGAAAATGTTATTTTTTCAGGCGACGCATTTAATTAGTATAAATAATTAAAAAAGATCATGCCTCATTTGCATATGAAAATAGCCTGATACCACCGCGCGTCACTGTCAGTAAAATACACATTACTAAATGATTATACATGTATCTGCATAGCGGGCACTCGTAATTTTTAGAAATAGTGGAATAGTGACACAATTATACACTTATTTAATTCATATAAAGAATATTTTGTGCCTAGTGGGTGGGCATGCACCTTTAACCCTTCCAATACCACAGGCCTGTATAGTGGTATTGGCAAAAAGTGTAGATAGATCCAGATGAGCCGGCTCGAGACGAGCCGTCTCATCAGGATCTGCACTTTTTGCAAGTAATTTTCATAATATTGAGAACAAAAACACCCCATGTTCATAAATGGACTGGTCTGAAAATCATTCTGTGATGATTGGATTGGTTGCAAAATTAACATATCAAAATCCATTCCAGTTACTTATAGGGGTGAAAGGGTTAACCTGCCGAGGTCTGTCCGTGGATGTACAAAACATCTTCGCGCCGTCGATAACGCACCCCCTAAATTAATTTCTGCGTACGGGCATGCAGTGGACCAATCAATATTATCATCGGTGTCCGGGTTAGCGAGGTTCTGAAAGATAATTATGTTTTTTTTTCTATTAAATACATGTATGTCAATAGAAAAATCTGAAAATCTTGACACTAATCATGATATTCGGAAAAGAAGGTATGAAAACAACTAACATGAAAAGTCATGCAGAGCATGATGTTATTAGCCGATCAAATCAGAGTTCAATATATGTCCGCATTTTAGTAGTTACTGAGTCTCGGGGGGGGGGGGGATGAATGAGCGAGTGAGTATTGGTGTTTAACGGTCTATCAACAGCTTAGGTCATTTAAGGCCGGGCCAACGGGTTGTACTATCCCGCATTAAACGGGTCCACGATGAGAAAAATTCCCAAAATCAGAACTCAATATTTCCATGCCACACCAGTCACTTTAGTAGCTCAGCCCCAAAGTAATATGATTTGCCATAAGCTTATTACTTCTTAATGGAGCATAACAGGATTTAGCTCTCAAGTACAGGGGGCATGTAAATGAGGGCCAAACAAATGTCGGGAGCAAGACAATCAATAATTTGCGGCATTGGCAATCATTAAGGGGGATTGCCGCAATCGCGCGTGCTGGATGCATCCCTGCCATCCCTGTATGATACGTAAACAAATCAAAGTTCGCTATGAAGGGCAATTCTTCGTTTTGATTGGTGGAACATTTTGTGAATATTAACTAGCATCAAATGACGCATACGCGATCCAATGGGATAAACCCGAGATGCTAGGGTTGCTAGTCGGAGGAGATTTTGAGCAGAGGTCGATTATAAATTAGCCGAATAAACACATTTTACGCGATTATACGTGGCTGAAACTTATTCTGTTTAATAAATAAAAGCTTTAAATTAGCCCAATAATCGGCGTATGTTGGCGTATATGGCCATTAGAGCCAACTATGGACTTCAACAACAACAACTTCCGGGTTCAATCTCTTCCGGCGTTCGGCTCATTACGTATTCAAAATTGTGTTATTTGGCTATATTTAAAGATTTAAACGGAGATAATTGCCAAAAATGCAAACTTTATCGGCTGATGCAATTTGGAAGTGATACAGCAAAATTCGCGTTCGTAGATTACCGAATAGCGGAGAAAAGGGTTGCTACAAACTTTTTCAGAATTCGATGGATGACCAATATATTAGCCGATCTATAAATAGATCGGGTAATAATAACAGGCTTAAATCACAAGGCCAGGCAGACCTGTCGTGCACTCACGGAAATGAACCTTAATTAATTTGCTAAGGTAGATTAATGTATTTGCTACACACGCCTACGTTTGTAAGGCCATAACAAATAAGTGATTTGGTTCTCCGACACGGGGTTTGCGGAATATGAAGCGGGAGGGAGGATTGTTTTAATATATTTTATATATTTGTATATGCATCTGGTAACCTGAACACAATTAGAGACTAACATCTTAAACAAAAGAATATGTTCCATAATGTCACTATAATCTCATTAGACGTGAAAATCACAAGATTTTCGTCAGACATGATTGGATTTAACATATTTTGGCACAATGTGTTTCATTGATGGGGTATCGAACAGTGCAGAGATGCACAGGCTGATCTGGATTCACACTGGGTGCAAAACGCATAAGCCCCATTTCTCCCTTCACAGCCATAGCTGAGTTAATAGTTACCTCCTATGGAACGAAAGGAATGTGTTCAGGATATATTGTATATACTTTCAAGAGATGGGGATTTGTTTCCGGAGCAGACCATGCCGCTTGACAGTGTTATACTGAACAGTAAACAATGCAACCGTTATTAGAATGTAACTGTTATATTTGATCTATTAATGTGTATTCAGTATCGCGCTGTCAAGTGATGGTGATTGGTTTCCGGATCAATCAATGTCGCTTGTCAGTGCTATACTGAACAGTACATAATGCATCCGTTTTTATAATGTAAGTGGCATATTCAATGTGTTAATGGGTATTCAGTATCGCGCTGTCAAGTGATGGTGATTGGTTTCCGGATCAAACAGTGTCGCTTGTCAATCTGATATTTAACACGTTGTCAAATCAGTTTTCATAATGAAGTCTTGTCTTCAATCAATATTGAATGCTACTATGTGTCGCACTGACAATTGATCGTTTCTGGTTTTCGGATCAAGCACGATCACATTCTCACTGTGTATAGATAGGAAGTCGTTGTGTGTTCCATTGCGCTATCTTCCTTTCTTTTATATTACGTTATATTCTAAATTAACACCAACACCATTACTTTAGAACGTGAAGTATTGGATATCAACAGTATTACGAAACAATGAATATGTATATGCTAGTGCATCATGAGCCTCTGTAGGCTGGCTGTTATCATCAGTTGTAACTTCTTGTAATATGTATATGTGTAACAGGTTGCACTATAAATACACTATATACCTATTGTTGATTCATGTGAGACACGCCATGCGTTTGTACCTAAGAAGCGATTTGTACCTAAGAACATGTGCGATTTTTCATGAAATATATTTACAGAAAATGTGATATTTCCTGTAGATGACGTCGAAAAATGACGACATTTTCATAGCAAATGCGGAATAATATTCCGCATTTGCTATGAAAATTTTGTCATTTTTCGACGTCATTTACGGAAAATAACGTAAATGTTGTAAATACAAGTTCTTCGGTACAAAATCTCATATGTATTTTAAAGTAAAACACCTCTCACATGGTATGGTCAGGTGGTATATATAGCATTTTCATTGCAAAACAAAAATAGTTAGGAGTATGTGTAAATGCAGACACAAAGCTCGAAAATGTATCAAAGCTGTGAGAACGTTCACATCTTTGAATGGACACTATGTATATTTTTCCTGTTGGATGCGTCTTCCAATACTGACTTCTACAGCAAGTGATGTCCAAGGTGTACGATAACGTGGTACTAACAACAAGTACTGAAATTTCCAGAATCCATCTGATTCAAACTACGTATTCTTTTACAGTGTCCTTATTACGTAACGGAGTTTGATGAAATATGGCGCATCGAACGCGTCTTGTTAAGCTGCATTTGGTGGTATCTGTATTTTCTGTAACTTCTGTCGTCGTTGCGAAGAATCGATTTCCGTGTCTCCGACACGGAAATCGATTCTTTGCCAAAACGACATAAGTCTGTGCTAAACTCCCTGGACCACCAAATGCAGCTCACGAAGACTCGTTTGCTGCGCCATATTTCATAAAAATCCTTTGCATATTAAGGAAAATATCAAATAATACTTACTTTGGAGTGGGCGACATTGTTGTTGTTGTAACCACGTGATCATGCACCTTGGATGTTGCTAGTGTTGTGTTACTTAATGTGATTTGTTTACTCCAGGGAATGATTCGGCGCCGATTGAGGTCTGTTCACGACGCTTCCATCACCGTTGCACATTTTAGACAAGCCAGGTGAATTTTGTAACTGAAAATATGTGCGATATTTCATGAACAATATTTACAATATTTTTCCGTAGATGACTTCGAAATTTGACGAAATGTTCAGCGGAATGCGCCAACTCTCGTCGTCATTTACCGAAAATATCACAGTTTCTGTAAATATTGTTCATGAAAAATCCCACATTTCATTAGGTACAAAGTCACATGGTTTGTCTCTTATGTCTGTATAGTATAACTAGTAGTTGAAGTTCTTATTGTATGTTATGACATTTCTTATGCTTTATCTCAAGAAAAACTGGACGAAAGAAAATAGCAAAACAAACTATTTCTTCAATCGCATATATATGGATGTGACTGGAGAAACGGGGTTTATGGGTTTTGTGGTCGGTGTAGATCGAGACCAGCCTGTGCATTCGCAGCGTATGGTCATGATCCGCACTGTTCGCCATTCCATACATATTACAGTGGAACTTCTCTAAACCGGACGCCAAGGAAACATTTGTGATCTTATTTTTAATGGGTTTCTTGGTCGTTTATCTCAGATGATAATGCCTGTTCGTGATCGCATAGCACACAACTATGGCTCAGAACGATAAAAATGCCTTATTTCCAAACCGGTCACCCTGGGGAGGTTTCGCTGTATTTAGTAAATGAAGTTTACACCAATATATAATGTGTTCCATATGTCAGACGTCACACTAAATTCTGTCCTACTTTCTTTAGGTCA
The DNA here is from genome assembly GCA_029237695.1 of Conchocele bisecta. Lineage (NCBI taxonomy): Eukaryota > Metazoa > Mollusca > Bivalvia > Lucinida > Thyasiridae > Conchocele > Conchocele bisecta. Next base: position 77,228,788 of record CM055274.1, on the reverse strand, counting down.
CGCTGCCATAATGTCTGTGCTCTCATACGGCTTTTAAAGGCTATCCATTACCAAATTATTCTCCGCTGAATGTCGCTGTGACTGGATAAATGGTACTTATGGGTGTTTGCAACCTGTGTAAATCTAGATCAGCCATTTCATCGATCCACTACCCGTCTTGCTTCTAACAATAAATATATCTCTATAATGCAATGCAATGTTTTATTTAAGGAATGAAACCATGGGCTGTTGCGTTTACTGTGGTCAATAATACTTTTAGCATGTTTACAGTTTGCGAGAAGTCAGAACTGTTGCGTTTATTGTCAGAAGACTCATCGCAAAATTTAAACAGATCACATGTATTATTCACCACAGTAAACACAACAGCCCATGATTGTATTACTTATATTTACACTGCATTTTCTGACAGACTCAAAACTTTATTAAGCAAATATGGCGTTAAAATAAATTAAGAATTATCTTGTATTACGTCAATTTATCGCAATTGCTGGAACAACAACGTTGCTGGTCAATTGATTGACGATGAACGTTATGTATTTTAATGACGTCGATATAGCGTTAACTGTATTGTAATTTTGAAATTTGCGGCGTATATCAGAAAATGATAGCGCGTCATTAAACATGTTTTCCGACCTATCCTTTTCTGATATACACCTCAAATTTCAAAATTACAATGCGGTTAACCGATTTCGAATGCACTCCTTTACTGTTTTGCAAACTTTATCGAGTCCAGCTGAAAATCGTACCGGATTGCAAGCTGGCTGAATAGGTCATACCGAACAGATGTCACAAATAATATTTTCTGTGAAGAAAATAGTTCCAACACAATTACAAGATATTAGTAATTTTTGCATGAATGTATATACGTATATGTTGCTGATTTCATTATTTTTCAATATTAAAAGCAGTAAATTCGTCGTTAGAATTATAATTGCCAAATTTACTACTTTGTATTTTTAATGTCACTCCTGTGCGATCTCTTAGCAACAATATTTCAATGGCAGCTGCCTGCCAAACTTCCTGATGTTGATAAATATTGTGATAACTTGTCTAATCATTCGTGATATATAACCATTTGATATGCAAGATTACACAGGATACATACTTTCTGTTTGTGTGAACGATCTATTACTGCCAAAACATATGAAACGTGATCAACGGCGAGATATTTGCAAACAATTTTCGCCGTACACTTCGGACCATGCAACAATCGGACCAGGTCACCAGGACATTTCGGACCAGGACGTTTCAGATGCAAGCTAGCTGTGTCTTTGGCAATAACACCAGAACACCACTTGGGACATTTTATGTTAGTTACCCCATGTTTTAGTCGGTCATTATGTGGCAGAGTAAATTGACCGACCTCAAACTTAGTATTGCGTGATATTTATAGAGTGCATTAGAAACAAACTTTAACGACTCGACAACGTCGCGCGACGTCACGTGGGGCTAATGTAATGTACTGGGATATAACCACAATACGTCGAATGGGCGTTTCCATTATGAATGTAAGGCCAGTGTAAATATTTAGCAATAGGCATACTGGGGGCCGTTTCACTAAACTTCTTACGACTAAAATGTTCGTAAGCGCAAATTTAGAATCGTCTGCAAATTTGAATTGATGGATTTACATTTATGGAGCATAGGCTGCATATGCAGCCTATGCTCAATAAATGTAAATCCAACAATTATTTACAAGAAAACAGTGTTAATGTGAAATTTACAGACTATCATAATTTTGCACTTACGAACATTTTAGTCGTAGGAAGTTTTGTGAAACGGGCCACGGGTCCTTGAGCACACAATATAATACAAGAACATAGTAGTCATTAAAATACGACAAACGGTGCTGAAATATGTATTGATACACTAGTATTTATTTATTATTTTTAAGTCCTCCTATTGGAGATTATATAAATTGATAAATAAATATGTACATGTACATGTGTTAATAGAATATATACAAAAAAACAACAATGTTAGTTACAAATAGAGAAACAGATTGTGGATAGGGTCATACATGTACATATGGGCGTGTCAATGCATGAGAAGCACTGTACATCGATATGTGTCGATATGTCCTCATTTAACCGTGTAGATACTTCAGCAACCAGCACTATCCTTGTGAATTGCCCGAAATCCTCCAACAATAGCTCATCATATATAGCGATCATGCGCAAACATACTGTCAATATCAGAAATGAAACGGGCCTTCGTATGCATGCAAGCTTGCCAATCTGAGATATGGTGCACGACTCTATGACGGCACCTCTACACAGTGACGTACGCACCAATGTGCCAATGTATCGCATACAATTAATTCTTGATAATTATTTGGCACTGTCCAAACCTTAGCGGGTTTGATCTAAGTATGCAGTGGACTGAATCGACTAAAGTTGTCATCTGACTGCATTCTAAGTTTCCAAAGGTCCGTTTTCTTTCCGACAACTGCTGCCGTTGTCGGAAAGAAAACGGACATTTGGAAACTCACGTACACCTCGTTTCCATGCACACCCCAATACAATACAATATACACACGTGACGTCGCACGACGTTATTGATTGATTAACCCTTTCAACCCTAAGGACCTGGAATGGACTGTGCTATGCTAATGTTCCGACCAATTCAATGGTCACAAAATGATTTTCAGATTCGTCCATTTATGAAAAGGGTGTGTTTTTGTTCTAAAAAATATGAAAATTACTTTCAAAAAGTGCAGATCCTGATGAGAAGGCTCGTTACGAGCCGGCTCATCTGGATCTGCACTTTTTGCATAAACCGATATAGCGGGATTTCGGGTTCAAAGGGTTAAGGTTGGTTTGACGTCATTAATTTCCACGACGTTGTCAATAACGGCAAACTATTGACCGGCAATAATGCTAACGCCATATTTGGACTCCACGCACTTTAAATAGACCATATGTATTATGTACACCAGTAAACGCAACAGCCCATGGTGTTCTTCTTTAATTGTAGCCCGTATTTAAACACTTAATTATGTATATCAGGAATGAAGCCGTACTTATCAAACGCGGCGTTAAATACATACATATTGAACATGCGTTCCAAACTGTAATGCATTTCCATTATACTTTGACATACGACGTGAATATCATGCAGTTATTTCCCTTTAACCATGCATCGTGTTCCTTTCCGGCAGACTGAATGTGTTCATTGGACTAGTTTGACCATTGGAAACTGGTGTAGAGCCTCGCCCATCCCGTTTCCTGAGCCTTGCCATATATTTTTCCCATTCACGGCACTAACCTACTATTCTCTATTTACTACGGTAGGAGTGCTATTTGATCAAGGGTCACATTGGTCACACATATCATAAGCCCAATTGTTCCAGTCACAGCCACATACGTATCTCTATAGAAACTACAGTTCTACAGTTCCCCAGGGTATCCGGCTCATAGAGAAAATGTTTCACGGCACCGTGTTTCACGGCACATACGCATTGTGTTGACGGGGTAAATAGAGAATAGTAGGTTAGTGCCGTGAATGGGAAAAAATATCTGGCAAGGCTTAGGAAACGGGATGGGCGAGGCTCTGCCGAGCACATCCCGTTTCCGTGCCGCGCCAGATATTTTTTCCCATTCACGGCACTAACCTACTATTCTATTTATCCCGTCAACACCTACAAATGGCTGTAAAATGCAAAAATAGTATTGACTGGATATCAAAAATGTTTCACGGCACCGTGTTTCACGGCACATACGCACTGTGTTGACGGGATAAATATATATATTGCCTAAGCACAACACCACACCATAATCGCTGAACGTTTTTCTTTGTAGCTGATTCAATTGCATCTATTATTTGCTACACCTTACTGTATTTTAATACACTGTGATAGTACACACCGAAAGCCTATTTTATGCCATAACAATGTTCATAGGTTATTCCGAACAGGTGACCTACTTGAAGGATATAAGATATGTGTTATGTGGTGCAATTCAATAACGGAAGTGGATATAATCGGATATTATTTAAATACAGCGACGCACCAGGTTTCTGTAATTACTGTACTGTATTGCAGTAATATCCGTCAGTGGAAAGTGTGTTTCTGTATGCAGAACTGTTATTTATCACACGAAGACCCAGTTATGTTGTGTACCATATCGTAATATAGTATCACTGGTGGACACATATTTAAACCTTCCATAAAGTCATATGGAAACGTTCATTGAACGTATTACGTTCACATTCCAATATGTATAACCCAATATGACGTCGCGTCACGTTGTTCATTGGTCAACGTTTGTTTGACGTCATTCATCTCCACGACGTTGTCAATAACGGCACTCTATTGTCCGGCAATGTCGCTGTTCCATGAATTGCGACAAAATGACGTAATACAATATGGTTACCAGAACATTTGCATTTGCTCGGACTATAGGATGTGACATTCCCTGAAATTGGAAAATTACGATTACGTTTTTAAATTCGGTTTATGGAAATAATATTTCCGGCTGTGGTAGCAGTACATAGAGGATATTCATATTTTTGCAACGAATATGACATATATGTTCATCTCGTGGTGTGAAATGTCCATATTTCACGAGTGCCTACGAATATGACATATATGTTCATCTCGTGGTGTGAAATATCCATATTTCACGAGTGCCTACGAATGTGACATATATGTTCATCTCGTGGTGTGAAATATGGACATTTCACACCACGAGATGAACATATATGTCATATTCGTTGCACAAATATGAATATTCTATTTATTACAAACCGCTCCATGGCAATTAGCATTTTTTAGACTGCATACGGTAATGAATATGTATTTGAAGCCTATTTGTAGTCCGGCACTGCAGATGCGCGTTATGAATATAGATAGCGGAAGTCTTATTTTCACCGGGAGTTGTTTATTTCATCGATGAGAACATATGACTTTTATTTACATCGTATAACTATGTATTTCATGGGTAGGTATACAATAAATACAGTACATTGATTATTGTTAACGCACATATTCGGTTATTTACATTTTTAACTATCAGCAATGCGATGTAAATAGAAGTAATAAAACAATCATTTGCACTTACTGTCACAGTGGTAAACAATTAATCTGATATGTTTAAAGTTTGAGACTCCACGAATTTCAAACAGCAAATGGTTTGCGTATCAACAATAAACGCAACAGCCCATGATTATTGTCCTTAAATGTAAGAGTAGCTAATGATATCACTCCGGATCCGGCATTAAACCCCCCCCCCCCCCAAAAAAAAAAAAAACAACAAAAAAACACCACACTATTGCTAACAACACCACAATATAGAGAATAGTAGGTTAGTGCCGTGAATGTGAAAACATATCTGGCAAGGCTTAGGAAACGGGATGGACGAGGCTCACCCGAGCACGTCCTTTTTGCGTGCCGCGCCAGATATTTTTTCCCATTCACGGCTCTAACCTACTATTCTATTTATCCCGTCAACACTACAAATAGCCTTAAGATGCAAAACAAATAACCCCAGCCGCACCCTCCAAATCGAAGAATCGACTATTATGACAACCACACATATTCATGCGCAGTGATTAGGTCGTATTGAGGGTATCAACAATGTTTCAAGGCACATACGCACTGTGTTGACGGGATAAATTGCCAATTAATTGCTTACGCGTGTTCGCTTTCCATTTGCTCAGAGCGACGGTCTGCAATTTTGGCGTTACGTCTCATATTTTGACGTATTGATATGGCCGTAAAGTACAGTTGACTGTGTTTCCAATGGTATGAGAATGTTAAAGCCTCAAATAGGGCCGGATATATAGTGAACTATTTACTTTTCAGATTTTCGAAAACTATATGGATATGTTACCCTTTCATGCAGTATACATATACACTTTATATACGAACTTTACATCTCTGAACGATTGATCATGCCATCAATAGTTAAATTATCGAATTAAACCGCGAATGATATACGAGAGGTCGACTTTATTGCAAATTTCAACTTTCCAATAATAGAACGATTATGTAATTCATGCTGGATGAAGACATTGCTGTTAAAGTAGTAATCTTAAAGGTACATGCCCACGCAGTAGACACAACATGTTCTTTATATGAATTAAATAAGTGTATACTTGTGTCACTATTCCACAAGTTCTAAAAATTACCAGTGCCCGCTATACAGATATAATCATTTAGTAATATTTATTTTACTGATAGTGACGCGCGGTGATATCATGCTATTTTCATATGCAAATGAGGCATAATATTTTTTAATTATTTATACTAATTAAATGCGTCACCTGAAAACAATAATATTTTCGACAGATTATCAAGTATGATCTCTGCACGTATAAATTTAAATACAGAGAATACATAGTAATGTCCGTTAACATTTTAAGGAAACACGGTTATCGCCCCTGATATCAGTGTGTAAATTTACGGCTAATACAACATGCATAATAGTGCCAATCAATACGTGCCATAACGGTGAATGAATGTTTATTTTGCCAGAAAATGTGTCAGATGATATATCTGATGTACATTGTAAGTAACATTTTGTGCCTACTGAGTGGGCAGGTACCTTTTATTTATTTATTTACATTTATTTATTTATTTATGAATAATAATAACTTAAAAGAAAACACACAGTCGTGATTTTGGAGACATTCGTGAAAATGCACGGTTCGGCATTCCACCAATGAAACACCCGCCATGCTTCTAACAAGCAATACGGATCATTATCAGGCTACAGGAGTGTGCTATTCGATCAGAAGCTAAACTGGTCACAACTCCCATGATACCCATTTCTCCAGTCACAGTCACATATATGAAATAATCAAGACTTTGTTCGTAGACCAAATATCTCTCCAGTAGTTGCCATAAGTGTGAGACTAAATATCTCTTTATCAGTTGCATGTACATATATGTATGTTGTATACATGTACGTGGTGTCGATCCATATTTTCAAGTACAGTAACAAGACAATATTCAAATATTCATATATCACACCACTCTTATGATGCAATTATGATTGAAGTCAAGTGTATCTTTCTATGACCTAATTCCTTAAATAAAAATAATTTATATAAATATAAAAATATAAAACATGATACACGCACACGTACAGATTTCAAACATTTCACATGCCACATTATTAGTGTTGTGCATGTAACAAAGTATAACTCCAGCACACAAATATTTACACAATATTGGTCCGTTGCAAGTCTCCGTCCAAAATTTATATCCCAGTAAACTCCATGCCGAACTACTTTCCGTAACCGTCAGGCGCAGCTAAAATAATTCTTAAGAAAACGGAAAATAAACACATTTTCTTGATGAATTTATTTCAAATGCTGGAATTATAAGGAATGAATGGCCTTTTTGTGGAATTTATCGGGGATGTAAACTTGGAAAAGTCGCGGGAATACTGGACGAGGCCTTAAAAAATTACAATTTTTTTCGAAAATTGTAATTTTTTATCGCTTCTTCCAGTATTCTCGCGACTTTTCCAAGTTTATACCCCGATACATTCCACAAAAAGGCCATTCATTCCTATAATGTCGCTAGACCATGATTATAGTACACAAGTACATGCATAGTATGGTAGACATATAGAAGAACATATGGAGGTATTTTGTAAGGATTAATGTAGATTAAAGGTACATGCCCACTCAGTAGGCACCAAATGTTGTTTATATCAGATACATCATCTGAGACATTTTCTGGCAAAATAAACTTGAATTCACCATTATCCCACGTATTGATTGGCATTATTATACATTTTATAGTGAACGTAAATGTTCACACTGATATCAGGGGCGATAACCGCGTTTCCTGAAAATGTTAACGGACGGTGCTATTTATTCTCTGTATTTATGTTTTGAAGTGCAATAATCATACTTTATAATCTGTCGAAAATATAATTTTTTCAGGCGACGCATTTAATTAGTATAAATAATTAAAAACATAGCATGCCTCATTTGCATATGAAAATAGCCTGATACCACCGCGCGTCACTATCAGTAAAATATGTATTACTAAGCGATTATATCTGTATAGATAGCACTTTTAATTTTTAGAACTGGTGGAATAGTGACACAAATATACACTTATTTAATTCCCATAAAGAACATTTCGTGCCTACTGAGTGGGCATGTACCTTTAAGATACATAATAATATACATGTAGGATGTGTATGTGTACCTGTTGTGTCGGCAATTATTCGGTTATTCCTCTGTGAATTTATTTCTATAACATCGACGGCAATATCAGTGCAGGCGCTAGACTGTCCATAAATGTCACTGTGACTGGAGAAATTGGAATTATAGGTTTTTGCGACCAGCGTAGATCCAGACCATGCAGCCTGTGCATCCGCACAGTCTGATCAGGATCTACACTGTTCGCCATTCCATCAATGAAACACCCGTCATGTTCCTAATAGGCAATATACCTACCCGTTATCAGGCTACACGACCTTGCTGTTTGATCAGCATGATCGGTAGCTACACTGATCACAAATCCCATAAGTATCATTAACCCTGTCACAGCCACATACATATTAGTGTCTACCGCATCCGCCGCTAGCGAGCGCATCTGTATAAATACGGAGGTATTGGAAATCGTGACACAATCACGGTCGGCAGACGCTACTGAACTTTCACTCCTGACAGTCTGCGATAGTCGTAGCTTTCAGACATCGTTACAAGTACTACGACATGCTCAACTTTGAACATTAATTCCAGTTGCTCCTGGATGCCATATGTCATTGCCAATCATGCTTGGAACGGTACTAATGCAATCATACGCCAGACAATACTATATCAATATACGACAGTGATACTGAACATGTTAATGGCACATTCAGACTACGCATCACAAGGGACTGCTATATCGCGTATTATGTGGTCAAATATCTATAATGACGCACATCTCTAAACGTTCACACGCGGTCTAGGAAATTGAGTCAATGCAAAGATAATTTGGTTTTGGTATTTTTTTATCCTCGCTGAGGGCATATTATGAAATATAGATATCTTCCGCAGTCACCAGCCTGTCGCGTTTACTGACATAGAACATAACAGAATTGTGCTTACATTGTCGACTCGCATTTTCACCGAGACAAAGAAATAGATACGTGTGGCAATAGAGGCGGACATATTGTGACATTTTCGGAATCGACTGCGTCTCTTGGCGGCCTGTGCAATCAGAGCCGAGTATAGTATAGAGTAGTTGTGCGTGGTTGGCTGTACTTAGAGGTCGCTCCGCTGTTCGTCACACACTTCGTGAATAAAGGTAAGTGCATTTAACCATTTCATCCACGTTCTGACATATCGGCATTGTGCAATAGGAGAATGAACTAACTATAGTTAAACTCATCGCCTCATCGTCTCCTTCATTTAATGCACATATTTCGACTGTATCGCATATATTAGTAAATTCGGAAACAAATGGGCCAACGGCCATTGACCTGATCATTTACGGGCACATGCCCGGGTATGGAAGGTCTTCGAGCCATTTCCCACCCTTAAATATAAGAAATACCATTTCATCCCTAAGTGATATAAAATACGAGTACCATTTCGTGCTTATTATATAGAGAATAGTAGGTTAGTGCCGTGAATGGGAAACATATCTGGTAAGGCTTAGGAAACGGGATGGGCGAGGCTCTGCCGAGCACATCCCGTTTCCGTGCCGCGCCAGATATTAGATATTTGTTCCCATTCACAACATTACCTACTATTCTATTTATCCCGGCAACACCTACAAATGGCTTTAAAATGCAAAAGAAATAACCCAGCCACCGCACATATTCATACGCAGTGATTAGGTCGTATTGGGGGATATTAACAATGTTTCACGGCACTGTGTTTCATGGCACATACGCACTGTGTTGACGGGATAAATAAGTATAAACGGCGATAACATAGACATCATTCATCGGTCGTTAAATGTATTCACTTACTACAGTAAAATAGGAAGAAAATGATAAATAATTTATCATATTACATATTCCAGGCAAACACTTTGAGAAATACTACGGTTGGAAATTGAATGTAAATATAGTACACATACACGCAATTGTATGTCGATATATTTACATTCAATACGACTTTAAATGTGAATTACATATTGTAAGTTAGTTGATCATAGCCATCTGGTATAATACGCCACTTTCACACTGCACGCAATGAGTATAAGGTAATAAATACATATTTTCAGGTGCATTGTAATCGCTGTGATATGTAGAGGTCTGGGGTCCGTTTCACTAAACTTCGTACGACTAAAATGTTCGTAAGTGCAAAATTATGATAGTCTGTAAATTTCACGTTAACAACGTTTTTTTTGTAAACAATGTTGGATTTACATTTATTGAACATAGGCTGCATATACAGCCTATGTTCAATACATGTAAATCCATCAATTGAAATTTCTAGACGATTCTAAAGTTGCACTTACGAACATTTTAGTCTTACGAAGTTTAGTGAAACGGACCCAGATACTTTGAGAATCGCTCACATTGTGGAAGTGTCGTGTTGTGGTCATCGTGGCTTTTAGTGCACTATCTTCTGTGAAATAATATACTCTGTTTTCCAGCTGACCTACATCTCAGATGATGAATATAGTGGCATCCATACAGTGGATGTTACTGTTCCCATTGTCAGGGATGTCGGCTGCAAGATGATGTTTCATATTGTGCAGTATGATATTCCTGTTTCACTATTGAACTAGTACAATGCAATCTCTCTGCAACAGCCACCCATACGAAGACGCAACACTGGCTGTTGTAGAGAGGTGGCTGTTGCAGGGAGGTTAATGCTGAATTAAATTTTGTCGTCCGCTGTTTATTTATGTTTTTCGATAATTCTCATAAAAAAACATGCTTTGTCAACATTTTAGAATAATTTCAAATGGAAATGATTCTAAAATGCTGTCAAACATGTTTTTATAGAGAAAGAATGCAAAAGCAACAGCAGATGACAATGTTCGTGCTCAGCAGTCTAAGGGTTAGATACAGAGGAAATCATCCATTTGTGATATAAACTAGCGGCTGTTATAGAGAGGGTGTTGTTGTAGAGAGGTGGCCCTTCGGGGAGGTTCGACTGTATATACAATGTACATTTATGTTAACACATCGAATATGACACATGAAAAAAATGTACTAACATATTGTAAACGAGAAACTGTATAGCTTAAGCCTCAATACAATTATATTTTTCTTCTTCTTCCTTAGTAACTGATTGAGTTTGATATGTTAATTTTGCACCCAATCCAACGGTCACAAAATTAATTTTTGACCAGTCCATTTTTTGAAAAGGGGTGTTTTTGTTCTCAAACATATGAACATTTTCTTGCAAAAAGTGCAGATCGTCACGAGCCGGCTCATCTGGATCTACACTATTTGTCAATACCACTAAACAGGTCTGTAGTGTTGAAAGCGTTAAACATTTTTATGACAAGCAAATGCACAATGAAATCCTCAATCAAACTCGTGTTGCGTTTGGCTTGCGAACAGTTACACACTTCAGTAACTGCAATTGGCCGCTATTTTTCAGAGTACCCCATTAACCAGACATGCGACGAACTACTGTCTGTTTCACGAAACCTGTCCAAATTTTAGGGCCATATAAACGCAAAACAGTATGTTTAATAATATTAAATTTTATCAAAATTTAAGAATGAGCCTTCTTTTTATTTTGTCAAATTTGGTCAAGTATTGATTTTATTGCGAACATTTGATTGGTCTATGGTAATTTAACATGGGGGAAAAGGAGGTACAGGAGCTGTATATTTCATCAAATAAAACAATGGGGAGGGTGACTTTTTTGTTATTGATGAAAACGTATTTACATTTAATGTGTTTATGGCCAAAAGTTCGTCGGCAGCAAAATGTGGAACAGACAGTAGTTTGCATGCATTAACGGTGACATTAATATTGAATCGGGTTAGTTAATTGTAATTTATTGCATAAATGGGCTTTCACAGTGCAATAACACGGCGCATTAAGATAAGAATGCAGTGTGATAAATACGTAAATGTGTAGAACTCACGTAAGTAGTTACAGACGTTAGCTTGTTTTCGAAGCATATTCATCTCAAGGTGTATGATCACGTGGTTACAACAACAACAACGTCGCCCATTCCAAAGTAAGTATTATTTGATATGTTCCTTAATATGCAACGGATTTTGATGAAATATGGCGCATCAAACGCGTCTTCATGAGCTGCATTTGGTGGTCTATGGAGTTTGGCACAGACTTATGTCGTTTTGCGAAGAATCGATTTCCGTGTCTCCGACACGGAAATCGATTCTTCGCAAAACGACATAAGCTTGGGCGAAAATACAGAGACCACCAAATGCAGCTTAACAAGACGCGTTTGATGCACCATATTTCATCAAAATCCGTTACGTAAATAAGGACACTATAAAAGAATACGTACTTTGAATTGGTACTTGTTGTTGTTGTTAGTACCACGTGATCATACACCATGAGTCACTGCTTGCACGAACGTATGTCTGTACCTGTTTTGAAATAAAATATTGTTTAATCCTTAGACCGCTACACACAACAATTGTCGTCTGCCGTTGCTTTTGTATCTTGCCTTATTTCTCAATAAAAACATGGTTTGACAGCACTTCAGAATCATTTCTCCAATGGAAATGATTCTGAATTGCTGTCAAAGCATGTTGTAAATTATTCTAAAGTGCTGTCAAAGCATGTTTTGATGATAAAAATGGAAAATAGAAAATAAACAGCAGACGACAAAATATTGATAGCGGTGTAAGGGTTAAAGAGAATTTTAAATGAGAGAGCTACTTAAATCATAATAGATGTTCTGTAAGTCTTCAATGTATATTCTATGCATAAGCAATACATACAATCTACTATTTGCGATGCTTTAAAGGTACATGCCCATTATTATAAATAATTAAAACATGTTATGCCTCATTTGCATTTTAAAATAGCCTGATACCACCACGAGTCACTATCAGTAAAATAAATACTACTAAATAATTATATCTGTATAGCGTGCACTCGTAAGTTTTAGAACTGGTGGAATAATGACACAATTATACACTTATTTAATTCCTATAAAGAATATTTTGTGCCTACTGAGTGGGAATGTACCTTTAATATTATAATACTCGTTGGCTATTGCTCGAGAAATGAGGCTTATGGGATTTGCGGCCATTGTAGATCCAGATCAGCCTGTGCATCTGCACAGCCTGATCAGGACCTGCACTGTTCGCCATTCCATCAAGGAAACACCCGTCATGCTTCTAACGAGCGATTTAAATCGCTACAAGGCTGCATGATTTGTCTTATTTGATCAGGAGCTATACTGGTGACATATGTCTCAATTCCCTGGTCACAGCCACTTGGTAAACCCTCGTTTAATACACTGTGTTAATACAATGTCAATGCGCATTTTATCCCGTCAACACAGTGCGTATGTGTCGTGAAACATTTTTCATATATGTCAATACGACTGCTTATGAATATGTGCGGTTGTCATACTAGTCGATTCTCCGATTTTGAGGATGCGGCTGGCGTTATTGTTTGCATTTTAAAGCTATTTGTAGCGTTGACGGGATAAATAGAATAGTAGGTTAGTGCCGTGAATGGCAAACATATCTGGCACGGCACGGAAACGGATGTCTTTTATTGTTTCATATTACATTTTGGTGTACCTGGGCTCTTCTGTCTCCTTTAGGGACATATTGTTTCTATTCACTAGTATCAATTGAAAGCGTCACTGAACATTTCAATTTGTGACAACCGTGTTTGCGAGGAGTTGTCTTAGCAATATTCGAAAGAGGTAATTTGGTGTCAAACGGATGTGCGTGGAGCAAATATAAATCAGCATAAAATGCCTGTTTGGGACACGTTTATACCGCATTTGGACCACGTTTGGATCACTTTTGGACCATGTTTGGGCCACGGAGGGGCCGCATTTGGGCCACTACACGTTAATACCGAATTTGGGCAACGTTTCTAACACTTTTGTACCATGTGTGGACCACGTTTGGACCACTTTGGGACCACGTTTGGGCCCCGTTCACTTTTGGTTTCCAAATGGCACAAACGCTAAATCAATCCAGTACGTGTAGAGTACGTGTAGTACAGTGGAGCCTCTCTAAACCGGAGACCAATAATACAAACTATTATCTTATTATTGATGAGTTTCTTGGTCATTTATCTCAGGTGATAATGTCTGTTCTTGATTGCATAGCGCAAAAATATGCCTCAGAATGATCAAATGTCCGATTTACAGTGAAACCTCTCTAAGCCGGACACCCTGGGATCTCCCAGGGTGTCCGGCTTAGAGAGGTTTCACTGTATACAAAATAAGAACTACGACATAACAGATGCAACGGAAGGTGAACGATAAACAACGAACGTCACAATGAACCAGACATGACACACATTAACTACATTGTTCGTGGCGAAACAAGAAGTATAAATCGACAAACTGGTGATTTGGCTTTCAATTAATGGAACATGAATAACTAGGATAATTGTTGAGAACATGTACCTTACGGCATATGAAAACTACATCCGCGCAGTCTGATCAGGGCCTATACTGGTCGTCAGTTAGTCCACGTAGTAGCTTACTGCCGTCAACAAATCGATTTTATAATCTGTTTGCTCAAGCAGATGAAATAATGCGCGAGTGATTGAGTCCTTCCGCTAAACAAACCGAGTTTGGATTCGCGCAACAGACAGAAGGATCTAATTTCTATACTGAACTAGATTTGTCAGTAAAGCGGCCCTCACATATCAGCCGGCGTCCGCGCGATTTTTCTAATCGCAGGAGTCGCCTGGAGTTTTAGAGGCCGTGGATGAATCGGGCGAATTTCATGTCTGCGACGTGTGCCCTCATATATTAGACGGGGCCCGGGCGGTGCCCTTTGAACATTGTATCGCAGTGGAGACAGTGCGCCCGCTAGGGCGTCGGCCTGACGCTAGATAATCTGGCGGGCGCCGGATGATCAAAGAACAGATCGGTAGGCGTCCTGGCGGAATCCGTCAGGGGGCCCTAGCGACGTGTCTACGGGCTTGCCACGACATAAAATCGCGCTTGGAAAATCGCAGATTTGGGAGTCAGGTTTTCACGCCCGCGGCGTACGTGCGACCTCTAAAAATCGCAACAGAGCCCGTATAAATCGGGCAGCGTCCGGCCGGACGCCTCGCGAAAATGCCCTTTTTGGCCCGTTTTAAGAGTCGCGCTGGCGCCGCGACCGATATGTGTGTGAGAGCCGCTTAAGCGAAGGGTTTCGGAGTCAATTTCCAAAATTTCTCGTTTTCTGACTCCTTAGCGCATCCATCTCCTTTCCACCCCATGTTAAATTCCCATAAACAAATAAATTTTTCGTAATAAAATCATTGTTTGAACAAATTTCACGAAATAAGAAGAAGGCTCACTCTTAAAATTTGATAAAATTTAATCTTATTGAACAAATATTGTTGCTTTGTTATTTTTATCAGTAAAAGTTGGGCAGGTTTCATGAAACATACAGTAAGCTCTGTGACGTCAGGCCGGTAGACTCCGCCCATTCCAACCCTGTTAATGCCCCGGTAGTAGATCTAAGTGAAACTACTCGTCGTTTTCCAAGTTCAGTAACCTATATTTAACCCTCACATTGCTGAATTAAATATTGTCGTCTGCTGTTTATATTTCAATTTCCATTTTGCTCATCAAAAGCATGGGTTGGCAGCACCTTAGAATCATTTCCAATGGAAATGATTCTAAATGCTGCCAAACCATATTTTACTGGGAAATATGATGTCTCTGATATAAAGAAAATTTTGTGCATACTGAGTGGGCATGTACCTTTAAGACTTATATAGCGCAAACACCATTCAGTTTGCGCGAATGTAAACATCATGACGTCATCTTCGACAAGTGATGGCTCGAACACAAATACCACTGTCGTGAGTAGTAGAATGGAACGACACATTGAATGGAACCGTCAACATGTGCTATTTATACCAGGGCGAATACTTCAAGTAAACATACATGTACACAAATTCCACACACTTAAGCCGATAACTAGGATAACCAATCGAACTGGATTGATAAATGCGGCGATATGTGAACGGATAAATAGAGAATAGTAGGTTAGTGCCGTGAATGTGAAAAAATATCTGGCAAGGCTCAGGAAACGGGATGGGCGAGGCTCTGCCGAGCACATCCCGTTTCCGTGCCGCGCCAGATATTTTCCCCATTCACGGCACTAACCTACTATTCTATTTATCCCGTCAACACCTTGAAATGGCTGTAAATTGCAAAAATTGTATTGACTGGATATCAAAAATGTTTCACGGCACCGTGTTTCACGGCACATACGCACTGTGTTGACGGGATAAATGAGATTTCCGTCAATTTCTGCGACAACAAGCCAACTCGCTTTTAGCTCCAGATAAGGTGCGTATTGGCGTATTTTATGCAATTATATTAGCAGAATACGCATTGATTATCAAAAGTGGGAGTACAAAATACTCACAGCATTGTGAAAATACTCGATGTAGATATAACAGGCTCCAGCAGTGTGGTTTTGGCTCAGGAACTAAACTAACAACTAATGACATTACCGTCTGTTTCACGAAACCTGCCCAAATTGTACGGCCATATAAACAATGCAAAACCAATATTCTTTTCGATAATATTAAATTTTATCAAAATTTAAGAATGACTCTTCTTTTTATTTCGTCATATTTGGGCAAATATTGATTTTTATTGATTTATCTATGAACATTTAACATGGGGGGGGGGGGGGGGGGGGGTGGGGGAGGAGGAGGTAAATGTGCTGTGGGTGGGGTGGGGGCGGATAATATTAAATTAAAGCAAAATGTAATAATGAGCCTTTTTTTAGTTCGTTAAATTTCGTCAAATATTGATTTTATTGCGAAAAAACAATTTCCCCATGTTAAATCCCCATACACAGCTTCACAGAGTCACAGAGTGAAGATGTCTATGGGGATTTAACATGGGAATATTTTTAGAATTTCAGAAATACTGGACCGATTTTCAAAATGTAACTTTTGTTTCCTTAGATCATTTCCAAGTTATCTAGCCAGGTTTCAGAGTCAATTTCCAAAATATTTCGCTTTTCGACTCCTCCTCCAGGTTCTCCATCTCTTTTCCCCCATGTTAAATTCCCATAAAGAAATCATTTTTTCGTAGTAAAATCAATATTTGACCAAAGTTTACGAAATAAAAAGAAGGCTCATTCTTAAATTTTGATATAATTTAATGTTATCAAAAACATATTCTTTTTTGCATTGTTTATATAGCCTTACACTTTGGGCATGTTTCGTGAAACAGACATTTTTTTATTTCTTATATTTAAGGGTGGAAAATGGCTAGAAGACCTTCCATACCCGGGCATGTGCCCGTAAATGATCAGGCCAATGGCCGTTGGCCCATTTGTTTCCGAATTTACTAATATATGCGATACAGTCGAAATATGTGCATTAAATGAAGGAGACGATGAGGCGGTGAGTTTAACCTACTTAGTTCATTCTCCTATTGCACAATGCCGATATGTGGCCGAGTGTGCGTGCACATAATATATGGATACTCAGCCGTTACATTGTTATATTACCTGCTAATGCTATTAGAGGGTTGGACGAGGCAAGACAGACCAAGCAGAGACGGATCCACGTGATATGGGAAAATTCAACGTCCACAGAGGAGCAACAGCGCAGGCCGGAGCCGGAGCCGGAGCCGGAGCCGAGCCACCGACCCACCCACAGCAGACCGGGACACCGCAGCCAGTGACAACCAGAGGCTCCGCACCGCAACCGCCACCCGCAGCGACGAGGAGTCAGGCAAGCCATGCCCAAGCCACCCACAAGGCCGCCACTGGCAACCCCCAGCCAGCTCATTCCGCCACAGATCCCAAGGCGCATATAGCATGACACTGCCCAGTATGCAACACAGAGTAAACGACCCGATGTCGGGTCCACAGAGGCCTAGGCCACCTCCCACTGAGTGGGTGGTCTCAGTGGGAGGTAGACACGAGCGAGGCATTGTCCCCGAGGAGGGGGGGGGGACTAATTTTCTTTATTTATTTTTGGTTCTGATCTTCTCTTTGTTGGTGTCGTAGGCGTCTGGCTACACTGCGAGGACCGTATCTGGTTTGTGTTTGAGTGAGCTGTATGCATGAAAATCACAGATGCCCTTATCTGGATAGTGTATGTATATGTTGTGGGTGCGTGCCTATCTAAGTGTGTCTGTCAGGGTTATGTCCAATGTCACATTGACTTGGCTCATCTATTGCCATAAGGGCGAAATAGCTGGTCCCCATAGAGCTTCTGTTGATTGACTATATGAACAATATGATGAGACCACTATGCCCGGCTCGACCACTAACTGCACATAAACAGTTCGGCGCTTTGATGTATATTGATGCAGGCAGAAATCCTCCGTTCTTGTGCTTCTGTCTTCTAGCGTCGTGTCTGTATGGAGTGGATCCACCGGTTATTTGTGACACCCGGGTTCACTAAGCACTCCAGGCTTTCATTCAGCGGGAGCAGCTTCTGTCTCCTATGACTTCATATGTTGACTTGGTCGCCTTAGTGGTTTTACCAGACACAATGGGTGTGTGAGTTTATGTTTGTTTATGTTATGCATATTCTTTACTACGCTACACGCTGCTGTGCGGAGTATTGTGTACATGTATAATGCCTATGCATGTAAGGGACCGTCCGTGTTGGGCGGAAGTAAGCTATTATTGCGTGCTTGAATGTAGTAAAACATACAAAAAAATGTCACCCTGTCATTCGGGACGAGACACACGTAAGGGAGCTATGAGCCGCCCCCGTGTCTCGCGCGGTCTATCATAAGATGGACTGAGTGGACTTATGGGTGACATGAGTGTATTACGTCCGCAGATTTTGAACGCCCTGGACGATTGCCTGGGATGGACCAGACCAGTTGTGACCTAGTGAGAGTCGGTGATATTTGTCTACTTACTAGACAAGTATCGGTGTACCTGGATGCGGTCCTCTCGGTGTCGCTTCGCTGGTGACGCATTGGTGTTACAATAAATCTTGGGAGAAGAACATGACGATTGTATGGTTATTCAACATCAATTGTATGGTCCCTATCTGTTTCGTGTATTGGAGATGGGACTCCTCGTTATGCTATGCATTTTTGCATATGTACATATCATGGACATGTATACATATGTGTATTATGATTACTCCTAGGCGACAGTGTGGACCTAGACGTATGTGTTCCTATATGTTTTTTATTGATGTATTATCGGGCCAATTTTAAAATTACATTACAGTTAAAATACAAGTTTATATTAGAGCGGCACTTGTTTCAGACTTGGGATTATATCTATAATGCATGTTGGCCGGTTTTGGGGAAAGTATATTATTACTGTTTCTAACGGCTGATATCGCAAAAACAGACATTAGACTGGTATTCTATATGTACCAGGCTCCAGCAGTGTGGTTAGGCCCAGAGACTAAACTAACCACTAATGACATTAGTCCCATTTCTTCAGTGGTCCGCTACATTGTAATCTGTCTGATGTAATGGAAGCGACGGTTATTAGTCTCTTGATAGGTGGCTGTGACTGGAGAAATGGAGCTTATGGGTTTTCCCACCAGTGTATATCCAGATCAGCCTGTGCATCCGCACAGGCTGATCAGGATCTATACTATTCGCTATTACATCAACGAAGCACCCGCGATGCTTCTAACAATTACTACGGATCGTTATCAGGCCACACTAGTAGTGTGTTATTTGATCAGGATCTACGCTGGTCACACATCCCATAAGCACCATTTATTCAGTCACAACCACGGATGAGGAAAGTCATAGCTGACATAATGCACGTCATAAATGTGTCTAGCTCGGTGACTCCTAATATATCATGGAACCTCTTCAGATTGCCAAGACGCACGCGATTCCAGCGTATGCATATGGGTACATGTAGGTATATAATAAATACTGTTCCTGCGTATCTGAATGGGGGAGCGTAGTCAGTTATTTCCCTTTGCAAATCTATTTATAGATATCCGGTCATTACCTGTATTTCTGCGATTATTTCTTACTGAATAGCACACAAATTAAGTTTTGCGACAGCGTATACCCAGATCAGACTGCACTAGCGTTAATAAATGTGAAAATATGAATCTGGCAAATAATCTAGTCCCAGATCAGACAGTGTAGATATGTAGTATGATCTGGATCAGCACTAGTCGAAATCACTATTATTTATAATTGCTCCTTTTCATAGCAAAGCAGGCTACATTCGCTGTGTTTACAAGCAATAAGGCCATAAACTAAACAATTTGGACCGGAGTTCTATAAATAAATTAAACGGGAGATAACTAGCTACATGTATGACCCCTCGTTACTTTACATTGATTGAAATTACATACCGTTTGCGCAAAATTCCCGTGGCGGCGGCTAATTCATTTTCGCAAAAACCAGCATGAGTTGGTGACTGATTACTTCATGAAAACGGTTGTTACGTGACAAGATGCGGACCACGTGAACGGATGATTGCAAATACGAACACGACTCTATGTACTTTTGATTAAAAACAAAAGTATTCTGTTCTATAATTGACTATGCGTTTTTAACAACTACATTTTTTACCTCTTACATTGTTTAATTTGAAAATTAACGCAAATGTATATGTTTAGGTTCGGAATTGACACAAGTCGTAGACATATTCCTTTAAAGTACACGTACTAATCTGATGGTTTGAAATAACACCGAGGTGTACTATTGTCATTAATGTCGTGAAAGCATATAGGTGCATTTTTATAAGCTGTTAAAAGGCTTCTCCAGAGACGTATAGCGGTTTGTAACGTCGTTGGTTAACCGACATTCGGCCGCCGGCTGAAAAATACCATATTATGAACTTTGAAATCAGTGCAGACCCTGACCAGGCTGCGCATTCGCGCAGTCTGATCAGGGTTTGCACTGTTCGTCATTATAGTATCTTACTGACAAAAGAAAGTCTGTGACTGAGTGACGGAGCATGACAATCTAGATCTATTGAATTGGCAAGATGTGTCCAGCTGGGTGTGTACATTCGTTGTCCATTTGGTCAACTTATACAACTGAGAATTGTAATTGGAGATGTCAGTGGAGCCAGTGGAATGACCTTAGGAATACTTAGCCAACTTTGTCCAATGCTACATGTTGTTTATCATGTTTATCTAGACACATTCTAATGGTCTGTCGCATATACCCGCTTCGTAGTTTTGCCATTGGCCGTGTTAACATAGTACACATGCACTATGTTCTACAGGTGTGAACAACATGTTTGTGGTGGCTGCAACAAAGGACAAGCCAAACAAAAAAACCCGCCAGACAATTAGAGTTGTGACGAGCAAATGACAAGTTGATATATGCCCTTTATTACAGTATAGCAATGTTGAATGCAAGTCGCGCCGTTAATTAATATGATCGTTATACCCACCTTTAAAAAAGGAAAATGGGTATATTGTTTTCATCAGTCCATCCGCACTTGTTAGATATCATATGTCATGGCAATTACATCAAGGTGTATGATCACGTGGTACTAACAACAACGACAAGTACTGAAACTTCTAGAATCCATCCGATTCAAAGTACGTATTCTTTTATATTGTCCTTATTACGTAACGGATTTTGATGAAATATGACGCATCAAACGCCTCTTGTTAAGCTGCATTTGGTGGTCTCTGCACAAACTTATGTCGTTTTTGCGAAGAATCGATTTCCGTGTCTACGGACACGGAAATCGATTCTTCGCAAAACCGACATAAGTCTGTGCCGAACCCCCTGGACGACCAAATGCAGCTCATGAAGACGCGTTTGCTGCGCCATATTTCATCAAAATCCGTTTCATATTAAGGAAAATATCAAATAATACTTACTTTGGAGTGGGCAAGATTTCAACACTTTCAGCCACTGTTGTTGTTGTTATGACCACGTGATCATACACCTTGCATATGCGCAAAGTGAATTTCGATTGTTGTTATTGGACCACCGGGTCATGGATTATCTCCCTATTTCAGACTTAAACATGGAACACATTGGTAGTTTGTGAATCCGCGTCATCCACACTCTCCAGTTAAACGTCAGATCAACAACGTTGAATTACATGATGTCAAATCCTGAGCAGATCGCTTAACCTTTCTAATTGTCCTCGGGTTTGAATTGGAGACGTCATTCATTGACGTCAGTGGCAAAAATCAGCTGCGCCACTATTATCTAAAGCAATTCCCAGATCAATCTAGTGCTGCCTGCAACTGCAATAACGACGACAGATCACGGATAATAAATGGCTCACCATCTGGTGAAAAAGTGAACCTTGCGACATTCGCAACGCATGTACTTGCCCACTGCATGATTAATTGAGACTGGTGATATCAAGGTGTATGATCACGTGGTACTAACAACAACAACAAGTACAAGTACTGAAACTTTCAGAATCCATCCGATTCAAAGTATGTATTCTTTGGTATTGTCCTTATTACGTAACGGATTTTGATGACATATGGCGCATCAAACGCGTCTTGTTAAGCTGAATTTGCTACTTTTCCCCAAACTTATGTCGTTTTTGCGAAGAATCGATTTCCGTGTCTACGGACACGGAAATCGATTCTTCGCAGAAACGACATAAGTCTGTGCCGAACTCCCTGGACGACCAAAATGCAGCTCATGAAGACGCGTTTGCTGCGCCATATTTCATCAAAATCCGTTTCATATTAAGGAAAATATCAAATAATACTTACTTTGGAGTGGGCGAGCTTTCAACACTTTCAGCCACTATTGTTGTTGTTATAACCACGTGATCATGCACCTTGGATATGGCCCGAGGGTAAATGTATTTGTGATATAAAAATCACAATGTAGGCTATAGCTGCTAGGAGCAACGTTTATGTGAATTTGTATAAAACAATATTCATGTACGCCATCTTGCAATACCTTGTATAGTATCTTAGTACAACGGAACCTCTCTAAACCGGACACCAAGAAAACACCTGTTGTCTTATTTTTGATGAGTTTCTTGGCCATTTATGTCAGGTGATAATGTCTGTTCGTGATCGCATAGCACACAACTACGGCTCAGAATGATCAAATGCCTGATTTACAGTGAAACCTCTCTAAGCCGGACACCCTGGGGACCTCCCATGGTGTCCGGTTTAGAGATGTTCCACTGTATTGTATGTGTGCTCAGGGTCCAGTTGGCTCAATGCAATAAACTTCTTCTTCATGTAGATTTTGGTCATTCTACACATTTCCACGGTGTCATCCATGTTGAATCAGTGTTCTGACGCCAGTATGCATGTCTGTGTGACTGAATGGCGACCACTATAGGCCCTGATCTGGGCCTATGCTGGTCGCATTCGTCATAAAGTATCACTTTGTATATGTTATTTCCCTTGAGATAGCATATTGTGTCACGCAGTCATTGATCGTGCTACGCCTAAACGGCGATTACGACCAAGAAAATAGTGCCCTGTGCCAACTTATCCTATGGCGTGTTGGTCTGTCTTGCTTCGTATCTAAAACTCTACATACACTATTCTCTATAGTTTTCATAGTTTTCTGCTCAGTTTCTCAGTTAAATTATGGAAAATACGAATCAAGACATTTCGTGCATGTGAATACAGCAGATATTATCTTTAGTTCTCACAGTTAGGTAGAAATGAACAGTTAGCCGCCAGTTTCGTACACATTTTTTCTGGGAGTTGCAAACAGTAATTTATTCTAGAGAAAACGTGTGGATGGGATCACAGTACATTTGCCTCTGGATGATGATTGAGAAAATATGCAACTTTCGGTCTCTAGTTTTGCAAGTGATCAATTTTTGTGGAGATAACATATTTCAGTACTTTCAGTGCTTTGATTTTAGCATGTGGCGCAAACAGGTTATTGCTGATAATAAACCAATTGTCGATGGCGACACGTTTCCTGGAAGTCAACTCTTCATACGATACAAAACCAAGGTGCATGATCACGTGATTACAACAACAACAACGTCACCCACTCCAAAGTAAGTATTATTTGATATCTTCAGGGAGTTTGGCACAGACTTATGTCGTTTTTGCTAAGAATCGATTTCCGTCGGAGACACGGAAATCGATTCGTCGCAAAAACTAGATAAGCTTGGGCGAAAATACAGAGACCACCAAATGCAGCTTAACAAGACGCGTTTGATGCGCCATATTTCATCAAAATCCGTTACGTAATAAGGACACTATAAAATAATACGTACTTTGAATCGGTACTTGTTGTTGCTGTTAGTACCACGTGATCATACACCTTGAAAACAGGCATTCAGATTTCATTACTGACAACAGACACCGCTCATGGCTGTGACACAGCAGCGACTATATTAAAAGTTATTGTGATGTCATATTGCCCGTCTGAATCTATATTCACCTATAGCACAGCCGAGGGGAATATAGCTTCAAACCGGAAATATTACACCATATTGACTTTGTTGAATCACAATTACGTATTGTTCATTCCACAGATTCTTTATATTTCTCAAGAGTTTAGTTTCATAAATGTATATATTTAACGTGATATAAATATGGAGCCAACTGGCACGACGCCACCACGTTACAAATATTACATGACGTTATCCCGACATAAACGAGTAGAAATTCGTTAATAACTTGGCAATTTCTGGACCGATTTTCAAAATCTAAATTTTGTTTTGTTAGTTGGATCATCACCAAGCCCTATGACTATGTTCCGGAGGTGATTTACAAAATGTTTCGTTTTCGACTCCGCCTCGACCCGCCGTCATTTTTTATTCGAGCCATATTGACGGGCTTGACAGGTAATATGGGCTCATATTACCCGTCAAGCTGACCTATCAAAACGTGAGAAATTAACTGCGGTATGACAGATAGAGGATCTTATATGAGCGGTGATTTAATATGATATTTATTTAACGAGCTTACTGATTTCATATGAAACGAGGCTATGCCTCGTTTCTTATGATATCAGTCAACGAGTTTAATAAATATCATATTAAATCATTGTAATGTTAGATTATATTTATTGCACAAGCACATCATCATACATTGAAGCTGTACTGGTCACCAAACCTGTTTTCTGTAATGAGCTAATTTGCAGATTTATTACACTACTGTCTGTTTCACGAAAGCTTCCCAAATTGTTCGGCCATATAAACAATTCAAAAACAATATTTTTTCCGATAATATTAAATTAAAGGAAAATTTAAGAATGAGCCTTCTTTTTATTTCGTGAAATTTGGTCAGATATTGGTTTTATTACGAAAAATTGATTTCTCTATGGGAATTTAACACGGGGAAAAAGAGGTAGAGGAGTTGTGGGAGGAGTCAAAAAACATTGAAAGAATTTGGAAATTGACTCCGAAACCTGACTAGATAGCTTGGATATGATCTAACTAAGAAAACAAAAGTTAAATTTAAAAAATCGGTCCAGTATTTCTGAAATTCTAAAAATCTTCCCCATGTTAAATCCCCATTGTTTTTTAATTGTTTATATGGCCGCAAAATTTGGGCAGCTTTCGCGAAACAGAGTATAGTGTAAGACTATTTTTATTACACTGTGTTAATATATTGCGAGCGTCCATTTTATGACACTCCTCTGGTATTCTAATTATCAGATAACATTTTTATGTCTCGAACTTTATTGTGGGCTTCATTGAAAATGCGGCCGGGTTAGTTTATCTTAAAAAAATGAAATGTCAGTGAAGCAGTTTTGGCTCGAATAAAAAATGGCGGCGGACCGAGGTTGAGTCGAAAACGAAGCAGTTTGGAAATCACCTCCAAAACAAAGTGATATGGATTGACAATGACCTAACTAAGAAAATTAAAGTTAGATTTTTAATACAATACAGGTATAAAACTAAATTCTGGAGAAATATAAAACAATCTTCGGATTCTACAAAGTCAATATGGTGTTATAGTGCCCGTCTGAAGCTGTATTCCCCTCGGCTGCGCCTCGGGTGAATATAGATTCAGTCGGACAATATGACACCATGTTGCCTGTGTAGAATCAAAATAACTTATAATAATTCCAGCACAAAAATATTTACACAATTCTCTAACGTTTGATTGGCCCGTAGCAAGTCTCTGTCCAAAATTTATATCCCAGTAAACTCCCACGCCGAATTATTTTACTTTCCGTAACCGTGAGGCGCAGTTAAAATAATTCTTAAGAAAACGGAAAATAAACACATTTTCTTGGCCTTTTTGATGAATTTATCGGGGATATAAACTTGGAAAAGTCGCGGGAATACTGGACGAGGCCTTAAACAATTACAATTTTCGATTTTTAATTTTTTTTTTCTTTTTTTTTTTCGAAAATTGTAATTTTTTATCGCTTCGTCCAGTATTCCCGCGACTTTTCCAAGTTTATACCCCGATAAATTGCACAAAAAGGCCATTCATTCCTATAACATCTACTCATTTTCCATGTAGTTACATCCACTGCAGTCCTTCCGCAGTCTGGCTACGGACGGTACAGGGGCCCGTTTCACTAAACCACGTACGACTAAAATGCTCGTAAGTGCAAATTGATGGATTTACATTTGTTGATGTAATATTGATTGCATATGCAACCTATGCTCAATAAATGTAAATACAAAAATTGTTTACACGAAAACATTGTTCATGTGAAATGTACAGACTATCATAATTTTGCACTTACGAACAGTTTAGTCGTGCGATGTTTAGTGAAACGGGCCCCTGTAGCCTATTTCATCAACATTGCAAAGTATACTTTAGTAGCAAAGTATACTTTGAAGGAGAAATTTTCAATTTTATGATAAATTTATTAATTTTTATTATACTGAATTTATTACATTATCACAGCCAATTTGGTTGTGATAATGTAATAAATTCAGTATAATAATTCTGCATACTTTTAATCATGAAATATATGCATTTGTTAGTTTTATATGAAATAATGCATTTCAGGAAAAATAAATGATTACTCCCTCAAAGTATACTTTGCTAGTACAGTATACTTTGCAATGTTGATGAAATAGGCTACAGGAGTAGATTGCAAAGAGTTACTGTTCGCAACTACTGTACAATGATGGTCGGAAATTCAATAAGCCCAGTTTCGTGAGGTTCCGAACCGTGTTATAATGACAAAGGGAAACCATAGACGCAATTAGCCGACAGGAAAGGCCAAATGAAAGTCTTCTTTAACCCTTACTACGCTGAATTAAAGTTGTCGTCTGCTGGAAATGTTTTATTTTCAATATTTCAATATTTTCAATATTTCTCGACAAAAACCTGGTGGAGACGATTCTCATGTGCTGTCAAAATCAGTCTTTTGTTAAGAATTAAAGCAAATATGAAAAACAGCAGACGGCAATTTTCGTCAACAGCGTAGGAAGGGTTAAGGACCTGCGTCAGACTCTCTGATAATCGCGGAAAGCGATGAAACAAATAGTAGCAAGTGAAACATAATGTAATTGTATATTTGTATCGTGTTCCTCAACCAATATAATTATACAGTGGGACCTCTGTAAACCGGACACCATGGGAGTTCCCCATGGTGTCCGGTTTAGAGAGGTTTCACTGTAAATCACTGTAAAGTTTGTGATCACTCTGTGACACAGTTTAGTGCTTTGCAATCACTAACACACGTTATAATTAGAGCGACATTCCAGTGAAAACCATTCAAATTAAAAACTCAGATTTGTTTAGACAGGTTTCACTGTATAAATATAAAGCGAGTTGGATTATATTTTAACCCTTTCAACCCTAAGGAACTGGAATGGACTGTGATATGCTAATGTTCCGACCAATCCAATGGTCACAAAATGATTTTCAGATTCGTCCATTTATGAAAAGGGGGTGTTTTTGTTCTCAAAAATATTAAAATTACTTTCAAAAAGTTCAGATCCTGATGAGACGGCTCGTTACGAGCCGGCTCATGTGGATCTGCACTTTTTGCATAAACCGATATAGCGGGATTTCGGGTTCAAAGGGTTAAGACATAAATTATGTGTTAAAAGATGTGAAAAATAAAAATAAAGTTTCCCGCGCTAGTGTCAGTTCTATAGATGATTACACTCCCATTGAAATGAACATGACAATTTCGTATACCATGTGTCTCTAAAGTGTGCTTAACCCTTTCACCCCTAAGTAACTGAATGGGCTGCGATATGTTAATTTTGCAACCAATCCAATCATCGCAAAATGATTTTCAGACTATTCCATTTATAAAAAGGGGGTATTTGTTGTTCTCAAAAATATGAAAATTACTTTCAAACAGTGCAGATTCTGATGAGACGGCTCGTTACGAGCCGGCTCATCTGGATCTGCACTGTTTGCATAAACCGATATAGCGGGCTTTCGGGTTCAAAGGGTCAAATCGCAGATACATCAGGTATGTCCCATGTTTACAGCAGTATGTGCCAGTATCTAATTGAATACAGCACAGATACCTTACGAGCAGATCAAATAAAATGTTACATTGAATTGACATAGGTAATATGCAGTCCATAAGCGATTTCTGGACGGCAAATTACCTATACCAATAAACTGGCAAAGCCCCATACATTGAATATCTCAATCAATCTAATCAAATCAATTGTATTGGCATTAAACGTAATTGATTATCCTATTTCGAGACACAGTGCCTTTAAACTCGTCTTGACAGCTGCATTTTAGTGGGTAATGGACTAGTGACACATTAAAACCCGGACGTCTTTTATAACAATCTGAGACACCTGTGTGGAAGTCGTCTAGTGAATTCCTGTAACTGCGATAATGGACATGAGTAGTATATATGGGACAAGGGGGCAGTGGAAGAAGGGAGCTAACTCCCTCGTAGAGCTAACCCCTTCAATTTTCATTATATATTGTGCGCTCTGTGAGTGTATTAAGTTATTAACATGATTTCGTACTCGACCGGAACAGTATGTGAGATGGTATGGTGGCCGCCAGACCGAAAAAGTAGGTTTCCCCCGGGTACTCCGGTTTCCTCACTTTTTAAGGGTCACGTTTGCGCCCCCATATGTGCCAACGAAAGCATTTGTCTACGTAGTACCGCACTTATTTGTAATATTTTCGAATAAATAAAACATCAAACGACTTATTGCATAACATTGGCTTCACGGTGTAATAAATAAGACAAAGAATTAAAGGGGCTTATCAAGAGTTTTTAAAACATACTATAAAAAATAAAAACGTGTTGTCACTAGGACCGCTGGGTTGTTTCTATTTTCACCCAGATAGGTACATATACTGTCTGTTTCACGAAAGCTGCCCAAATGTTACGGCTATATAGACAATTCAAAAACAATATTTTGTTTGATAATATTAAATTAAAGGAAAATTTAACAATACATGTAGCAGGAGAAAACACATTCAATTATACAATACAATGTCACTACTGTCTGTTCCACGTTTTGCTGCCGACGAACTTTTGGCTATTAAGCACATTAAATATAAAAAATATTTAAAGGTAAGTACTTTTTCATCAATAACAAAAAAGTGACCCTCCCCAAAACATTTTATTAGATGACATTCCATCAAATATTGATTTTATTGCGAAAAAACGATTTTCCTATGGGAATTTAACTCCGAAACCTGGCGAGATAGCTTGAAAATGATGTACCTAAGAAAAAAAAATCAGATTTTGAAAATCGGTCTACAAATAAAAAAAGAATTTAAAAATATATTTTTAGCCCCTATGTTAAATTCCCATTAGAAAATCGTTTTTTCGCAATAAAATCAATATTTGATGGCATTTCATGAAATTTTTTTTTTTGGGGAGGGCGACTTTTTTGTTATTGATAAAAAAGTAATTACTTTTATAAATATTTTTTAGATTTAATGTTTTTAATAGCCAAAAGATCGTCGGCAGCAAAACGTGGAACAGACAGTAGTTGCACGTTTTCCCGTTTTCTATGAAATGGGTCGCTCTAGAGCGCTACACTGAAGTTAACGGTATGGATTTGCGGAATAAGGTTTCATATACCCACATTAAGAAATTGCACATAATCCTTTGTAATACGCATTAAAACGTTGGCACAGCGGAGCCTCTAAAAACCGTGCGACATCAATGTTTTAATTATGATCACTGTCAACTATCTCTGATGTGCGCAGGTGGTCATAATTGCAATGTACACAGGGCATGTGTTTCAGTGCTCACACATCGGAATTACAGTGAAACATCCCTAAATTGGACACGCTGGGGACCTCCCAGGGTGCCCGGTTTAGAGAGGTTTCACTGTATATTTTTATTCAGATGAATTACAACAAGATGAAACAAGCAAGATGCGACAAGTTCACCTATTAAATTTCCTTATATTTTTACCTCACTAACTCACGTCACATACGTCTGAATGTCTTACCTTTTTAATCGGATAGAGCATGGTGGCAGCGATTTTAGCAATTATTATTTCTGTATCATCAATTTATACTGCAGTATATCTAGCTAATACATTAACGAAGTTTTAGCATGCATCTTTACGGAGCCCCGCAGGGGTCTTTTCTTGAATTTTCAAGATCTTTTCTTGAATTTTCAAGAAAAGATCTTGAAAATTCAAGAAAAGAACTTGGACGTAGATTTTTTTTTTTTTATTAATTTGTTATTTCGAATCGTTATTTTGCGGGAACGAATTGTTTGAAGATCAAAGAAAAGGCTCCTAAACATCAATATAATTTATGAGCTTACGGAATAAATCAAAGGAATCTTTTGTGCTAGGCCTCTTAAACCCCCGGACGTTGTCTCGGACGGACGGACGGACGGACCGATGAAAATACGAAAAATATATACTCCTAGCACATTTTCTTTGGTATGAAATCACATCGCGTGTCTCATATATTCTGTCTATGCGAGTTTGAAGAATCATATTTCAGCTATATTCACTATCGATATTATGGTATGTACATGTATGCAAGTCCCACGAGAGTCTGGATACAAAGTACAGTGGAACCTCTCTAAATCGGACACCAAGAAAACACCCGTTATCTTATTTTTAATGAGTTTCTTGGTCATTTATTTTTCCTGAAATACATAATTTCACATAGAACTAAAAAATGCATATATTACATGATTAAAAGTATGCAGAATTATTATACTGAATTTATTACATTATCACAGCCATTAAATGGCTGTGATAATGTAATAAATTCCGTATAATAAAAATTAATAAATTTAAAAAAAAAATGAAAATTTCTCCCTCAAAGTATACTTTGCTACTAAAGTATACTTTGCAATGTTGATGAAATAGGCTACTGATTTACAGTGCCACCTCTATAAGTCTGACACCCTATTACCTAATGTTTGAATCCGGTTTGCTTTCGCATACTGGGGAAAACAACACCGCAGTGACAACTATAGTAATCATGTCATGATAATTGTCGCTGAGTGACTGGAGATATGGGGCTTATGTGATTTGTTGCCAGTGATTCTGATCAAATAGCACACGCCTGTGCCACAGTTAGATCACAGTTCGTCCGCATGAACGAGGAGATAATCCGCGAGCTTTAGTGAAGATGTCTATGGGGATTTAACATGGGGAAATTGTTTTAGCGCAATAAAATCAATATTTGACCAAATTTCACGAAATAAAAAGAAGGCTCATTCTTAAATTTTCTTTTACTTTAATATTATCGGAAAAAATATCGTTTTTGAATTGTTTATATAGCTGTAAGCTTTGGGCAGCTTTCGTGAAACAGACAGTAGAGTGTAATACATACTATAGAATGTCAAGTAAATGAAACCGCTACAGAAAACACGCTATGTGATCAGTACAGCTGCAATATATGTTGCTGTGCTTATGCAATAAACATTTGTGTTGATTTAATAGTATATATAGGTATTACACCGTTGACGAAGTTCGTAACAAACTCGACATAGATTCGATTCGTATAAAATCATTAAAGTCATTTAATAAATATTAAACACACGCATATAGAATCCTACATCGGTCATGTTTAGCCCCTCTAATATCCAAACCCGGGCATTTGACCCCAACAAGTGTCAGGCCAATGGCTGTTGGCCCGTTTGTTTCCTAATTTACTAATATCGTAATGTGTGCATTAAATAAAGGAGACTTAATTTAACCTAGCCAGATCATTCTCCTATCGCACTTAATAACCCAGTGGGAATTGTTTGGCAGATATGACCATCTAGTTTCGTCGCACATGACCGATTTTGGGTCAATGTGTCTGCGCAATACAATATTATCCGATTTCGAGACTCCAGTCTGTTTCAAACGAGGTGATATTTAACTTGCGCGTGATTTACTTAATTTTCAGCAAACCGACTAACAGGTGCTGATTTGTACGGAGTCCCGCAGGGGACATGGCTTTTTTTTCGTTAATTCGTTCCCACGAAATAACAATTCGTTCCCTCAATTTAACAATTCGTTCCCTCAATTTAACAATTCGTTTCCTCGAATCAACAATTCGTTCCCTCCAATTAACAATTCGTTCCCTCGAATTAACAATTCGTACCCACGAAATGACAATTCGTTCCCTCGAATTAAAAATTGTTTCCCACGATATAACAATTCGTTCCCACTAATTAACAATTCGTTCCAACGATATAACAATTCGTTCCCAAGAATTAACAATTCGCTCCCGTGGGGACGAATTGTTATTTCGTGGGAACGAATTAATAAAAAAAAGAATTCTACTTCCCTTGCGGGGATCCGTAGATTTGATACCGTGGTGTCGTATACACCGATATTGATACTATAACGATTAGCCCTTTAAACCCATACATATACATATACAGCATTGGCTTTCCAGGCATGTTTGTTGGACTATTCCATTAATAAGAACAAGTGCATTATTTTTAGAATTGACCCATACTTACAAATGCTGCAGATCCAGTAGCCGATTTCATCAAAATTGCAAAGTATACTTATGTAGCAGAGTATACTTTGAGGGAGTAATCATTTATTTTTCCCGAAATGCATTATTTTATAAAGAACTAAGACGGCATATATTTGATGATTAAACGTATGTATTACACTGAATTTATTACATCATCACAGCCAAAATGGCTGTGATAATGTAATAAATTAAGTATAATAACAATTAATAAAGTTATCCATAACTTGAAAATTTCTCCATCAAAGTATACTTTGCTAGATAAGTATACTTTGCAATTTTGGTGAAATAGGCTACAGATGAGACTTTTGGATTTATTTTTATGTAGTGTTGAAAGGATTATTATGTAGTGGAACTACTTATTATATATGTAATCTATATATGGTTTATTCAACTGCCATTTTGAAATACCGGATTTATTTCCTGAGACATCTGAAAATACGACAAAGAAACGAGTGCGGAGCACTCGTTTCTTTGTCGGATTTATAAATGTCAAGGGAGAAAATCCGGTATTTCAAAATGGTAGTGGAATACATTGTATATTACATGCTTTTAGAAAAATTGAAAAGTGCTCTTAGACCAGCTTATAACGGTGTCAAACAATTTTGATGTTAGCGTATGAATTGTTTCTTCTCCGGAAATAAACCCCTCCAAAATCACGGTAAATCACTGGGTAACATGTAATATATTTATTTTATTTGAGTCTCGTCAATATACGCTTCACGAAGATTATATACGTGTAATTCAGGAATAAAATCATAAAACAGGTGCACTGTCATTCTATATAAGAATTATAAGAGACCATCTGTTTCTTTTGAACGTATTTCCCATATGCATCACCTACGTATATTAAAGTTATAAACTAGTATGTGGAGTGTGAAATAATTTCACGGGATCACATGGTTTCCGAACAATTCCGAACCTGACGACCCGACATGCCAACAACGTTCACGATGAATCTAGTACCGTTTATTTATTCCAGTCACGTGCTCTAGATTTTTATTTACATTGCAAGTAACGGATTCATCGTCAACACGACCGAGTTTGAGATTAAAGCTACCTATATATAGTAAAGGGCACTCTGCCCCGTCTCTGCATCGCTGTGTTCAATACAAATCCGTCATTCCATTAGAAATATGTTAACCACGTGATCCCACACCCTGTATTAGAGAATTGGAAATTAACCGGTAATTCTAAAGAAAACCAACATGAACTTGACACATGTGAAGTATCACGTGACGTCATTTTGTCTCCCCGTATTATCGTGACAGCGCCCCCAGCGGACTATGTGTATTTTCATATCAGCCCGGCTCTGGAATCACCTCCATTATCACATCACCAACTCGCCGATATTGATTTTCAAAATCTGTCATATTTTCAATAAATAACGTCGGAAGTTTACATAAAATTCAGAGCTCATGCGGAATGCAATTCCGCATGAGCTCTGACATTTATGTCAACTTTCGACATCAATTACGAAATATATTGCATTTTTTCGAAATCAATATCGTCGATGGGATAACGCTGGTAATACCAAAGCCAGGCTTACTATCATTTCCGTCCATTAGCCGGTCTTTACTACATGATCACGTAAACAGGATCGAACCCCTTGCATGTTTTAGTCGTTCCTTGTTCACGCTGTCAAAATGCATTGTATCACGATCTCGACAAACTCGGTCATGCGTCCGCAAGAAAAAGTCTTGAAAACTCTTTTTTACGCTCGTAGCAATGCCATGACAGTCAGTATTATTGTCTCGCCCACACATATATATGGCAGAGGCGTATGTGCCACATGTTGGTGACAATAACTGCGGCAGCGATGGCGTCATATGTGGCAGAGGCGTATGCGCCACATGTTTCTGACGGCGATGATGGCCGCAGCGGTGGCGATGGCATCAACATGTTTGTTGTTAATAATAACACATTCATTTAGATCTCCACTAGCTTGCGCTAGGCTCAGGGTCACCAAGCTTCATCCGTGCCTTGCGGGTATTGATGGATCACCGCTCTGGGTATGTCCGGTCCGAATGTCCAAGGCCAAGGTCACCGCATACTCACATTCAAGTTTCGCGCTTAACATTTGCTTTCATGTATATTAACCATGCCCCACTAAATATCCAGGACAGGATTGTCCATGCTAATATTTGTACTATTCCATTAACGAAAACACAAATATTATTTTTTTAGAATTCAACAATATACTGCAGCTCCCGATGAGACGGCTCATCTTTATCTGTTTGCAAATGTCGACTCTCTGGTTTGTCGGGTTGAACGTGTTAAGGTTGTTGCTTTGCCAATACAATGTTAACCATATCGCACATCTTCTTACTGTCTGTTTCACGAAAGCTGCCCAAATGTTGCGGCCATATAAACAATTTAAAAACAATATTTTTTTCGATAATATTAAATTAAAGGAAAATTTAAGAATGAGACTTCTTTTCATTTCGTGAAATTTGGTCAAATATTGATTTTATTGCGAAAAAATAATTTCCCCATGTTAAATCCCCATAGACATCTTATGTCTATGGGGATTTAACATGGGATGTCTATGGGGATTTAACATGGGGAAATATTTTAGAATTTCAGTAATCCTGGACCGATTTTAAAAATTTAACTTTTGTTTTCTTAGTTAGATCATTTCCAAGCTATCTAGCTAGGTTTCGGAGACAATTTCCAAAAATAGAGAAATAAATTTTTCAAGGCTCATTTTTAAATTTTGATAAAATTTAACATTATCCAAAAAAGAAAAGTTTTTGCATTGTCTATATAGCCGTATAATTTGGGCAGCTTTCGTGAAACAAACAGTAGGTACAACATCGTATGGCTTATCTCAATATGAGGTGGACAACACGGTATCTTTTACGACACTTACTGTTCCCTGGTTCCAACATTTACATGATGTATCGAAGTATCGAAAAAACAGCTGGGGGCCCTTTGCACTAAACTTCGTATGATTAAAATGTTCGTAAGTGCAAGTTTAGGATCGTCTGGAAATCTCAATTGATGGATTTA
Organism: Conchocele bisecta; assembly: GCA_029237695.1. NCBI lineage: Eukaryota > Metazoa > Mollusca > Bivalvia > Lucinida > Thyasiridae > Conchocele > Conchocele bisecta. Next base: position 77,192,975 of record CM055274.1, on the reverse strand, counting down.
CATTTGTTGAGCATATGCAGCATATGCTCAATAAATGTAAATCCAATAATTACTTACAAGAAAACACTGTTAATGTGAAATTTACAGACTATCATAATTGTTCACATACGAACATTTTAGTCGTAAGTAGTTTAGTGAAACTGCCCCCTGGTGTCATATGTGGTGGAACACCACGCACTTTAAACAGACCAAATGCATTTTTCACCCCAGTAAACGCAACAGACCATGGTTTTATTACTTATATTTACACTACATTTTCTGATAGTTTCAAAAATTTAAATAACCAATTATGGCATTAAAATTAACAATAATCTTATTTTACGTCATGTTGTCGTAATTCCTGGAACAGCGACTTTGCGAACGTTAACCAATCAACAGCATCGCGCGACGTCACGCGTGTCTAATGTATTGTATTATAGGAATGAATGGCCTTTTTTGTGGAATTTATCGGGGTATAAACTTCGTCCAGTATTCCCGCGACTTTTCCAAGTTTATATCCCCGGTAAATTCAACAAAAAGGCCATTCATTCCTTATAATTCCAGTATTTGAAATAAATTCATCAAGACAATGTATTTATTTTCCGTTTTCTTAAGAATTATTTTAACTGCGCCTCACGGTTACGGAAAGTAGTTCGGCGTGGAAGTTTACTGGGATATAAATTTTGGACGGAGACTTGCAACGGACCAATCAAATGTTAGGGAATTGTGTAAATATTTTTGTACTGGAATTATTGGGATGTGAACGCAATACGTCAAATGGGCGTTTGCATTATGAATTGAATTTATAGAAGGTGTAAATATTATCTCTTACGCTACATGCTCTTCCAAGATTAACATTAATTTACCGCTTTCCAAGATTTACATACCATCTCGTAAGAGATCAGTATGACCGACACGAAACACGATTCTGAAGGGCTTCATTATAAACACAGCATGCATGTTAATTACACAGCGTTGGTGAATAATATGGTGTGGTCAACCGTGGGCATCGCGAACACCAGTAGCCTATTTCACCAACGTATACTTTGAGGGAGAAATTTTCAATTTTTTATTTATTTTTATTATACTGAATTTATTACATTATCACAGCCATTATGGCTGTGATAATGTAATACATTCAGTATAATAATTCTGCATACTTTTAATCATCAAATATATGCAGTCGTTAGTTGTATATGAAATAATGCATTTCAGGAAAAATAAATGATTACTCCCTCAAAGTATACTTTGCCAGAAAAGGATACTTTGCAATGTTTGTGAAATCGGCTATATGTGATATCCAGCTTAGTGTACGTATACAACGGACAAGGCGAGTAAACGCGTATGAAGTCGAATGCTTGATATTTTCCTGCAAATTATGCGTTTCTCTGCGATAACCACATGTATATTTAAACGCAAAAATGGGAACTTGAAGAGCAGGTAAATCATCTGTTGTTGAATTTGTTTATAACATTGACTGCTTTGCGTGAATTACATACTTGGGTGGCTCATCATTTCATCGCCGCACAAAAATGAGGACGAAGAACATTGATTGTTACTTCGTTTTTACGCCGCGTATTGAAGACAATTAAGTACAACTCGGGCTCATCCAATCGAGCTACTTGACTTAAAGTACAGCATTCAAGACAAGTATTTTAGAATAAATAACATAATCAGTACAGTTAATATTAGATCATGCGATAGCGTAACGGAAAATGAGAAAAATGGGGCGTGTGACATTGCGGCTAGTCTACTAGTAGCTCTTCATCTGCTATTGCGTTTGTACTGCGTTACAAACGCAATTATAGCAGATGAAGAGCTACTAGTAGACACGCTGCAATGCCGCACGTCCCATCTTTCTCAAGTTGCAAACGTGGACATATCAAGCTAAGCTAAACAGAGAATGCACTTTTACATATACGTATACTACAATGTATAAGTACCGTTGTCAGATTCTCCGTTTCTCCGTTAGGATAATAGCAACTATTAATCGCAAAAGACAAGTCACAGCGGGCCGTCTGTTGTTGTCGCCGCTTCTGATGACGTAGTTAATTATCACCCCACGTGATAATGGGATTGCGATAATGGGCGGCAGCTTCTGGCTACGGCGGCAAGTCGTAAACAATGCCTTGTACGTGACCGATTGGTTCGCAATTGTTCTCCTGGATTGAAAACCTGCTGAACGTGCAGCAGGTTCGTCCATTATCAACTACATGTACTAACTTGTAAATAATGCTTAAACTACAGTTGAAAAATACGGAGCCCCGCAAGGACATGGATTCTTTTATTAATTGGTTCCCACGAAATAATTTGTTCCCTCAATTTAACAATTCGTTCCCTCGAATTAACAATTCGTTCCCACGATATAACAATTCGTTCCCTCGACTTAACAATTCGTTAACACGAAATGACAATTCGTTCCCTCAATTTAACAATTCGTTCCCTCGAATCAACAATTCGTTCCAACGATATAACAAACATTCCCACGAATTAACAATTAACAATTCGTTCCCGTGGGAACGAATTGTTATTTCGTGGGAACGAATTGTTAAATTGAGGGAACGAATTGCGGGGCTCCGTAGAAAAAGGTCAAGTGGAATAAATTATTGGCGGTCGAGCAATATGTCCTTTAAGAATACGTTAACAAGGATTGAAGAGGTTAATTGAATAAGGGGGCTAACTCCTTGTAGGAGTAGGAGTTAGCCCCCTTATTCAAATAACCTCCTCGTAGGAGTTTGTCCCCTTCCTCAACTGACTACTTTAATTTGAAATTAAATTTGAAATTGGAATTATACGTGGCTGTTCATTCGATGCACATTTCACGGAATTCGTAGCCTAGGGTTTGGCAACATTGGATCTGTGGCCGGTACCGCGTAAATCTGTGCATATATCTCCACCAATTCTGCGATGATAGGTTGAGGATATACTGCTGAGATTAGACGGGGAAAATCCTAAGAGGTGGGTGGGAATTAGACTGCCAAGAAATTCCATAGATGGCGGATGTTAGACGTAAACAAAAGTGCATTTATGTATACATGTACTTATATGTCACCTAGAATATGTTAGATAACGTTGTATTTCCGGCAATCGTGCACTACTACTGTCTGATTCACGAAACCTGCCCAAATGTTACGGCCATATAAACAATGCAAAAACAATAAACAAATTTATAATATTAAATCTTATCAACATTTAAGAATGAGCATGTACGAAGAGTTTTGCTACGAACCGTGTTCTACCGACTGTTTAACGAAACCTGCCCAAATTTTACGGCTACAAACAATATTTTTGTTTCGATAATATTAAATTTGATAAAAATTTAAGAATGAACGTTCTTTTTATTTCATTAAATTTTGATTTTATTACGAAAAATTGACTTGTCTATGGGAATTTAACACGGGGTTAAAATGAGATGGAAGAGCTGTGGGACGAGTAAAGAAAAAACGAAAAAAAAAACATTGGAATTAGACTCCGAAAACTGGCTAGATAGCTTGGAAATGATCTAAGCCTTCGGAAAACAAAAGTTAAATTTGGAAAATCTGTCTACTATTTCTGAAATTAGAAAAATATCCCCATGTTAAATCCCCATAGACATCTTCACTGTGTGGGGATTTAACATGGGGAAATAGTTTTTTTCGTAATAAAATCAATATTATCCAGTATTTATGAAATTCGAAAAATGACATACCTGTCCATTCACTCGTACATGTATACTGCACAGCATGATTTCCAAAGAATACTGCTGCACCAATGTGTAACATAGCCAGACAGAGGCAAACTTTAAGGTATAATATTTCCACTTTCCATGAGTTCATAATGGAAAGGCCCATTCGACGTATTGCGTTTATATCCCAATACAAAACATGTACACCAGAGCCACGTGACGTCGCACGATGTTCTTGATTGGTTAAAGTTCGTTTGCCGTCATTATTTTCCACGGGGTTGTCAATAACGGCACGCTATTGACCGGGAACGTCGCTGTTCCAGGAATTGCGACAAATGACGTAAAACAAGAGTATTATTAATTTTAACGCCGTATTTAGTTATTTACATTTTTGAAACTATCAGAAAATGCAGTGTACATATACGCAATAAAACCATGGGATGTTGCGTTTACTGGGGTTAACAATACATTTGGTATGTTTAACGTTTGCAAGGAGTCCTTAATTGTGACCATGCATGGCGAAATGGGGCTTATGAGATGTGTGGCCGGTGTAGATCCAGATCATATTGCACACTCATGTAGCCTGATAACAATCAATATGTCTTGTTAGAAGCATGCCGTGTATTTTCATTGATGGAATGGTGGGCAGTGCAGATCCCGATCAGACTGTGCGGATGCACAGGCTGATCTGGATCTACAGTGGTCGCAAAACCCAGTCACAGCCGCCACAATTAACAAATGCAGCAAATATAGATTGATCTGAGTCGAAGCTGGTTGCACACGTTGTAAACTACATTGACTTGGGGCCCCAAATGGAAACAAGTGCTGATCAAAAGACCCTTACTCCTTCTCCGGCCTTAAAATCATGCAATGTGCAAAGCCACCGAGATATAGGATCGATAGCAATTATGACAAGGGCATCGTTATCACTAAGTTAATCCCCTCGCTGGCAGCCTTGATATTAATAATAACAAACTTTAACATTTTTGCCTTACAAACAAGTTGAACATAATTCCTCAGTGACCTTGACATTGGGCGGTCGGATGTGCATCACATGCAAAACACAGCACCATCCCTAGACACGCATTGTTGCCAAATATTATCAAAATCGGTGAAGAGGTTATTTGACAATGAAATGTGTTACTAACGCACGCACGTAGGTACGTGCATGGACTAACGTTATATCTCATTTATTGGCCAGGGGATAAGTGCAAGTAGGTAGGGCTGGATTGCCAGCGAATGAACCTTTATTTAGTTCATACTTAAATACCGTAGGTCGACAGCGAATGGCGAAAACATATTATTATCTCGGGAAGATCCGAGCAAAGTGCAATTGTGTATCATAATTCAGCACGTATGCCAGTCTATGGCATAGCAAACATGTCAAAAATTAATGCCACAGCTTTTTGCCAACGTTTAATCAAAGAGTGCTGAGCTAAATACGATTAAATGAAGCAGTTAATATCATACGAGTGCTGATGACCGTGTCCGACCTTGTCAATGGTGTCAACCGCTAACATATTTGCGAGCTTTCATCATAAAGGCACTGAATCTCAGATGGTGTGTCGCACGTTTGATATGTACTTTCTGGCGTTATGTCAGATATACGGAAGCCCATTAGGGCCACTTCACTATTTTTTTTAATTTCCATTTATTCAAGATGTTTTCTTGAATTTTCAAGTTCTTTTCTTGAATTTTCAACATCTTTTCTTGAATTTTAAGAAAATATTTTCAAGAAAAAAAATATCTTGAAATTTCATGAAAAGAACTTGAAAATTCAAGAAAACACCTTGAAAATTCAAGAAAATATCTCGAAAATTCAAGAAAAGAACTTGAAAATTCAAGAAAATATCTTGAAACATCCTTCATTAGAAACGATCTTGAAAATTCAAGAAAAGAACTTGAAAATTCAAAAAAACATCTTGAAAATTCAAGAAAACATCTTGAAAATTCAAGAAAGTATCCTGAAAATTCAAGAAAAGATCTCGAAAATTCAAGAAAAGAACATTAAAATTCAAGAAAATATCTTGAAACATCCTTTATTAGAAACGATCTTGAAAATTCAAGAAAAGATCTTGAAAATTCGAGATAAGAACTCGAAAATTCAAGAAAGTATCTTGAAAATTCTAGAAAAGATCTTGAAAATTCAAGAAAAGATCTAACAAGTAAAGATCTTGAAAATTCAAGAAAATATCTTGAATAAATGGAAATAAAAAAAAGTCAAGTGGCCCTAATGGGCTTCCGTACAGATATACTTAGGCTGTATTTCAGATAAATAATGAATTTAGTCTTATCTCAATGAATTTGATTTAGTCTTATTCAGATGGATAGCTTATCTCGATGAATGTAGTCTTATCTCAGATGGATTTAGTTCTTATCTCGATGGATAGTTATCTCAGATGGATTACTTTCTTCGCCTCAGCTGATACATCGCATGTGCTATATGTACATGTAGTTAGTTCTAGATCAACTGCACACATGTAGTTACTTCTAGATCAACTGCACACATGTAGATCAGTCAACTGCACACATGTAGTTAGTTCTAGATCAACTGCACACATGTAGATCAGATCAACTGCACACATGTAGTTAGTTCTAGATCAACTGCACACATGTAGATCAGATCAACTGCACACATGTAGTTAGTTCTAGATCAACTGCACACATGTAGATCAGATCAACTGCACACATGTAGTTGATAATGTCCACTAAATCTGTGTTTTACATTTTGCTCGTCTGATTTTCTTATTCAGCATCTATCATGTCGAACACATTTCCAACTGAATAAAAGACACGTTACAATAAAAGAATTCCAATAATTTTACTTGTTTACTATAATAATTTTCTTAAATTCACATGAACAGAAGTTATATGGTGTTACACCATATAACTTCTGTTCATGTGCATTTATTTGTATGTAGCTTTATTTAGTTTGTAAATATCAATATTTATCCCGTCAACACAGTGTGTATGTGCCGTGAAACACGGTGTCGTGACATATTTTTGATATCCTGTCAATACGACCTAATCACTGCGTATGAATATGTGCGGTTCGATTCTCCGATTTTGATGATGCGGCTGGAGTGGTGTTATTTATGTTTGCATTTTAAAGCTGTAGTGTTGACGTGATAAATAGAATATGTAGGTTAGTGTTGTGAATGGGAAAAATATCTGGCGCGGTAACGAAACGGGATGGGCTCGGCAGAGCCTCGCCAATCCCGTTTCCTAAGCCTTGCCAGATATGTTCCCATTCCCATTCACGGCACTACCCTACTATTACATGGTTTCCGTTGTTTAAACAAATAGCGCGTGCTGTTTGCACATGGCTTTAGGCAATGCTCATTCCGGGGCCGCGCGTAATGGAAGTGCCTTCATGACGTCACTACGCGGAAGTGCCTTCATGACGTCACTACTTGATGACGTTCATGACGTTCATGACGTTCATGACGCGGCCCCGGAATATGCATACCGAAAATTATCTACGTGAATGGGACGATTTTATAAAAGTACTGAAAATACTGAATATAATGCTCAAATTACATCAGTTTTTTGTTGGAAATGTAACAATAACGTTTGACCATGTCCAGCCGTGTGTAAACGTTTGCTGTGGCCCTCGGGAACTGTTTGAACCCGCGGCCTGTGGCCTTGGGGTTCAAACAGTTCCCTCGGGCCACATCAAACGTTTGCACACGCTGGACATGATCAAACCTTATATTCTCTATGTAAGTGTGTCTTAATGTGTGCCGTGACATGTGATGAAGGACTTAGGTTTGCAGTGTTATTAACCTGTGCATTCTTTCACCATGGACGATCTACACTGTATGTTCCTGTGACAAACAGTGTAAAACGTTTCTTTTTGTTATTATTTTTTCTTCGACCCGCCGTCATTTTGATTCGAGATATATTGACAGGCAAGACAAAGGGCATGGGCTCATGTTGCATGTCAAGCTAACCAATCAAATCCCAAGAAACATATCTGCGGTTCGACAAAGCTATATATCAGGCTGCAGGTGGTACACTAAACGTTTCTTGTGAGATTGTGCAACATGTAGGTAGCACTGTGGCTATTAATATACCGGTACCACCTGACCATAGCTACACGTAAATTATTTATTATAGTGACATACAATTTATTACATTCTTGCACATTATTTGCACGGGTTTAGCTGTGAGAGAAAACTCGTAATCAACTCCTTACAAATAATACACCGTGAAGAGAACACCCGTAATTGCGCGCCTGTTTTCTTGGAAACCACGAGCTACCATGCAAAATGTTTAATTTGTATTACCGTCAAAATAAAGTTAATTGAAAGTTTGGAAAGGGTCTCGACTAATCTAGAATGTTAATGTGATTGAACACATTCAAAACATGCACTCAAATATATCTGGTTCATAGAAACAGCTGCGTAATTTGGATTTCAAAAAGTTTACATGACGTCACATTTGACGTCACACAATGTAACGTCAAAACATGGGAAACACGTCATTGTATAACTATTCATGCGCACATAATCTCAATAATGGACTAAATGTACATATGTATCCGCTTTGGAAGTGTAATAAATAGGATATTTCACCGTGCATGTTTGAATAGCGGAAATAATACACTCGTGTCCGTCGGCATCCGTGCAAGCAACTCGTTCGCTACGTTCACTCGTTGCTTACGCGGAAGCCGACGCACACTCGTGTATTATTTCCCCTACTCAAAATGTACGATTGAATATCCTCTTTATAACAACTCTAGTGATGAAAATACCCGGCCCTATGGGCATATATATTATCTGTGTATTTATGAAAATGGCCACGTACTTGCATATATACCACTAGGTGATCTGGGATTATTTTCAAATAAAGATTATGTTCTGTTCTGTTCTGTAATTCAGTGATCAGACACTTAATCCGGGAACCTCACCATGTGGCACCCCGCACTAAAGATCAGAGATAATTATTTTGTTGCCGGTCGCACATGTACGGAGCCCCGCAGGGGACGTATAATACTTTTTTTTATTAATTCGTTAACACGAAATAACAATTCGTTCCCTCAATTTAACAATTCGTTCCCATGATTTAAAAATTCGTTCGCACGAATTAACAATTCGTTCCCACGAATTAACAGTTCGTTCCCTCAATTTGACAATTCGTGGGAACGAATTCTTATATCGTGGGAACGAATTGTTAATTCGAGGGATTGAATTGTTAAATTGACGGAACGAATTGTCATTTCGTGGGAACGAATTGTTAATTCGAGGGAACAAATTGTTATTTCGTGTGAACGAATTGTTAAGTTAAGGGAACAAATTGTTATTTCGTGAGAACGAATTAACCCTTTGAACCCGAAAGCTCGCTATATCGGTTTATGCAAACAGTGCAGATCCAGATGAGCCGGCTCGTAACGAGCCGTCTCATCAGGATCTGCACTGTTTGAAAGTAATTTTCATATTTTTGAGAACAACAAATACCCCCTTTTCATAAATGGACGAATCTGAAAATCATTTTGTGACCATTGGATTGGTCGGAACATTAGCACATCACAGTCCATTCCAGTTCCTTAGGGTTGAAAGGGTTAATACAAAAAAAATCGATGACTCCTGCTGGGCTCAGTACACTTGTCCATAGTTCCAAAATATAAGAGACGGTTGTAAATCCACACAGCATCGGTGTCAGCACTACATTACTAAATCATGTTACTGGTTTTCCCTATATGTACATGTTTCTATGGCTAACAAGCTACATGTTAACCCTTTCAACCCTAAGGAACTGGAATGTACTGCTCGTTACGAGCCGGCTCATCTGGATCTGCACTTTTTGTATAAACCGATATAGCGGGATTTCGGGTTCAAAGGGTTAATACTCACATTACGAGATCAAATTTTGCCGTCCGATATTTATGTTCTATTTTCCACATTCTCATCAAAAACAAAGTTTGACAGCACTTTAGAATAATTCCGAATGGAAATGAGTTTAAGTGCTGTCGAGCCGTGTTTTGTATGAAAAATATAATTTCCCGCATTCCAAGAACAAATCCCCCTATAATTTTGTCACACCCAGTGACGTGAGTGGCAGCGGCAGCCGTGAACTAGTGTATTAAGTCCGATAATTAAAGTCTCAAAATCCATTGAGGTTTGACAAAATTGCATATATAATAAAAGTACCATATGTCTGCATTATAGATCAGTTTTACCTGTATTTTACATTGTTTGTTTTATTGCAATGGCAGCCATCCTACTTTCGCATATTTTAGGGAGTTTCCCCAACGTATATATTGGCAGACATATTTTTCTTAACTGTAAACACATCATTGAGATATTTTCGATTCAGAAAGTGTTTGTGGCATTTTTTTCAACCTTGCACAAATTATGATATTTTCACCAATTGCTAGGCAACCCAGAATCCAAAATGGCCGTCAAGATATATGTAAAATAAGACACGTTTGACAATTAGAGGGCACAGGGTGTCCGGTTTAGAGATTTCCACTGTAGGTCAGACATATGCCCATTCTGTGACATATTTATGTATTTTGCAAGCATGAACATCATTATTATGAGAAATGTGTCATCAAGAAACTCATCAAAATGTTATTGGTGTCCGGTTTAGGTTGATTCGACTGTAATTTATATCAATTCTAAAAATTACGAATTATTTTAAAATATGATGGTCACGTGTGTAAATAGTGTCAGAGCCAGTGAAACTTTCACAAAACTATGGTGGTCAGAGGAGATTGGATTTGTTTTTCTTAAATATCGTGCATGAAATCCAGCAGCTTGATTGAATGAGCCTGAGCTGTACAACAGCTTAGGCTCAGACCATCAAATTGCTTGATTGCGAGATGGCATTGTGGATATAATTTAGAAACGTTCATAATCTGTACATTATTAACGCAGACGGCTATGCCCACTCACTGACCAATACGTATACAGTTTATAGTCTGACCTAGATCTGGAATGTCAATGGAATCTGGAATATGTGGCGACTGGTTAAGGTTTCGCCGTCTTCCATGGAGACTTTCCTAATGTGACGCTACCGAACGTGAAGCTTCAAGAAAATATCAGAACCGACCTTTAATCATATAATCACTGATGCTGCACTCCGCGTTAGCGTAAACTGTTTCTCGTCGAAATACGCTCCGAATTCCTGACGAATTCCCATTCAGGTATATACATACACAATATATTGAAAAACACATTTTCGTCTAGTCACCGGCGCAAGAAACTTGCGCCGGTTACTAGACGAAAATGTGTTTATTATATAGTTTATGCGATATTTGTATCAATGTGAAACAATGTACGCCGCCGCGGAGCGTAGCACCAGTGAATGTGACGTTACTAAACACGTGACGCGTCGTGAAAATATTATATTGGACCTTTAATCATAATTATATTAGATACATGTAGCTCCTTGACACATGTGTTTTTTCGAGCGAGTCGTACCTTGTGGTGTCCTAATTATAAATGGAGGATCTCAAACGAGTTCCCATTTGATATGAGATTCATAAAACGAGTCACGCACAATGTATGCACCGAGCCTCCAGCGAGCTGCATAAAATTGCGGACGAGTTTCATAAATCTCATATCAACGGGAAACGAGTTTGAGATTCTGTTTATCACATGACGTCACCCTCCAAAGAGCAGAAAACTTTGAGATAGCCAAAACGTTTCAGTGAGCAGACGCCATTGACTATTTTCGCATATATTTGAAAATCTCCACAGAAGAAAATAATTTTAATCCTAGCAATAAAATTATTATAAATATGCCATATAACAGGTTCCTGTTCTTTGTAAGCACTTCATACTCCCAAACGGGAGCTCATTCGGACAATTGCAGTAATTTTATTAAATCACGGACGCTTCTAATGACGTTTAAAACATGATGACGTCAACGTCAAACCATCGTTGCTTTGTCGCGCCATTACGGACGTTATTTGGACATAACGTTGGCGCATAATACGAATACGTAATTAAAGTGAGGCGGCCAGCCAATCAAATGCGTTCCAGGTGTTATTACACGTGTGTCATAACAAGGATTTCATGTGGTAATTAAGATTAAATGAACAATATTCAAAGGCCATATAAGCATTATTTATATTTCGATTGTCCGGTATTTTAAAATTTTAATTGACCACCCGTTATCAATAAGCAGTGCTTAATTAAGCTCGACCCACATATTCTAAAACAGCGGACAATAGACTCAGAAAGGTCGCAATTGCGTTTGACCTACTTGTTTGTCAGTGCAAGTACCACCCAAAGTCCAGTGCAACAAATCAGTATTTGGACATGTTATTCATAACAATCACCGCTAGCGAATCACATTCAGCCCTTGTTCTGTCGATAGAGTCAGTGGTCCAGTTTTAATGATGCCCGTTATGGACCTCATGTGTCTCTTGAGCGAGTTTGCCATTAACCATGGCGTCGATCTGACAAACTGACGGTTACTTACATTTATGATCAGTGTAAATCAGAAGCATCTGAATATTACTGTGCGCCAAAAATGAGGCATGCGTGCCCATGGGGCACGCATGCCTCATTATTGCGCACAGTAATATACATGTATTAGTAATATTTACCAAGGTACTATTGCAGATGGGCAACCAACATTAAATTCATATCTTTGATGAGCACTGAAAATGAAAACCGATTACAACAACTTACAAAATACATCTATTTGGCCACTGAAATGAGAAAATTGTACTTAAGAGATAATAGATAGATATACATGTGAGCCGTGGTCTTACCAGTGGAAACCTTACATCGGCGACCAGTGATGGCTCAGATCCGCCGACGCATTAGCATGAACGGATCAGGGCCATTACTGTTTTCAAAATATTTTCCATCTGGGCAGAACTCGACTCACAGGTTATCGTGTTACGTGTATTTACTTATATAGTTACACTGTATGACTTGTATTTCCTTTGCTCTTCTCGCGCCGTCAATGACAATGTATTCTGGCCAGAAGCAAATTGTGCTTAAATGCTATTGCAATGTTATTGCAACTAAACCAGACTAAACTCATCGAATATCTGTGGCCACGTGGTGCGGAACACTGTCAGTGATGATACGTCTGTATAGGTTGGAGGTCTGGAGCGAAGAGAGCGCAGTGTACCTGGAAACGTGGGAAGACTTTGCAGAAAGCAGGAAACACGGGATTATGATGGAGGACTGACGCTAGTGTGTTACTAGGTGGTTGATTGGTCACAGCTAAGGTATGTGAGCCAATCAAAGGCAGTGTTACATAATGGGTAATAATGTACGGAAGTGTATGGTTTTTAAACACGTAAAGGGAACCTGTCAGTAAAGGGATTACAACAATGCTAATACATTGAATTGAATTGCATTGGTAATGCAACAATCAATGCATTATTTGCCCGTTTATTATAGGGTGGTGCCATTGTCAGGGAAATTGTGAGCTGTACAGTCGATTTACGTTTCTATAACATTATAGCGAACATTGTAGAGACAATAATACCGATTTCCACAGCTCGCATCGAAACTGCTGCTTTAATGGTTATGACAGTAAATGCAAATATAGGCCAAATACGGGCTAAATTGCTACTAAGTGAAAGTGACGTACTTGTACGTGATAAACCGCGAAACAGTGCCGCCGGGAATCACTAACAGAGATTTGTGTTCCAGATATTTCTCTGTCAATAATCGTGTTAGTTGGCCGGCAGTGGAGCGAACGCTTGTAATCTGGATATTCCTGACATTTTCTATTTTCGGTAATCGGCTTACAATGCCAGACATTGCTGGAGGTCTTTACAGCATAGAGTTTAATCACGACACAGAGATGTATGCCTAGGTAAGAAAACACTAAATAGTGCAAATACGCCACGGGGTAAAAGTAGTCGGATATACAATGTAAACAGTAGTCCAGGGCCCCCATTTCACTAAACTTCGTACGACTAAAATGTTCGTAAGAGCACATTTAGGATAACCTGTAAATTTCACATTGACAATGTGTTCTTGTAAACAATTATTGGATTTACATTTATTGAGCATATGCTGCATATGCTCAATAAGTGTAAATCCATTAATTGAAGTTTCCAGACGATCCTGAAATTTGCATTTACGAACATTTTAGTCGTACGAAGTTTAATGAAACTGCCCCCAGGCGTTAAAAGGGCACATACACCGTTTGTTTGCAAATCTTGATTCAGTACTCTCCAATTCCACTTGAAAACATGTTGGGAGTGTTTTAACACCAGTTTTTAGCATATTTCGAGCATTTAAAAGACAACTTTGAACCTGCTGATCACGTGATTTAAACCCAGTTTCCGTGGGTAAATAATGTAAAAAATATTTGGAGACATGGTGAGGTTGAATTTATCTTTCTTAGGAGTAATTGAACTTATTGTTTTAGTCGTGCAGATCAAGTGCAGACAGGTTGCAGGTCGGGTACAAGTAGTTCCCACTGCATCCATACAAATAGTGAAAGTACATAATATAGGAAGGTCATATATTGGTGATTCGGTTAGGGCTTCTGAGTTAGAGGGAATGTTAATTCGTTCTGTCTTTATTTGTTCACTCCATACTGAACTTATACTGTTTAGAATAAATTGATATTTTATGAAATCTTCATTTAGTATACTAAATATTTCTGCAAAATCTGCGAATCGTTAAAAAGCATTTGCTCTGTAATGATATAGTTGTTCAATATATTGAATTCCTTTTTCATACCGGTTTTTGAAAAATAGTGTTTTATTTTGATGTTTTAAATTTGAGTTATGCCAAATTATTTCTTTGGATGCAATTTCGTTTTTGTTTGAATAATTTATAAGTGCCCAAGCTTTCAAACGTTATTTAAAAGGTGTTATCTTCATTGGTATGCTTTATATCTTCTGGTTTTATGTTACTAAATTTTTTTGGGGAGGGTGACTTTTTTGTTATTGATAAAAAAGTACTTACTTTTAAATACTTTTTAGATTTACTTTGTTTAATAGCCAAAAGTTCGTCGGCAGCAAAACGTGGAACAGACAGTATACTACAGTAGACAGTATACTACAGTAGAACCCCTCTAAATGGAACACAGGGAAACTTTGTTGAGCTTAATTTAGATATGTTGCATTGCCATATACCTCCGATAACACTGTATGTTTATGATCGCTTATGATCAGCAGCCACGCGTGTCTTGAAGTAGTCATCTGTCTGTTTTACAGTGGAACCTCTCTAAACCGGACACCCTGTGTCCGGGTTAGAGAGATTCCACTGTGCATACGCAATTGTCTGGTGGCTAACTGGCAGCAATTAAACTAGTCGTCATAACTAATGTTATAAATTAGAAAAACCATAGATTTTCATAATCTCCCGCTCAATGATCCTTGTGTATACATTTGTTTGGCGAATAGACGAATGTCATATAAAGTATCGTGTGAGTTAGCACACTTGGAGTAGACACATTTACGTCTATAGTGACGATAGATAATCAGTAGCCTATTTCACCAACATTTCAAAGTATACTTTCCCAGCAAAGTATACTTTGAGGGAGAAATTTTCAATTTTAGGATACATTTATTAATTTGTATTATACTGAATTTATTACATTATCACAGTCATTTTGGCTGTACGATAGATAATCAGTAGCCTATTTCACCAACATTGCAATGTATACTTTTCTAGCAAAGTATACTTTGAGGGAGAAATTTTCAATTTTAGGATAATTTTATTATACTGAATTTATTACATTATCACAGCCATTTTGGCTGTGATAATGTAATACATTCAGTATATTAATTCTGCATAGTTTTAATCATCACATATATATGCCATCATTAGTTCTGTATGAATTATAATGCATTTCGGAAAAATCAATGATTAATCCATAAAAGTATACTTTGCTAGAAAAGTATACTTTGCAATTTTGATGAAATCGGCTACTGATATGAGTGGTAATTTAATACCGGGTGTTTCATAATATCTGTCTTTATCCTAAATGCTTACATTTTCGTTATACAATATAATACAATAACATGAAACGCACAATCTTATAGCAAACATAATACCATTTTGTTTGATGTATCATAAAATTATATAATACTAATAGTCTAGTTTACAGCAAATGACGTCCATTATGGGTAATAATGACGCCAAGCCGCTGTGTGAAGTTCCTGATGACACTAGCACATGTTTCCTGGCTTATTTTCCGCATTTCTCTCTTGATGGCTGCCTTTAATTAATTAGTAGTTGCTGGAGTAGGATTATACACACGATCCTTCAGATTTCCCCACAAGAAGACGTCCAGGAGGGCTTAGATCAGTATGAATAATTGATATTTATTATCACTCATGGGCACTGAACGAATGGACAACGTCATGATCCTAGCATAGTCTCGTTTCATAAGTACATAAGTACACCGGTGGAACAGACAGTAGGTTCTCTCACAATAGGTTCAAAGCTCTCGAAGTTCAGAGATCTCATATAACTGCAAATAGCCTAGACGATTACCAGCCATTTCCTCATAACCTTAAGTCAGGCAAACGCGTATAGGTGGGGCGGGCAAATGGGTAAGAATTTAGCAGGTAACTCGCCCGGTGTTGTCTATGCTGACTGATAATAAATTGATTTGATTAGTTGCGAACAGTAACTCTTCCTTCAGAAGAAGAATTCACATACGTGAAAAAGCTGTTTGAGGACGGGGTAAGAAAACAAGCTTTTACACGTATGTGAATTCTTCTTTTGAAGAAAGAGTTACTGTTAATGTATTATCAATCAGCATGGGCTCAGTCAATGCAAAGCGAGCAATCTGATAATTTCTGACCAATTTGCCCGCATATATCAGTTGCCATAACTTCAAATAAATATTATTTAAACAACATGTAACAGTAACCCTTGTAATCTGCTCCGTACAGACTTTTTTATCAATAACAAAAGTCACCCTCCCCAAAAAAAATTATTTGATGAAATTCCATCAAATATTGATTTTATTGCGAACAAACGATTTTCCTATAGGAATTTAACATGGGGAGTTAATTTCCAAATTTTGTCGTTTTTTGATTTTGAAGGATAAAAAAAACGAAAAAATTTGGAAATTGACTCCGAAACGTGGCGAGATAGCTTGAAAATGATGTAACTAAGAAAATCGGTCCACAAATAAAAATAAATGTTTTAAACAAATTTATTTTTAGTCCCCATTTTTAGTTTCCCAAAGGAAAATTGTTTTTTCCCAATAAAATCAATATTTGATGGAATTTCATAAACTAATTTTTTTTGCGGAGGGTGATTGTTTTGTAAAAGTACTTACTTTTATTTTTTTTTTAGATTTAATGTGTTTAATAGCCAAAAGTTCGTCGGCAGAAAAACGTGGAACAGACAATAGTAGATAGGTGTACCCGGGTAACCAATGCCTTCGATGACGTTCCGTCGGCCTAGCGGCGTCACATGACGTTACCGAGTGACGCAACGTAAATAAGTACACGTTCCTTTCAACAAAACACATGTTATATTTGCTCAGCCTTTAACATTGAATGTTAATTAGTACCATAATGTCATCATTATTATATCGATGGTCTAGTAACATAAGGTCAGTAACATAAGGTCGTAACTGCTATGCAGTTACGACCTTATGTTACTAGACCATCGATATGTATTAGGCCATGAAAAGGTAATTTGGTCCTCAGACACGTGATTTGCGGAATGTGTCGCTGGAGGACGGGTTTGTTGAATACATTTTTGTTTGTTTGATATGTTCGCCTCTATTTTTTTTCAAGTCGCCAGATGTATATTTTCTTTTTAGAAACCTAAGTTAATATAACGTCTTTAGATGTGCAAAATCACCAGATTTTCGTCAGACATGAATTAATCTAGCAAATCTTTTCCATTTTGCATGGTAACGTTTTTAATGACCATGTGGCAAATTTACAGTACGGTTTTATTTCTCAATGGCGATAAAATGCTCGACGCGCAGTGATTTTTTCTGACGCGGCGATATCTGAGAACAGAAGTACATTCCTACCTTATTATGGCCTTACATGTATACGAGTCAAGCCATGTACCTAGGATGACCAATTTCATGATAAATATTTACAAAATGTACTACATTTTGTGTAGGTTACGTCCCAGCTGTGTCCGTCATAGTTACTTCGACGTCATTAGAGAAAGTATCACAGCTTCTGTAACTATTTGTCATGGGAACCGCCCATCTTCCTAGGTACGCAATCACATGGCTTGTTTCATATACATGTACCGGGTTTAGCGAATAGTAGGTTAGTGCCGTGAATGGAAATACATATCTGGCAAGGCTTAGGAAACGAGATGGGCGAGGCTCTGCCATTCACGGCCTAATCCATTCTAACCTACTATTCTATTTATCCCGTCAACACCTACAAATAGCATTAAAATGCAATAAAAATAACCCCAGCCACCGCACATATTCATACATGCAATAAAAATAACCCCAGCTACCGCACATATTGCGACGGGTGCGTACGCACCCCCCTAAATTCGCCGAGGTCCGCTATTTTTCAAACAGTAATCTCAACAAATCTTGAAATGCATTAATATATAGGTAATTTGCATGAAAATGTCACAATTTACCACCGTTGAAATCCGAATTTAGATGACATAAGGGGGGGGGGGGGGTGCGTCAGGGGCGAGCCCCATGTAGTGGCGCGAGTACGGTAGGCGTACTCGCGCCACTACATGGGGCTCGCCCCTGACGCACCCCCTTAAATTTGTTAAACCTAGATGGCCTGAAATGCACTCTCCTGCATTTTATGTCATTTAAATTCGGATTTCAACGGTGGCATTTTCATGCAAATTACCTGTATATTAATACATTTCAAGATTTGTTGAGATTACTGTTTGAAAAATAGCGGACCTCGGCGAATTTAGGGGGTGCGTACCCGTTGCACTGCGTACGGGCCTAAAATGTTCGTAAGTTCACATTTAGGATCGTCTGGAAACTTTCATTGATGGATTCACATGTATTGAGCATATGCAGCCTATGCTCAATAAATGTAAATCCAATAATTGTTCACACGAAAACATTGTTAATGTGAAATGTGCCGACTATCATAAGTTTGCACTTACGAACATTTTAGTGTACAAAGTTTAGTGAAACCACCCTCAGAATTGTGCCATCAACTGACAAAGAGCAGTACATGTACTTGTTAACCTTATAATTGATAAAATTCTGTCTGACGTGATATCTCGGGAAATATTCGTACGGATGTCAGTGGCGTTAGTGTTCGAGAATATAATCCTAAGCACGCGTCATCACTTTTCCTAGATTGATTTACCGAACACACAAGAGACGAATTACAGAGAATGTGAGAACCTGTGGCTAGAGCTCGGCCGCGGCGATGAACAGAACATAATCCTAACCACACATCATCTGTTTTCATAAATTGGTTTACAGAACACGCAAGCGATATTAAGGATCACGGAATAAGCGGTAGCTATTGCCTGTTTCACGTTTTGCTGCCGACCTACATGTACAGTGAAACTCTCTAAACCGGACACCCTGGGAGGTCCGGTTTCGAGAGGTTTCACTGTAGATCAAGCATTTTATCATTCTGAGCCATACATTGTAGTGCTGTGTACTATGCGATCTTGAACAGACATTATCACCTGAGATAAATGACCAAGAAACTCATGAAAAATAAGATCACATCTGTTTTCTTGTTCCACTGCACATGTATGTTTGGCTCTTAACCCTTACTACGCTGAATTAAATGTTGTCGTCTGCTGGAAATGTTTTATTTTCAATATTTCTCGACAAAAACCTGGTTTTGACAGGACATGAGAATCGTCTCCAGTGGAGATGATTCTCATGTGCTGACAAAACCAGTTTTTTGTTAAGAATTAAAGCAAAAATGAAAAACAGCAAACGGCAATTTCCGTCAACAGCGTAAGAAGGGTTAAACCCATTCAATCTTAAAACATATTTCAATGTAAGTACCTTTTCATCAAAAACAAAGTCACCCTTCCTAACTTTTCATTTGATGAAATTCATTAAATATTGATTTTATTGAAGACAAACTGTTCCTATGGGAATTTAACATCGGGGCTAAAAGTATAATCTTTTCAAAATCATTTTAGAATTGGTGGATTGATTTTCAAATCTAACTTTTGTTATCTTAGTTAAATAATTTCCAAGCTATCTATTCCGATTTCCGTGTCACTTTCCAGATTGTTTGTTTTTTGTTTTTCGACACTCTTCGTGACTTTCCAACTCCTTTTTGCCAATTTTATTCCATAGCAAATTTGTTTTTTCGCAATAAAATCAATATTTGATGGACTTTTATAAATATAAATAAAAGTGGGAGGAGGGCTTTTTTGTTATTGAAAATATACTTAGTAATGCATTTGTTTTTAGATTTAATGTGCTTAACCCTTTGAACCCGAAAGCCCGCTATATCGGTTTATGCAAACAGTGCAGATCCAGATGAGCCGGCTCGTAACGAGCCGTCTCATCAGGATCTGCACTGTTTGAAAGTAATTTTCATATTTTTGAGAACAACAAATACCCTCTTTTTATAAATGGAATAGTCTGAAAATCATTTTGCGATGATTGGATTGGTTGCAAAATTAACATATCGCAGCCCATTCAGTTACATAGGGGTGAAAGGGTTAATAGCCAAAAGTAGGTCGGCATAACTATGTGGACTAGACACTGCAGTCGACGCCCTGTCAGTGTCTCGTGACATACTGCGACATTCACTGAATAAGACATGCGCACGCGGAGAAGGAATTGACGTCAAAACCTCTAAGTGGCTGTGACTGGAGATATAGAGAATAATAGGTTAGTGCCGTGAATGGGTACACATATCTGGCAAGGCTCAGGAAACGGGATGGGCGAGGCTCTACCGAGCACATCTCGTTTCCGTGCCGCGCCAGATATGTTTTCCCATTCACGACACTAACCTACTATTCTATTTATCCCGTGAACACCTACAAATGACTGTAAAATGCAAAAATATAACCACAGCCACTGCACATATTATTCATACGCAATGATTAGGTCGTATTGACTTGATATCAAAAACGTTTCACGGCACCGTGTTTCACGGTACATACGCACTGTGTTGACGGGATAAATTAGGCCTATTGGCATTTGCGGGCAATCTAATTGCTGATCTGTCACTAACAAATATAGCCTATGACATTTCACGCCAATCGAGTTTTAGGGGGCCGTTTTTACGGAGCTCCGCAGGGGACATGGATTTTTTTTATTAATTCCTTCCCACGAAATAACAATTCGTTCCCACGAAATAACGATTCGTTCCCTCAATTAAACAATTCGTTCCCACGATGTAACAATCGGTTCGCTCGAATTAACAATTCGTTCCCACGAAATGTCAATTTGTTCCCTCAATTTAACAATTCTTTCCCTCGAATTAACAATTCTTTCCCACGATATAACAATTCGTTCCCACGAATTAACAATTCGTTCCCGTGGGAACGAATTGTTATTTCGTGGGATCGAATTGCTCAATTGAGGGAACGAATTGTTATTTCGTGGGAACGACGAATTAATAAAAAACAAGAACTGCGTCTGTTGAACGCGGATGCCACCTGCAGCATATTTGAGAAACTGTGACAAAGTGGTTAAGTCATTTAAGTAACCTGGTGAACGTGAAAAGGCGATGGTCATATACATTATGAAAAGGCAGGTGTGGCACACATACCAATGAATGAAGTGTTGAAGTATTGAAGCGATTAAGCAGGAACTTATGTAGATGATATGGCCAGTTTGAGAAACTGTGACGAACTGGTTAACATAAAATTGTTAAGTCATTTAAGTAACCTGGTGAAGGTCAAAAGGCGAAGGTCATATAAATTATGAAAAGGCAGGTGTGGCACACATACCAATGAATGAAGTGTTGAAGTATTGAAGCGATTAAGCAACTTATGTAGATGATATGGCCAATTTGAGAAACTGTGACGAACTGGTTAACCAAAACTGTTAAGTCATTTAAGTAACCTGGTGAAGGTCAAAAGGCGAAGGTCATATAAATTATGAAAAGGCAGGTGTGGCACACATACCAATTAATGAGGTGTTGAAGTATTGAAGCGATTAAGCAACTTATGTAGATGCTATGGCCAGTTTGAAAAACTGTGACAAAGTGGTTAACCGAAAAGTGTGACGGACGGACGGACAGACGGACAGACGGACGGTCCAAACACTATATGCCACCCGTTTCTTCGAAACCTGGTGGCATAAAAAGAAGTCTACGTCCCATGCGGGGCTCTGTACGTTTCAATACACATTATACGACTAAAATGTTCGAAAGTCACAGATTATGATTGTCTGTAAATTTCACATTAATAATGTTTTCTTGTAAACGATCATTGGATTTACATTTATTTCATATGCAGCCTATGGTCAAGAAATGTAATTGCATAAATTGAAATTTCCAAACGATCTAAAAGTTGCACTTACGAAAACGTTAGTCGTACGAAGTTTAGTGAAACGGTCCCCTGATGTGTGCGTTGTGAAATAGAGCCATTGTATGACAGTTGTGGCCAGTCCAACTGCCAATTTGTGACTAAGACGGACATAGCTGGGACGTCTGACATTTGTGACCAGTATACGTCCTTATCTGTAACTATACATACACCGTTGTACAAGCATTGCGCCTTAGTGACGGATCATCTATAGTCTGTTTCACGAAAGCTGCCCAAATTTTACGGCTATATAGACAATTCAAAAACAATATTATTTTCGATAATATTAATTTAAAGGAAACTTTAAGAATGAGCCTTCTTTTTATTTCGTGAAATTCGGTCAAATATTGATTTTATTACGAAAAATTGATTTCTCTATGGGAATTTAACATGAGGGAAAAAGTGGTAAGGAAGTGTGGGAGGAGTCAAAAAACGAAAATATTTGGAAATTGACTCCGAAACCTAACTAGATAGCTTGGATATGATCTAACTAAGAAAACAAAAGTTAAATTTTAAAAATCGGTCCAGTATTTCTAAAATTCAAAAAAATTTCCGCATGTTAAATCCCCATAGACATCTTCACGGAGTGAAGATGTCTATGGGGATTTAACATGGGGAAATTTTGTTTTCGCAATAAAATCAATATTTGACCAAATTTCACGAAATGAAAAGAAGGCTCATTCTTAATTTTTCCTTTAATTTAATATTATCAAAAACAATATGGTTTTTTAATTGTTTATATAGCCGTAAAATTTGGGAAGCTTTCGTGAAACAGACAGTAGTGCCTTGTCTGCAACTGCCACCACAGGTTCTTGAATAACCGTTCATATTTCGGTGTTTTATGGATTATTTCGATATATCTGATGCTTTGGGTGCATTGTTACCAACATACAATTTACGTCACCTCCCGCGAATTACACGTATTTTGCCAGTATAAAAGAGGTCCGAAAGTTCAGAACGGTGAATGTGTAGATAATTGACGATTTATGTCGTGTGTAGTGATTAAGCATTAGTAATTGCACAAAAGTATGAAAATTATCCCAAACCAACAAAATGCACACTAATCCACCAAAATACATATATGACACCAATATAATGATTGTCTTTTCAAACACCTGTGGCTGCCACTGGTGAAATGTGGCATATGACATTTGTAGCCAGTCTACGTGGAACTGCCGATCTGTGACGATGAATGGCATTCATTCATTCGGCTTGTAGTTAAGGGTGGGAAATGGCGCGAACACTTTCCATACCCCGTCGATGAATGACAGAAGTTGGCATGTTAACATATGTGGCCTGTCTAACTGTGTGTCTAATATGTGGCATATCGATGGTCTAGTAACATAAGGTCGTAACTGCTATGCTTTAGCAGCAGGTCGTAACTGCTATGCTTTAGCATAGCAGTTACGACCTTATGTTACTAGACCATCGATATGGTATTTGAGACATGCCATGTGATTTTGTACCTACATGAGATGTGCGATTGATCATGAAAACTATTTACAGAAATTGTGATATTTTTTTGTAAATGATATCGAAAGTAGACAACATTTTCATAGCAAATGCGGAATAATATTTCTAATTTTGTCACCTTTCGACGTCATTTACGTAAATCTTACATTTTGTAAATAGTTTTCATGAAATAACACACAAATTCTCGCGCACAAAATCAACTGGCTTGTCTCATCTACGGCAAATCATGCCCCTGGGGCCCGTTTCACTAAACTTCGTACGACTAAAATGTTCGCAAGTGCACAATTATGATAGTCTGTAAATTTCACATTAATAATGTTTTCTTGGTAAACATGGTAAACACTTATTGGATTTACATTTATTTACCATTGGCTGCATATGCTCAATAAATGTAATCCCATCAATTGAAATGTCCAGACTATCCTAAATTTGCACTTACGAACATTTTAGTGAAACCACCGCCCTGGTGACCAGCAACGTGATACTCATGATGGCTGTGTCCAGGCTAGAGACATAAATACCATACAAAATCTAACAAAAACCTTGGTCCAGGCTAACTACGGTTTCGTGACTACGAATGATGACTGGGTGTTTTGACATTTGTCTCCCATCAAGCCACGTATGTGAGGCTATTTCTGGAGATAATGGAGGTGTGGTCTTTGTGGTCAATCTCCTTCCTGATATACGACTGCGGCTGGATGAATTGCACACATGGTAGCTTGATGATAGTCCAGTAGCCGATTTCACCAACATTGCAAAGTATACTTATCTAGCAAAATATACTTTGAGGGAGTAATCATTTAATTTTCCTGAAATTTCATACGGAACTAACGGTTGCATATATTTGATGATTACAAGTATGCAGAATTACTATACTGAATTTATTACATTATCACAGCCATTTTGGCTGTGATAATGTAATAAATTCAGTATAATAAAAATTAATAAATTTATCCTTAAATTGAAAATTTCTCCCTCAAAGTATACTTTTCTAGAAAAGTATACTTTGCAATGTTGGTGAAATAGGCACCTGATATATCTGTCTGAAGCCTGGTACAATGGGAATTACCTTTTTTAGTGAGGGATCATAGCTAGTTATCTCCCGACGATTTTATTTATAGAAAGCCGGTCCAAATTATGTAGTTTAGGGCCTTATTGATTGTAAAATAGGACAAATTCAGCATGATTTGTTGTAAAGGTTAGACCACACCAGATAGGTTTACTATATAATTTAACCGAATGCCATCCAATAAGACCACTCTCTCCTACTTACACTATTCGTATGGATGATGTGGGACCTACTTGTACATGCCATGCAGCCAGTCTGTACTGGTTCTGCATGCATTAAACAATAGGTTCACTTACTCCTAAGAAAGAAAAATCCAACCTCATCATATCCCCCAATATTGTTTACATTTTTTCGCCACGGAAACTCTGTTTACATCACGTGACCAACAGGTTCAGTGTTTTCTTATAAATGCAACAAATATGCTGAAAACTGGTGTTAAAAGCACCCTAAAATGTTCCTCAAGTGAAACTGGGTAGTAATGGATCAAGATTTGCAAGCAAGCTGTGGCTGTGACCTCAAAACGCCCGCACTATTTGTTTATACCGGACTACTTATGCCCCGATTTCGCACCATTTGGTATAGTCTAACCTAAAAAGGAGCTATTATAGTGATTATGACTAGTGTTGATCCGGGCTATTCTACATATCTACGCAATCTGTAGTCTATTTCACCAACATTGCAAAGCATACTTTTCTAGCAAAGTATACTTTGAGGGATAAATTTTCAATTTTAGGATAAATTTATTAATTTTTATTATACTGAATTTATTACATTATCACAGCCATTATGGCTGTGATAATGTCATACATTCAGTATAATAATTCTGCATACTTTTAATCATGAAATACATGCATTTGTTAGTTCTATTTGAAATAATGCATTTCAGGAAAAATAAATGATTACTCCCTCAAAGTATACTTTGCTAGAAAAGTATATTTTGCAATTTTGATGAAATCGGCTACTGATCTGGGACTTCATTATTTGACAGATTAACATTTTCACACGTATTAATGCTATTGTAATCAGCGTAGACTCAGATCAGACTGCACAGATGCGTAGTCTGATCTGGGTCTACTCTGTTCGCAAACATCAAATGTACGTGCTATATAGTAAGACAAATACATCATAGGACCGGATCTCTATAAATAGATTTGCAAAGGGACATAACTAGCTACGATCCCTCTTTGTATATTATGTAGTTTGCGTAACGCATACTGTGTTGGTTGGTCTATAGGTTTCGAATATGGCAGTTATCTACGACGCTTATTAGTGCGAAAAGCGCTATAATAATAATTATGATAATGACGGAAATCGTTCTTAAGACTTTCTTAGATGTGCAATTTCCATGCGGCTTATTACTACTATCTCAATGGAAATCGGTCCTAAGGCAGATATTCTTAAATGAGTTTTGCCAATAAACCGTAACAGATATTATATCCAGAGAGCTCCGATCCGATACAAAGCTAAGTCTAAGGCAGACTAAGATGCTTTATCGACTTTCCGTGTTCCCAGGTGCATACATACCGACAACAATTGCGATGATTTCCACAATGTACATGTACATGTTTATATGTACAGTGGAACCCCTCTAAACCGGACACCCTGGGAGGTCCCCAGGGTGTCCGGTTTAGAGAGGTTCCACTGTTAAACAGACAGATGAATACTTCAATACACGCGTGGCTGCTTAGCGATCATGAACAGACAGTATTATCGGAGGTAAGTGGCAATGTAACATATCTAAATTAAACTCAACTAACTTTCCTCTGTGTCCGGCTTAGATGGGGTTCTACTGTACAAGTTATTTGACTTGTACGTGGCTATATGCCACTCGTTCCGCCGCGCAAAGATATAGCGCTCCTGCTCATAAAGTCGCGCAAATCGTACGCTACGGTACTCGTGCACATACAGTGAAACCTCTCTAAACCGGACACACTGGGGACCTCCCAGGGTGTCCGGTTTAGAGAGGTTCCACTGTAAATCAGGCATTTCATCATTCTGAGCCATAGCTGTGTGCTATGCGATCATGGACATACATTTTCACCTGAAATAAACGACCAAGAAACACATGAAAAAAAAGATCACAGGTTTTCTTGGTGTCCAGTGTAGAGAGGTTCCACTGTATTCACATACAAATCAAATACCCTTTCTATTATATACGTACATTACTCATACATTATATACGCCTCGAAAATATAAATGAGTAAACAAATTAGTGATGATTTAGAAGGAACTGTGAGGTGAAACGTAGTTCCGGCACTGACCAATATGGCCTCACGAGACGTCAATATGGAACAAATATTGACGGCTTGCGTTACATTGTGTTCCAATGGGAAACGAACTTACGTTGTATGTATATAACATGAATAACTATAGCCGGACTCTGGTATATGTATTACCACCCTTCCTTTTCGCTGATACTGATTTTAAAAAAATGCAGTATTGTCAGTAAATGGCGTCGAAAGCACAGGTTGAAATGACATTAAATATAAATACATTAAATATACAAAAAAGCATCAATAAGTGAAACAAAGTAATCTAACAAAAATATTTACTCCCTCCTATGCACATTAACGTGTTATAAGATGGAGTAAACAATGTTAGCTTTTTTTCTCTCACCTATTGATGCTTTTAGGTATATTTAATGTATGTATAGACCTTGGCTCGTTACTTCAACCTGTGATCGAAAGTTGACACAGAGCTTTATTGCAATCCGCATGAGTTCAGAACTGTTTGTCAATTGTCAATCATCTCTCCAATTTAATGTTGAAAATTACATTTCATACAGTTGTCACTGGCTATGCATGCATACTGTTAATGGGCAATATGTATCATTCACGCCGACATGTGAACATGTTTTGACAGCGCACGAGAATCGTCTTTAAGACGATTCTCATGTGCTGCCAAATCAATGTTTTGTAACAAAATACATACAGCACGAATACAACGTTCAACAGATTAGATTTACTTAAAATAGTTCCCACTAAGCAGATTATAAATTTGCCTAATCCTGTTTACGAACCGCAAAGAAAGTATAGATATGCCGCCAAAAAGGCCCTTATTACAACGTGTGTGACAACTGCATTCGTTGGCACAGATGAACGTATAATGGTGTTTTTTAAATGTTGGAGGAAACCGGACCACTCGGGAAAAAACACCACCATACCGTCTCCGGTACTGCCCCTGTGATGAAAGATGCAGGACACCCTGGGAGGTTAGAGGTTTCACCGTAAATCAGGTAGTTGGTCATTCTCAACAAAAGTTGTGTGCTATGCGATCACGAACGGACATTATCACCTGAGACAAAAAAAAACAAGAAACTCATCAAAAATAAGTTCACAGGTGTTTTTTTCGTGTCCGGTTTAGAGAGGTTTCACAGTATATTTGTTGAGAGATAGATTGATACTTTGTTTGCGTTTCACCATTTGTACGATACTACATTAAACAAGATATGCATGTATATACATCGCACAATTGCCATTCTAAAAAATCATGACGAGAGACGACAGGCAATATATCTTACTTAACATCTTATGAACTTGAAAATGGCGTCATCGCCTGTTCTGTTAAAATAAACATAAAAACGCAATTCTTATAAAAGGACAGATTAACCTGTATCACATGACACTACATGGTAACTTCTCTAAACCGGACACCCAGGGTGTCCGGTTTAGAGAGGTTCCACTGTACTTAAGTACTCCGTGTACACTGTTTTTGTCATTTTCAACCATGAACAGACACGAAAATGAAATTAATTACAGCGAAACCCATCTAAATGGAAGGAACACAATGGAGTCCACATGGTGTCCGGTTTAGAGAGGTTCCACTGTAGCTCGTTACAAATTACGACAACACCGGGCAAAACATTTTATTTCCCTCGGTTCCAACGATGTTACACCATTGCGTACGAGAGTATGTCTTTCTATTAATTCGCAAACAACGGCGGTTGCCCGAGAGCCCTCTGTCCTCTAGACACGTATTTCCAAGAATTAAGGGGTCAGTGGAATAAAGGGAGCCAACCCTCTCATGGAGTTAGCCCCCTTCTTCCACCGGCCCCTTAAATTGCCGCAACTGTACTCGGCTACCTGAACTCAGCAAACATTGACCCCGATCAATTTAGAATAGAACGAGAAGTATAATTAGCAGCCGCATATAGCATCAATTCTGATAGCTTGATCTTGGAATTAATGGAAATCATACCGCGTTCAGGCTATAAGAAATAGTATAACGAATCGTATATGAGTGATGATGTACTATGGTATGTATTAAACCGGTGTACTTATGTCATAAGAAACGAGACTATGCTAAGATCATGACGTTATTCCATTCTTTCGGTGCACATGAGTGATAATCTAATATGAAATCAGTAAGCTCGTTTAATAAATATCAATTATTCATACTGATCTAAGCCCCCTTGACGTCTTCTTGTGGGGATATCTGAAGAATCGTGTGAATAATCCTACTCCAGCAACTACTAATGAATTAAAGGCAGCCATCAAGAGAGAAATGCGGAAAATAAGCCAGGAAACATGTGCTAGTGTCATCAGGAACTTCATACAGCGGCTTGACGTCATTATGACCCAGAATAGACGTCATGTCGAGCATTTGCTGTAAAACAGACTATTAGTGCCATATACTTGTATGATACATCAAACAAAATGATATTATGTTTGCTATAAGATTGTGCGTTTCATTTTATTCTAGCAAAGTATACTTTGAGGGAGCAATCATTGATTTTTCCGAAATGCATTATTTCATTCAGAACTAATGATTGCATATATTTGATGATTACAACTATGCAGACTTATTATACTGAATTTATTACATTATCACAGCCAAAATGGCTGTGATAATGTAATAAATTCTGTATAATAAAAATTAATAAATTTATCCTAAAAGTGAAAATTTCTCCCTCAAAGTATACTTTGCTGGGAAAGTATACTTTGCAATGTTGGTGAAATAGGCTACTGATTATCTATCGTAACTATAGACGTAAATGTGTCTACTCCAATTGTGCTATCTCACACGATACTTTATGTGACATTCGTCTGTTCGCCAATAAAATGTATACACAAGGGTCATTGAGCGGGAGATTATGAAAATCGATCGTTTTTCTCATTTATAACACTAGTTATGACGACCAGTTTAATTGCTGCTAGTTAGTCACCCAGACAATTGCGTATGCTCAGTGGAATCCCTCTAACCCGGACACAGGGTGTCCGGTTTAGAGAGGTTCTACTGTAAAACAGACAGATGACTACTTCAAGACACGCATGGCTGCTGTGCGATCATAAACAGACAGTGTTATCGGAGATACATGTACGTGTATTTGGCAATGCAACATATCTAAATTAAGCTCAACAATTTTTCCCTGTGTTCCATTTAGAGGGGTTATACTATAGTATACTGTCTGTTCCACGTTTTGCTGCCGACGAACTTTTGGCTATTAAACACGTTAAATCTAAAAAATAATTAAAAGCAAGTACTTTTTTATCAATAACAAAAAGGTCACACTCCCCAAAAAAATGTATTTGATGAAATTCCATCAAATATTGATTTTATTGCGAAAAAACGATTTTCCTATGGGAATTTTAGTTTTATTGCAATCAGCAGTATCAAAACATGTATGCGCAAGCATTTGACTTTTCTGGTTTATGCCGATATTGACCTTTGAAGTGTTTACTAATATAATAGTACGGGTACGGCTGCCACTTGGAAAAGACCAGATGTTGACAAGGCAGGCAATGCAATTATATATGAATTAGATATGAATTATATATGAATTTCTCTGGACATAGTAACATTGCAAGTATTCTCTTCATGTAAACTGCTCCAGACATATATGCCCAGAAAACATGTACTAACACTTACCATTTTCGGATCATCTTGTATTTACGAGTGGATATTCTTATCAAAAGACATAAATATGTATATAAATGATGTTTTCGTACGAAAATATAATAATAGCCAGTACAACTGTTGAAATGGCTTGTACTCCGCGAATGCTTTGACGTGTAGCATGATATATTTTGACTTACAGCCAAATTGGCGGCCATCTTGGATTTACAATTATTAAAATTCCTTCACATTTTCTAATATTTCTAGGAATATACAAATAAATATTCTTCTTCAGACGTTAATTATGGTGTTTGTGACAAAAATATATATTTGTACGTATCATTATCGAAGAGTCATCTTCGGTCAACCTGTAAATTACCTCAATAATAACCATAAAAGGTCAAATTCGTGGGGGTGCCCACGCCTGTTCGAAAGCTTACACATCATTGTAGAGGTTAGTCAGTATGTATACCTATTTGTAACAAAAATATGCCAGCAAAACCTTAATGGAGGCCTTTGATGGGATGTGGCCTGCTGTCTACTAATCAATCAGCGGTGGTATATTCATATACAGTGGAACCTCTCTAAGCCGACAGCAAGAACACACATGTGATCTTATTTTTAATGAGTCTTTGGTCATTGATCTCAGGTGATAATGTATGTTCATGATCGCATAGCACACACCTATGGCACAGAATGATTAAATGTCGGATTTACAGTGAAACCGCTCAAAGCCGGACACCCTGGGGACCTCCCAGGGTCTCCGGTTTACAGAGGTTTCATTGTATATACATTTTTGCCGGTGTAATGGTGACCTTGGAAATCCTCAGATGTCGTTGATACGTAAATGATATATGATTATTTTGGTGAATTACCTTACTTGATAGTAAGCTTTCCTTCCGCATTCATACGAAATGTTGAATTTTGCAGCAACCTGGGGGCCGTTTCACTAAACTTCGTACGACTAAAATGTTCGTAAGTGCACAATTATGATAGTCTGTAAATTTAACATTAACAATGTTTTCTTGTAAATAATTATTGGATTTACATGTATTGAGCATAGGCTGCATATGCAGCCTATGCTCAATACATGTAAATCCATCAATTGAACTTTCCAGACGATTCCAAATTTGCACTTACGACCATTTTAGTCGTACGAAGTTTAGTGAAACGGCCCCCAGGAACCCACTCTTCCAACGTTTCGGCATAACGCCTTTATCAAGGAATAATTTTCTACTAAACGCTAAGTGACATCCATTTTATAGTGCACAATGTTTATCTCATTTGGCATCCATTTTAGATTTCACAATGTTCAATATGTGCAGACTAACTACACAAGTAATGCTGATGAATTTGGTATTGGTGGACTCGTGGTGTTAACGGCTGGAACATCGTCATCATTAAAAGGAAGAAACCGCAGTCATATTGATGAAAAATAAGATTGACCTGAGAGCTCATGGGCGCCGCCATTGCTGCAGTGTAAACAATAATTCACGTGACCCCATACCCTGATAATACGATACATCAAGTTGCAGGGCAATTGCACGTATCTGTATATATTGATGTGAACGGAGAAATTGGTGAAAAGTGTAGCTACTGATAAAATAGTACACTCAAGCACAGTCCAGCCTGATTACGATCTGTAGCCTATCTCACCAACATTGCAAAGTATACTTTTCTAGCAAAGTATACATTGAGGGAAAGATTTTCAATTTTAGGATAAATTAATTAATATTTATTATACTTAATTTATTACATTATCACAGCCATTTTGGCTGTGATAATGTAATAAATTAAGTATAATAATTATGCATACTTTTAATCATCAAATATATGCAGTTGTTAGTTCTATGTGAAATAATGCATTTCCGGGAAAATAAATGATTACTCCCTCAAAGTATACTTTGGTAGAAAAGTATACTTTGCAATTTTGATGAAATCGGCTACTGGATTACTTGTTAGAAGCATGACGGGTGTTTCATTGATCAAATAGCGAACAGTGCATATCCTGATCAGACTGTGCAAATGCACAGGCTGGTCTGGATCTACACTGGTCGCAAAACCCATCAGCCCCATTTCTCCAGTCACAGTCATGTATCCTGTAATTGTACAATAGAATATATTCACGATAATTCTCAGCAATAACAAAGAAACAAGTCGCAGAATTGTCTTTCGTTAATTAGCGGATATAAAGCTTGCACATACAGTCATGTACATAGATAGAGATGCCAAAATCTTTCTTACACCTATATACAGTTGCATTCAGCTACAGCATGGGAAATCACGTGACCAAATGGCGACAAATTCAAAAAATTCAAAAGTTGCCAATATTTGCCAAAGCAACAACCACAAACGAACCAGATAAAGTGTTTTATTTTACCGGCTACATTTAATCAGATGTATGAATATCATACGAAATGTTCGTTTTAATGTAGAACACGCTGGCATAGTTACTGTCTACTGTCTGTTCCACGTTTTGCTGCCGTTGGCCATTACACTATTACATCTAAAAAGTATTTAAATGTAAATACTTTTTCATCAATAACAAAAAGGTGACCCACCACAAACTGTTTTATGTTATGAAATTCCATCAAATAATTATATTATTGCGAAAAACATTATCCTATGGGAATTTAACATAGGGTGCTGAAAATATATTTTTTTAAAAATAATTTTGGAATTAGTGAGTGGACCGAAAATCTAACTTTTGTTTTCTTAGTTACATAATTTCTAATCTATCTAACCAGGTTTCGGAGTTAATTTTCACAATTTCTTTCTTCGCAATACAATTTTATTTTCAATACAACTTTCATCGATAACATAACAATTGGGGAGGGTGACTTTTGTTAGTGACATGTATACATTCGTAAATCACATAGGACATTTGTTGTCATAAACACCGCGGTTGTATCGACCTTTAACACATATTTGTATTTTCTAAGTGTTTACACAAATCACGAAACTGTGACAAAAATAAGTAAACATACATGTATCAACATGATCAGTAGACTACATCAAATAGAATGTCAAATAAAACGTATTTTTGACAGAAATGGGAAAATACTTTGAATAGTCAATCGGATTCGTTTTCATCACCTGATCGCTCGTATCGGGTTTTATTTCAGATTAGTATGTCTGGTAAATGTCGGTCCTATTTATAATTGCGTGCTCAATACGTAAATCAGGTCTGGCGTTTGTGATGGGCATTTTATACTATTTTCGACACCAGACAGCAATGCTGTGCCATTATATCCAAAGTGCACTCAGTCTGGTAAAATGACTTCCCGTTATTATCACAATCTTTGACACATGTGCGGGTATTAACACAGCTCGTGTGCAAGGTGTGTACATGAGGGTGTGATAACTACTGTCTATTTCACGAAAGCTGCCCAAATCTTACGGCTATATATATAATTCAAAAACAATATTTTTTTCGATAATATTAAATTAAAGGAAAATTTAAGAATGAGCCTTCTTTTTATTTGCACTTGTGTTGACAACGTTTATAGTTTGTTTACTTTGACCTGTCATTGAGAGTATAGAAAGAAAGCAAAAGTCAGATTAAAGTGAAAATACATGTAAGAATATATGCTAAAGCTCGCGGATTATCTCCTCAAAACAACCGCATTATTTATTTTATACAGGACTACTTTTGCATACCATACCCCCTTGGCGATTTCGCATCATTTATTGGTCTCTAACCATCAGTGAAATTCGTGATCGCGGTTGATCACAACCCTAATTATCCCACTTCGCCCATATTCCCGACTTTTATCTGCGGGTTATTGCTAAACCAGTAGCCTATTTCACCAACATTGCAAAGTATACTATTCTAGCAAAGTAAATTTTCAATTTAAGGATACATTTATTAATTGTTATTATACTGAATTTATTACATTATCACAGCCAAAATGGCTGTGATAATGTAATAAATTCAGTATAATAATTCTGCATACTTTTAATCATCAAACATATGTAGTCGTTATTTCTGTATGAAATAATGCATTTCAGGAAAAATAAATGATTACTCCCTCAAAGTATACTTTGCTAGAAAAGTATACTTTGCAATGTTGGTGAAATCGGCTACATATATGGTACGGGTATGGGGTGGGATAAATGTGACTCTGACTGGAAAATGAGGCTCATGGGTTTTGCGACAAGTGTAGATCCAGATCAGCATATGCATCGACACTGTCTGATCAGGATCTGCGCTGTTCGTCATTCCATCAATGAAACCGGTGACACGCTCCTAACAAGACGTATAGATCATTAACCCGACCGACCCTATTTTTTCGCGCCGACCCTACACTTTTTTTCGTCATATCGGTATGTTTTTGGATAACAACAGTATATTTTCACTAACCCATGTGGGTTAACATATCCAGTACAAAAAGTGTGTTAGCGGAAACAAACCTTTTTTTTTTGGCCTTATGAGGCTACGGAAACCTGCTATTTGATCAGGAGATACAGTGGTTACAAATCACATACGCCTCATTTTTCAAGATACATCCACACATTACTCCGGGAGGGTTGTCCGCAAGTACGATCGCTAATCCGCTCGCTGAAGCTGGCGGATTATCTCCTAGTACATGCGGACGAATTGTGCTCCAAGTATTACCAACGTGCATGATCACGTGGTTACAACAACAACAACGTCGCCCACTCCAAAGTAAGTATTATTTGATATGTTCCTTAATATGCAACGGATTTTGATGAAATATTGCGCAGCAAACGCGTCTTCGTGAGCTGCATTTGGTGGTCTAGGGAGTTTGGCACAGACTTATGTCGTTTTTGCGAAGAATCGATTTCTGGAGACACGGAAATCGATTCTTCGCAAACACGGCAGAAGCTTGGGCGAAAATAAAGAGACGACCAAATGCAGCTTAACAAGATGCGGTTGATGCGCCATATTTCATCAAAATCCGTTACGTAATACGGACACTATAAAATAATACGTACTTTGAATCGGTACTTGTTGTTGTTGTTAGTACCACGTGATCATACACCTTGCTTACGTGTTATTGGGAGTTTGTCCGATTTGTTGCCATATCCACGATACATACAGTGGAACCTCTCTATACAAGACACCAAGAAAACACCCGTGATCTTAGTTTTGATGCGTTTCCTTGTCATTTATCCCAGGTGATAATATCTCCTGATGGTCGCCTAGCACACATCTATGGCTCAGCATTATTAAATTCCTGATTTACAATGTGACCTATCTAAACCGGACACCCTGGGATATCCGGGGTGTCCGGTTTAGAGAGGGTTCACTGTGCATGCAATAACACGCACGTTATTCCGTGTCACACACCGCTTACTTGTAACCCATAGAGTACATGAACTGCGCATACAGTGATAACAATAACCACTTAGTGAATTTGATATTTGTTACGTGTCTTACACCATCAGACGGCGCGACATGTCTTATATAATTATTTCGCACCGTATAACGTAACCCGAATTATCTGTCCCTAGTCGCCCAGCGTTACAGACAGAGAATTAGGGTTACGAATAACGTTTCATGCGACACAATGCGATTGTCTTTAAGTTCAAGCGTAAAACTGCACCGTAACATGTTGCTTGCGCTTCCAACGACCAATTATATGCGATTGTCTTTAAGTTCAAGCGTAAAACTGCACCGTAACATGTTGCTTGCGCTTCCAAAGACTAATTCTCACTATGTTTCCTCGTATTACTAATCGTCTTCAGCAAAACGGAAAGTAAACGCGGTGCTACGTAGCATGGTACAGGCGCCCGTTTAACTAAAATTCGTACAACTAAAATGGATCGTCTGGAAATTTCAATTGATGGACTTACA
This sequence comes from Conchocele bisecta, assembly GCA_029237695.1. Classification (NCBI taxonomy): domain Eukaryota; kingdom Metazoa; phylum Mollusca; class Bivalvia; order Lucinida; family Thyasiridae; genus Conchocele; species Conchocele bisecta. The sequence goes on along the minus strand of CM055274.1, from coordinate 77,156,757 downwards.
TTTATTTTAGCATAGGCTGCATTTGCACAATAAATGTAAATCCAATATTTGTTTACAAGAGGAAACAGTATTAATGTTAAATTTACAGACTATCATAATTTTGCGCTTACGAACATTTTAGTCGTACGAAGTTTAGTGAAACGGCCCCCAGGTGCTCAATGAAAGTTGGTGCCATGTGGATATGTTTCACGCGAAGTGCACACTCCAGAGACTAATTCAGTACATCACTCACTGGCCGATTCACTTTATATGACCTTGAAAATATATGTTTTGAACTTGACTTTCATTTATTGTTCGACCCGAAAAACATAAATGAATGGCAATGGTAACAATTTAATAACAAATAATTACAGTTGATAATTGCTTTCTCTGATTCTTATGATGCATAGTCAAGGTGCATGATCACGTGGTTACAACAACAACAACACTAGCAGAAAGCGTTGAAATCTCGCCCACTCCAAAGTAAATATTATTTGATATTTTCCTTAATATGCAACGGATTGTGATGAAATATGGCACAACAAACGTGTCTTCATGAGCTGCATTTGGTGGTCTCGGGAGTTCGGCACATACTTATGTCGTTTTTGCGAAGAATCATACTTATGTCGTGTTTGCGGTAGACACGGAAATCGATTCTTTGCAAAAACTACATAAGTTTGGGCCAACGTACATATACCACAAAATGCAGCTTAACAAGATGCGTTTGATGCGCCATATTTAATCAAATTCCGTTACATAATAAGGACAAAATGAAAGAATATGTACTTTGAATCAGAGGGCTTCTGGAAGTTTCAGTACTTGTTGTTGTTGATGTCACCACGTGATTATACACCTTGATAGTACCAACGGGTTTGAGATGGAACGTATACTGATTGTGTTCTTGATTTCGAATGACATTGACATGACTTTGTGGTTGTCTGCAATAATTATGCCCGGATCTGTTGGAAAACTGAGTGCTGAAAGAATACAAAACATCAAAAAAGAGCAATACACACCTCAAGGTACACATGTATCGGATTTGTTTGAAAATTATATGATGTCCTCGGCTATGTATGCCTGGGCGTAAGGATTTAACAGTCCGTTAAGCTAACAGAGTTTTTGAGCAACTGGGCCAAGACAAATTATTGTTGTTTCTCTTCTGTAAATTGTAAACTAATGGCACAGACACATGCATGCTGTACACGGCTTCTTAACCCTTTCCCTGTTTTGCGATATTTCGACTCATCCAAATCCAAAACATCTGAATAAAAGAATGAAATGCTGGGTCAGATGATGGTTAAATTATCTGATAGAGTAGAAAACATTGTGGGAAAAGGAGAAATTGCTTGTCACAAGCAATTTCTCCTTTTCCCACAATGTTTTCGAAAGACATCTTCTGCAGAGGCGTGAAAAGTCGTCTCTATCAGGGAAAGGGTTAATGGAGATATGACACACTGTCATGGGCTGCTCCGTGTCACGTAAACGCTACAGGCAGGCATGTGCTAAATATAGTATAAAGTGCCAGGGAGCAAAATTAGTCGGGTATAAACACAAATAATCTTGTCCGGTATGTTTTGAGGCCACAAATCTAGACACGATTTGTTTGCACATTCCGATTCATTACTGCCTAATTATGTTCGATGTTTTAACACAAGTGTTCAGCATAGTTGTAGAATTTAAACGAACAAAGATTGAACCTGTTGTTAGCGTGATGTTGGCACATTTACAGTAGCCAGACAATGTTTACAATATTGGCTGACATGACGAGGTTGAATTGCTCTTAGAAGTAAGTGAACATAATGTTTCATTCGTCCATATTCAGTGTGTACAGACTGCAGGTTGTAGGTCAGGTAGGTCCGATTCTATGCATGAATAGTGAAAGTAGTAGAGCCTGGTCATAATTGGAGAATTCGGTTAAATTGTATGAAGACAAACTATTTGGTGTTTTCTAACCAACACATTGTCAAAATACCTACCCACACATATCATACGTTGGAGTGTTATGGCTTAACACACTAAATCATCAGATAGTCAAGCGCGGTGTAGTATGCTAAAAGAATAATCCAGATTTGTGATGCCATAAACACTCTTTGCTTACAGATACCTGTCAGTCGATGTACTAATCAACTTCACAGGCATGTTAATGTATCATTTACATCAGTTTTAAGCATATGCTTTGGGATTATTTTGTAAGTCGGAACATGCTTCTCATGTGAGGCGGTTTCAAAACCAGCCGCTGACTTTTGCGCCACCACTAGGGTGCTCACAGGAGATTGAATTTATCTTTCTTAACAATAATTAAACCTATAATTTAATTAGTGAATATGCAGAGCAGAGACTATACCGAACAGAGCAGGTTAATTTACTAAAAATGAAAGTAGCTGAGACTAGCAAAATGTGTGGTCATTGGTTAGTTTATTTAGGAAAAATCCATGGTGGTGGTAGACCTTATCCACAACGACACATACTATGGATCTAAGAATGTCCAGCACGATTCGTAGTGCAGAGTGTGTTGACCTTTCTATATGTGGCTGTGCCTGGAGAAATGAGGCTTATGGGATTTGTAACCAGTGTAGCTCCTGATCCACATTTAGCATGATGACTATCTATATTGCTTATCAGAAGCCTGCCGGATGTTCCATTGATGTAATGGCGAACAGTGCGAACAGTGCAGATCCTGATCAGACTGTGCGGATGCACAGGCTGATCTGGATCTACACTCGTCGCAAAACCCATAAACCCATTTTCTCCAATCAGAGAGACATATCATGTGTATTTGCAGGACCCGTTGGTAGAACCAATCGAGATGGACCAACGGCCAGAATTCCTCAACTACAAACTGTTCCTGGAACACCGGAACTTCACGATGGTCTTCCGACACGACATCAATTTCTCCGAGGCCGCTGGCATCCTACAGGTATGGCTGGTGCTACACACTGTTCCGGCGTGCAATGAGACACGACATGGTTTTTTTTTGTATATTCGGACATCTGCGTAATTTCATGAAACACGTTTACAAAATTTACAATATTTTCCGTAACTGGTGTGAAAAGTTGTATGAAAAATATTATAAATTTTGTAAACGTATTTAATGTAATTACGCAGATGTCCGAATGTACGAAATGACATGGCGTGTCTCAAATGTCTCACGTTGAAAAATGCATCACATCAACGCATTTTTTCGTGTAGTAACCGGCGCAAATTTCTTGCACCGGTTAGTAGACGAAAATGTGTTTATTCGGTATCTTCTGCAAGTAGCTGAATGGGAGTTCGTCAAGAATCCGGCGCATATTCGACGTGCAATATCACGTACGGTTAACAGTATACCTATCGGCTATTACATATTGGTAATACTCAAGGTGCATGATCACGTGGTTATAACAACAACAACAGTGGCTGAAAGTGTTGAAATCTTGCCCACTCAAAAGTAAGTATTATTTGATATTTTCCTATTATGAAACGGATTTTGATGAAATATGGTGCATCAAACGCGTCTTGTTAAGCTGCATTTGTTGGTCTCTTTACTTTGGTCCAGATTTGTGTCGTTTTTGCGAAGAATCGATTTCCGTGTCGGTAGACACGGAAATCGATTTTTCGCAAAAACGACACAAATCTGTGCCGAACACACTGGACGACCAAATGCAGCTCATTAAGACACGTTTGCTGCGCCATATTTCATCAAAATCTGTTACGTAATAAGGACAATATTAAAGAATACGTACTTCAACCGGATGGATTCTGGAAGTTTCAGTACTGGTTGTTGTTGTTAGTACCACGTGATCATACACCTTGATACCGCATGTCATGATGTTATTGACATACACAACACCAGTCTATTCCTTTTTTACACCATTTTGGTGTCAAGTTTATCAGTCAAGTCTACAAACGGGTACATGTATATCTAGGAATTCGTGACACATTTTATTTATCAGACTTTCTACTGGTTTCTAAACATAACTAGGATAGTTTAACCATTCTACCATTCCTGTCAGGCTTTATCCACCTGCGGTATTGACGGCTGAATCGTACCACGTGACCCACCCTTATTACATAGTTTTATCCTCGAGTTATTCCAAGAACCCAGACATAGAACTGGCTCTAGGGTGGGATAAACAGGTGTGACTGTGACTGGAGAAATGGGGCTTGTGGGTTTTTCGACTGGCGTAGATCCTGATCAAATAACACTCATGTGGCCTGATAAGCCAACGTTAGATCGCGGTTCGTCCGCATGTACGAGTAGATAATAGATTATCGCTCGTACATGCGGACGAACGTGATCTATCTGTTTGATCACATCCTCGTGCCCATACATTGCCCAAGTGCTGTGTAAATGCAGAAACGGAACTCGAACATGTTTCAAAGATGTGATAACGATCTATATTGCTTGTTAAGAGCATGACGGGTGTTTCATTGATAGAATGGCGAACAGTGCAGATCCAGATCAGACTGTGCGGATGCACAGGCTGATCTGGATCTACACTGGTCGCAAAGCCCATAAGCCCCATTTCTCCAGTCACAGCCACATATTATATCACCGTTGTCCGTATCGACGATCGATAATCAGATGGAACGTTGATCTTGATAATCTCGAGTAACATCCCTTATCAAAAACATTTCCGGGCATATTTGAGACACGTCATGTGATGTTGTACCTAATAATATGTGCGATAGTTTCGTGAAACATGTTCACATTACGCAGATGTCCGAAGGTACAAAATCAAATGGCGTGTCTCATATACAGTCGAACCTGTGGTAAAGGCTACCTTCGAATAGCAATTACCTGTCAATAGCAGCCACGCTTTTGTTTTCCCAATTATTCAATTACTATATAAATGAACATGTGCACAAAGACCACCTGTGAACAAAGGCCAGAATTTTCTCTTCCCATGGCTGGCCTTTATTCACAGGTTTGACTGTATGTTATATTCAGGAATTCGAGGATAGCCTACTGACGCTACACGAGTTCTCCACAGTGTTGTTGCTCACTATCTACACGCCCATCTTCCTACTGGGGCTCTTCGGCAATCTCCTCATTATCGCCTCCGTCTCCGCCGACAAGGCCAAGAAGGCCAAGCTCTACTTCCTTGTGAATCTCGCCATGGCCGACCTTGCCGTCACAGTCCTGTGTATGCCGACATCCATCGGGACCATCATCTATCGGCTCTGGGTCTATGGCCGGTTTCTCTGCAAGTTCACGGCATTTATCCAAGGTATCTACATATGTTCAGCTGTGATACGTGTATGTGGGTGTGACCACGGGTTCTTGAAGGACGGTTCATATTTCAGTGTTTTCTGGGTTATTTCGGTATATCTCGTGGTTTGGGTCCAATTTACATCACCTCCTACGAATTACACGTATAACTAGAAGAACATGTTTCTTTGTGAGTATTTTGACAGTTAAAAGGTATCCGAAAGTTCGGAACGGTGAATGTGTAGATAGTTGACGATAATTGACGATTTCTGTCGTGTCTAATGATTGAGCATTAGTAGTTGCACAAAACCATGTAAATTACCCCAAAACCAACGCAATCGACCCAAATCTACCTAAAATACCCATATGACACCAACATACTAACCATCTGTTCAAACACCTGTGGGTGTGTAGTATTTGTGATCAGTGTAGCTCCTGATCAAATAGCACGCCGACGTCCATCATGATCATTATATATTGGCTATGTACCTCTGCAAGTTCATGACCTATATTCAAGGCATCTTCAGCAGTGATACGTCTATGTCGGTTTTGCTGTAGGAATGGGGTGTGTCTGATTTGTGGCCAGTGTGGCTCCTGATCAAATAGCACGCCGACTATCTGCCATAATCTGGACGATTATCTATAGGCTTTGGGTCTATGGCAAGTTTCCCTGTAAGTTCACGGCTTTATTCAAGGTATTCAATGCCTTTATTCAAGCTGTGATACATGTATATGTGTGTGATTGGAGAAATAGGGTGTATGTGTGGCCAGTGTGGCTCCTGATCAATTAGTATGCCGACGTCTATCGGGACCATTATCTATCGGTTATGGGCCTATGGTTCACGGCCTTTATCCAAGGTATCTACTTATGTTCAGCTTGAACTCCCAGACACATGATGTGTGCTACACCGAATCAATGGCGAACAACGGAACGTTAGATCAGACTACAGAGTTCGAGCTTGCCCCGGATTGCTGTTTGCGAAGTTTGTTATGCATATACCACTAGCATGTGCAATGCTTCCAGTTTTAGCGTGACTCAAGTTGGTATTGTAATAAATTCATTAATTTTTAGGTCATGTGTTCATTTGTGAAATATCGTTCCTTTGATGACACGCATATAACATATACACAAATATTGATTTACATCTAAGTATGAGTTTTATTGGAATACCAACCTATATCATCATATAGTTGGAACCCGTATTGTCAATATCAGCGGCGTCGGAAGCATCATAAGACTGGTCCGGCGAAGGTACAATGTAGGGGGGGGGGGGATACCCTTCCCACCCCTACCAAAGTGTATGTTGTTACCATTCAGATCAACCGTCTGGTTTCGAGAGGTTTCACTGTATATCAGGCATTTTATCATTCTGAGCCGTAGTTGTGCAGTATGCGACCACGAAATGACATTATAACTTGAGATAAATGACCAAGAAAACAAAATAAGATCACAGGTGTTTTCTTGGTGTCGGGTTTAGAGAGGTTCCAGTGCATGTCTGTATCCAGTATACCTTCATGTGTGAGAATCTACGCCTAATGTAGTGGAACCTCTCCTAATCGGACATCAAGAAAACATCTATGATCTTATTTTTCATGAGTTTCTTGGTCGTAGACCAAGAAACTCATGCAAAATAAGATCACAGATGTGAACAATAGACTCAGGTGATAATGTCTGTTCACGATGGCATAGTAAACAACTATGGCTCAGAATGATACAATGACTGATTTACAGTGAAACCTCTCGAAACCGGTCACTCTGGGGACCTCCCAGGGTATTCGGTTTAGAGAGGATTCATTGTAGTTTTAACTTTCCCGAGACAAATAAACCCCGTTCCCGGGCCACATAAGGAACTCAGTGTACGACCCCGTGTTTGACCTTGTTGCTATGTTATAGGGGCAGCGGTCACGGTGAGCTGCAGGCCCATATAATTAACTCAGTGTATGACCCTGTCGTTGACCTTGTTGCTATGTTACAGGGGTGGCGGTCGCCGTGAGCATCTTCTCTATGACTGCCATGGCGGTGGACAGATACATCTCTCTACAGGTACGGTACTCTCTTGTTGACCCGCAGCTCTAACTTGTGGCTGTGGCTGGATAAATGGGGATTATTGTATGCGTGTGACCAGTGTAGTTCCTGATCAATCAGCACACACCTGAAGCATGATGCTAGAAGCATGCCGGGTGTTTCACTGATGTTATGGCGGGTGGTCCAGATCCTGATCAGACTGTGCGGATTTTGTACAGGCTGAATATGGATCTCTACTGGACGCAAAACCCACAAGCCCCATTTCCCCAGTCAAAGTACAGAAGAATTTGAAAAGCATTAAAATAAATACTATAATTTCCGTAAATGTTGTAGAATTTTTTTTTTATTATAGGAATGAATGGCCTTTTTTGGAATTTATCGGGGTATAAACTTGGAAAAGTCGCGGGAATACTGGACGAAGGCCGGAAGGCCTCGTCCAGTATTCCAGCGACTTTTCAAAGTTTATATTCATTCCTTATAATTCCAGCATTTGCAATAAATTCATCAAGAAAATGTGTTTATTTTCCGTTTTCTTAAATAATTATTTTAACTGCGCCACACGGTTACGGAAAGTAGTTCGGCGTGGGAGTTTACTGGGATATAAATTTTGGACAGAGACTTGCTACGAGCCAATCAAATGTCAGGGAATTATGTAAATATTTTTGTGCTGGAATTATACAATTTTAACTGTGATATTTTCTGTAAATGGCTGCGAAAGAGATTAAAATTCCGCATTTGCTGCGAACGTTTCGTCAATGACCGATGTCATTTACAGGAAATATCAGGGGGCCGTTTCACTAAACTTCGTACGACTAAAATGTTCGTATGTGCAAAATTATGGCAGTCTGTACATTGCACATTAACATTGTTTTCTTGTAAACAATTATTGGATTTACATTTATTGAACATATGCAGCCTATGTTCAATAAATGTAAATCCATCAATTGAAATTTCAAGACGATCCTACATTTGCACTTAAGAATATTTTAGTCGTACGACGTTTAGTGAAACGGGCCCCAGGAATAGAACTTAACCCTCTCAACCCTAAATATTCAACATTGGTATTTCCATGTTAATTAATGGACTATTCCGTTAATGAGAAAATGCAGGTTTTACTTAGAATTGACCAATATATATTTACTAATACTGTAGATCCAGATGAACCGGCTCGTTATGAGTCGGCTCATCTGGATCTACAGTATTTGCAGACGTTGTTTTATGGCCTGTCGGATTTAAAGGGTTAATTACAGATTACTGTCTTCTTATAAACAGGAAAATATCGATAGCAAACGATTTATACGCCTGGAATTAATTACGCTGCTGTGGTGCCAAATTACTGGCGTAACGCTTGACAGTCTCACCAATATTGCCATGTTAACAACTACTGTTTGGCACCACGTATGGACGTACTATTGACCAATAGCTTTCATCAGACACCGTCCCCAAACGCGTGTTGTCCAAATTCTACGTAATATATATAATTGAGTATTATTTATTGCATAAACCGAGCTTTCGGTGTGTAAAAATACATTGTGTTAAACTCATATGGCACTACACTAACTGTCTGTCCCAAGTTTTGATGACGACGAACTTCTGGCTATTAAACACATTAAATCTCAGAAATATATAAATGTAAGTACTGTTTCATCAATAACAAAAAAGTCACCATCCCCATTTTGTTTATTTGATAAAATTCCATTGACCACCTATACAGTGCAACCTCTCTACAACAGCCACCCATGGGAAGACACAAAACTGGCTGTTGTAGCGAGGTCGCTGTTGTAGGGAGGCTAATGCTGAACAAAATGTTGTCGTCCGCTGTTTATTTCTTTCCCAATAATTCTCATCAATAACATGCTTTGGCAACATTTTAGAATCATTTCCAATGGAAATGATTCTAAAATGCTGTCAAAACATGTTTTTATTTAGAATAAGGCAAAAGTAACAGCAGACGACAAGTGTCGTGCTGAGCAGTCTAATGGTTAGATACAGAGGAAATCATCCATTTGGGATATAAAATAGTGGATGTTATATAGAGGGTGTTGTTGTAGAGAGGTGGCCGTTCGGGGAGGTTCAACTGTACTTGTGTAACTTACATCATTAGGCCTAAACAAAGTCTTGTGGTGCGGGCAACCCGACCCTAACTATAAATATGCCGCCGACCCTAGACTTGTTTGGCCGTTTAACAAATAAATAAATAGAACATGTTCATGTGTTCGTGTGCTTAATGCGTCCTTTGCGCACTGTTTGTCTGCCATGCGCCTGCAGCAATAACAGCAATAACAAGGTGCATGATCACGTGGTTATAACAACAACAACAGTGGCTGAAAGTATTGAAATCTTGCCCACTCCAAAGTAAGTATTATTTGATATTTTCCTTAATCTGAAACTGATTTTTTTGAAATATGGCGCAGCAAATGCGTTTTCATGAGCTGCATTTGGTCGCCCAGGGAGTTCGGCACAGACTTGCATGCATGTCGTTTTTGCGAAGAATCGATTTCCGTGTCTACCGACACGAAAATCGATTCTTCGCAAAAACGACAGACGTTTGGGCCAAAGTACAGAGACCAATAAATGCATCTTAACTAGACGCGTTTGATGCGCCATATTTAATCAAAATCCGTTACGTAATAAGGACAATATAAAAGAATACGTACTTTGAATCGGATGGATTCTGGAAGTTTCAGTACTGGTTGTTGTTGTTAGTACCACGTGATCATACACCTTGAATAAGTACCAAATAGTGTACATAGTCCACAATATTGGCAAATTCAGCTGTCTAGCAGTATTTAAAATATAAAATATCTGCCCTATCTACTGTCAGTTTCACGAAAGCTGCCCAAATTTTACGGCCATATAAACAATTCAAAAACAATATTTTTTTCGATAATATTAAATTAAAGGAAAATTTAAGAATGAACCTTCTTTTTATTTCGTGAAATTTGGTCAAATATTGATTTTATTGCGAAAAAACAATTTCCCCATGTTAAATCCCCATAGACATCTTCACAGAAATACTGGACCGAGTTTTAAAATTTAACTTTTGTTTTCTCTGTTAGATCATTTCCAAGCTATCTAGCTAGGTTTCGGAGTCAATTTCGTTTTTTGACTCTTCCCACAACTCATCTGCCTCTTTTTCCCCCATGTTAAATTCCCATAGAGAAATCAATTTTTCGTAATAAAACCAATATTTGATAACAATTTTCGTGAAATAAAAAGAAGGCTCATTCTTAAATTTTCCCTTAATTTAATATTATCGAAAACAATATTGTTTTTGAATTATTGATATGGCCGTAAAATTTGGGCAGCTTTCGTGAAACAGACTATAGTCTTTTTCTAGACACTTGCCCACAATACAGGCTTTATCTTATATGCCTTACGCTAGTGTATTGCGATTTTACGACATTGTAATATCATAGATCATGTTCGTCCGCATGTACGGTCTTCAGGCACACAAATGTGCTATATAACTAATTCACCCAATCCCCATAAAGGCACTACCTTGCCTGGTTTTGCTAACGACCCGGGGACAATAGTTGGGAATATGGGTAAACTGGGATGGTTAAGTGGCATTACACTGCTGTATGTAATATATTGTACTTGTACATTGTATATATGGGCCGCGCCATGCGAAAACCGGGCTTAATGACAACGTCATGAAAAGCGGTAAACGACGTCGGAAAAAACGACGTTTCAGATTGTCTAGCGTCGCCGTAAAAGTTCACAGTTTGCCCTCCCATTTACGTTTACTGGTGTCAGTTAACATTAAGTGTGAACAGAAAAAGGAAAATGATAACTTATTGAAACTTTCACTAATATGAGATGCGATACCTTGTACCTCGGTACACATATTATGACGTCATGACTTGACGTCACATACTTGTGACGTCATCGAACGTGAATACATGTTTGACGTTATGGCCATGGTGTCGTGACACAATATTATAGCAAGGATACTTGCACGAGTTCCTCGCAGCATCAATGACTTAGAAATGCTTCAGGCGCTGTACATTGTCGCCTAACTGTCGTTCTTTGACATTTTTACTCTTTTTCGTTTAAAATATTTAAAATAAATGCATCAGCATATTAATTGGAAATGTGATGGTCATAAACTTGCTTTTGTAGTCGAAAGTTCTTGTGTAGTATCAAATCATCAGTTTATCACTTGACTGCATAATACTGTAGATCAGGTGATGGTAATGCGATCCTCAAGAAAGACACACGGCGACAATTATAAGGTATCACGCTACCAAATCTTCCCGGTATCGTGTTTTGTCACAAAGTTAATGTTATAAGCGACCTACTGCCTACCTAAAAATATGTCGTCGCATACGAAATGTTAAATGATGTCGCTATTATTCCCCAAAATTATTTCAGACAGCAGCAAACAACAGGGAAACGCCTCACTCTGCCTTATTTGAAAAGTATTCATACAAAATTACGTTACTAGGGCCGCAATCCAAAACATAACGTTACATTAGCAACTGCAACACGAGCCATAAACATTATTTTCATACTTTGCCGTTGATAAAAACGTCGTAATTGCGACGTCATTGATCTAAAACGTCATGTAAGTTTTTTACCACGCGTCATAAAACTACTTCTAAAATGAAATATAATTGGGATACATTGATAATTTTGGCGGCATATGGCTTTTAAAAGATGTACAATTCAGAATACGCGAAAAAGTGAAAACTGAAAATGTTGTCATTAAGCCTGGTTTTCGCACAGCGCGGCTCATATATTTTTGGCGTTCGTAGTTGTGCAAAATGTACAGACAAGATAATGTTGACTTTGCCCAAGGTTACGTGTCGTTTGTCAATTATTCACTAATAGTATAAAATTATACATACACTACTTAAAATCAACCTACATGGCAGGCCTATTCGTTTACTACTCCATTACGCTTAAAGTTCTTATTGACGTTGAAGTCGCCCGTTAATGTTAACGTCGTAATTGCGACGTCATTGAGCTAAAACGTCGTTTGCGCTTCTACCACGTGCTACAAAAATACATGTAGCATGAAAAATAATTGAGATACATTGATATTTGTGGTGGTATATGACTTTTAAAAGATGCGCTATTCAGAATATGCAAAAAAGTGAAAAATGAAATTGTTGTCATTAAGCCCGGTTTTCGCATGACGTGGCCCATATATATGACGATACTCTGATAATGCTTTGCAAGTCATTGCTCGTTAAAGTGTATACGCCCGGTGATTGAGACAAGCCATGTGATTTTGTATCAATATCTCATGAAGACCTTTTACAAAATTTACGATATTTTCCGGGAATCATGTCGAAAGTTGACGAAATGTTCATAGCAAATGCGGAATAGAATTCCGCATTTGCTATGAGAATTTCGTCAACTTTCGACGCCATATTCGGAAGCAATCACAGTTTCTGTAAATAACGTTCATGAAATATCGCACCTGTATCTTCTTAAGTACAAACTCACATAGCTTGGCCTAAGTTGGCACTTAATGAATGCGTCTCCTAATGATGATGTTTTATCCTTACTAGATTGCTACCAATGGTTCTATATTATCCCTGTCTAGCACCAGATGTAGTTTTTATCCCGTCAACACAGTGCGTATGTGCCGTGAAACACGGTGCCGTGAAACATTTTTTATATCCAGTCAATATAATTTTTGCATTTAACAGCCATGTGTAGGTGTTGACGGGATAAATAGAAAAGTAGGTTAGTGCCGTGAATGGGAAAAAATATCTGGCGCGGCACGGAAACGGGATGTGCTCGGCATCCCGTTTCCTGAGCCTTGCCAGATATGTTTTCCCATTCACGGCACTAACCTACTATTCTCTATGTATTTACCCCGCAAATGACACAACGTTATTAACGAGATTCGTTAGCATGCCACACAAGGGACTGGAAGGCGAGCATCAGTATACAATGTATACCCAGCAAAATAAGTTCAGCAACACATACACTAACCTGAATGTTCTGTCTGTAACGCTGGGCGACTTGCTGTAAGTCGCCTTGAGCTACAGACAGAACATTCGGGTTACACATACTAGCGTACACTTTTCTTCGGCGACTTTCGTAACATAGTTTCTGTCTGCAACGCAGGGCGAGGCGACTTGCTATAAGTCGCCGTGTGTTACAGACAGAAAAGTCGGGTTAAACATACGAGCGTACACATTTCTTCGGCGATATTCGTAACATATTTTTCTGTCGCTAGACGATAGAATTCAAACCAATTCGTTACATGTTTATATAGTATCAACCGTTTGATATAGTTATACTACGCTGACGATATGTTTGTGGTCGTAAAACGCTGTAGAAGGAAATTGCCAGTGTTGTTAAGCTTATTGCATTGAGTATATAGTGTAATTAGAACGCAGTAGCTAGTGCGAGTATGTCAATACTGGGACCCCGGCTGAGTGAAATGTGGGATACCAACGTGTCCGACCAGCATAGCTTCGCGTCACTCTGTGAATCCTCCTTTTTCCTCACATTAAACTCACAATATCATGATATGTTGGTATGCATCGGTAGCCTATTTCCTCACAATTGCAATGCATACTTATCTGGCTAAGTACACTTTGACGGAAAAAAAAGTTAGGATACATATATTAATGTCTATTATACTGAATTTATAAAATTATCACAGCCATTTTATGCAGAATTATTATACTGAATTTAAAGGTACATGCCCACGCAGTAGGCACAAAATGTTCTTTATAGGAATTAAATAAGTGTATAATTATGTCACTATTCCACCAGTTCTAAAAATTACGAGTACCCGCTATACAAATATAATAATTTATTAATTATCAATTTACTGTTAGCGACGCGCGACGGTAACAGTCTATTTTGATAATGTGCGGGGACGACGACTTTCACATCACGGCTTGCGGTGCGCATGCGCAGTATACTACGCGCGCCAGTAGGCTTCCCAATATGTAAACAAGAATATCAACATGTCGAAACGTCCAGGACGGAAATTGTATGAAACGTCGTCGGCCATAAAAAAAAGGCGAAATGTCTGAGGGACAGGCAGTACAGAGAGAGAGTGGTTAATATTGGCGACCAGATGTGGAGATTTAGATTTGGACTCGAACAGAGACTTTTCTTCTCAACTTCCGATACTTCACTGCGCATGTCAAAGATGTGATATGATTGACCGGTCACGTGACGCGTATTGGTAAAAATAGCATGAGGTCGGAAAATACCCTTTCTGGTCGCGGCATATAAAATGCGATTTAACACCAATTATATAAACACGCGCCGTAATTAAAAATAACTCGTTAGTGGGTAGACAAATGGCTCATATAAGACATGACAGAAAATGAAAAGTAGTAGTACAGTGTAACCTGCTGCGTGGGCATGTACCTTTAATGGCTGTATCAATAAATTATTAATAAAGAACATACACATGCATAAAGTTGTTATTTTACCGTGTCAATGTGTTTATCTGACATTTATATGTATACATGTATCTTGTAAATTTGAAAACTTCATTTGATTCGTTATGTTGAATGTTGAACAACAACATGAACAAAGATGGCTTCCATGGGAAAATGATTTCGCTGTTCTATTATGTTTAGCAATTTACTAGTTCTACATCAAAGATTATTTGTTTAAAGGTATAAAATATACAGCTTACTAATGTTTGACCTACATGCAACAAGTTTGATTGCACATCGGTTGCTCACATTTTTGAATGGGTCAATTGTAGCCGTAGATAACATATCGGAGACGAATTATTGTAGCTAGGAGAAATGGAGTTTATGAACTGTGAGACCATTCTAGCTTCTGAATTAGTTGCGAACAGTAACTCTTGCCAACGGTACGGGAGTATATTGCAAGAGTTACTGTTCGCAACTAGCTTCTGATATGCAAGCGCATACCCACCATTCGATCAGTACATTTACATGGCATTTCATTGTTTGTTGGGAGCATTATGGGTGTTTCAATGACTTTCTGGAAAGCGTGCAGACCCTGATTAGACTGCGCGGATGCGCAGGCTGATCTGTGTCTACTCTGGTGACAAATGTAATGGAATGTAAATTTCAACACATACTTGATAATCGCCGAACTTGACTACCAGAAAAATACAAATTGCGAGTGCAGTTTTATTGCACTTGTTCCAGTATGTCGCGCATAGTGCCCAAATTCAGCCCCATTTCTCCAGCCACAACCACAAACCATGTCCATATTTCCACATGCCCATTTTCCTATATTCCAGCACCCAGCGACGTCCCACCGCCTCTCCAGCCCCAACCAATCATTCCTCCTGATCATGTGCATGTGGGTGGTGGCCATGATCTTCATGGGGCCCTTAATCTACATCCGGGACATCGACATCCCCATCGACGTCCCTTTCCTGCCGCCGCTGCCCTTCTGTATCGAGAAATGGCCCCAGGATCGCGATCGACAGGCGTACGGCGTGTTTCTCCTGTTCGTCGTTTTCATAATCCCCGCCTTCACGATCGGAATATGTTATGGTCACGTAGGGAAAGCGCTCTTCATTACGGAGGTACAGAGAGTTAACTCGGACGGAAGTACGCAGAGACTGATTTCCCGGAAGCGGGCGGCGCGCATGGTGATCATGTTGATTTGCGCGTTCATGGTTTGCTGGTTGCCGTATAACATTATTTCCGCGTTAGCGGATCTGTCGGAAAACGCAACAATGACGCAGACACTCCCGTACGTGCTTTGGCTTGGGCATGCGCACAGCGCCATTAATCCGGCGATGTACTGGTCGCTGAACAAGCGTTTCCGGGACAGCGTTCATCGGATGGTGCGTGACATGAGAACCAGTCGCTGTACAGCTTCTGCCAGCACGATATCTCTGCCAGAATACGTGTGACGCTCTTAGTGTGCGCTTAAAGTGATTTGTTGGTTTGCAGTTTAATTTTAGTATGCGTTTAAATAGTTGCGGCAAGTACCTCTGCAAAACTCTCGTACCGTCCGTTAATATATATACGGTACGGGAGATTTGCAGAGTTAATTACTGCCCGCAACAGGTCACTTTTCGTTTTATTATGCGTTTAAAGTGAATTGTCGGTTTGAACTTTCATTGTATTATGCTTTAAAATTGATATTCCGGTCATAGCATTCCTTTTAGTATGCCTTTAAATTTGCCTGCCAGTTTCAACTTTCATTTTGGTATGCGTATAACGTGACCTGTCGGTTTGAACTTAAATTTTAGTATGCATTTAAATTGTTCCGGTAGTAACTCTGCAAAACTGTGGTACCGTCCGTAGCATATATTTTATAGAAGTAACTGCAAAACTCCCGTATATATATCCTACGGGCGATACCTGAGTTTTGCCGAGTTACTTCCCACAACTTTCATTTTATTTTACGTTTAAAGCGACCTGTCAGTTTGAACTTTCAGCTTAGTATACGTTTACATACATAGTTGTGAGAAGTAACTCTGTATATAGCATATACGGACGGTACGGGAGTTTTGTAGAGCTACTGCACGGAACTAGCGTTTAAATTGACCAGTCAGTTTTAAGTTTCATTCTATTATGCGTTTAAACTTATCTATTGGTTTGAACTTTCATTGAATTATGCGTTTTAAAGTGACTTATCGGTTTGATCTTTCATTGTAGTATTCGTTTAAAGTGACCTGAAAGTTTGAACTTACATTGTATTATTCGTTTAACGTGACTCGTCGGTTTTAAGTTTCGTTTACATTAAGTTGTTAATGTTGGACTGTTCACATTACATAGTAGTATAATTACATGTATATATTAATGTAAATATCCAATGTTTAAATGTAGAGATCAGCCCACATATTCCCGACCCCTTCAAGCATCAGGGGGCCGTTTCACTAAGCTTCTTACGACTAAAATGTTCGTAAGTGCAAAATTAGGATAGTCTGTAACTTTCATATTAACACTGTTTTCTTGTAAACAATTATTGGGTTTACATTTATTGAGCAGAGGCTGCATATGCAGTCTATGCTCAATAAATGTGAATCCATCAATTTAAATTTCCAAACGATCCTAAATTTGCACTTACGAACATTTTAGTCGTACGAAGTTTATTGAAACGGGCCCCTGTGTCGCGGTGTATCCGTGTATAGTACGCGCCGATGTAGCAGTGTCGATGTAAATAGCGTCAGTGTTTATATAAGGGCCTATGTAAATAGCATCAGTGTTTATACATGTGCTCAGTGACAGTGTACATCCTCCGTGATCATAGACAGCACTGTCAGCCAATCGTGCCTCATGTAACGTGATTGTGAATGGAGAAATGGGGCCATTTGTGGCTAATCTTACAGGTGAATGACTCGCACATGTGAAATAAAAATGTCAATTGAAACAAAGCCATCACTACACCACCTGGTGTCGTATTGTACATGTACGTTACGTTTCTAAGGTGTATGATCAAGTGGTTACAACAACAACAAGTACTGAAACATCCAGAAGCCCTCCGATTTAAAGTACTTATAGAGAATAGTAGGTTAGTGCCGTGAATGGGGAAACATATCTGGCAAGGCTTAGGAAACGGGATAGGCGAGGCTCTGCAAAGCACATCCCGTTTCCGTGCCGTGCCAGATATTGTTCCCATTCACGGCACTAACATACTATTCAATTTATCCTGTCAAACCTACAAATGGCTTTAAAATGCACACGCAGTGATTATGTCGTATTGACAGGATATAAAAAATGTTTCACGGCACCGTGTTTCACGGCACATACGCATTAGTTTATTAGTTTATTGTGTCCTTATTATGTAACGGATTTTGTTGAAATATGGCGCATCAAACGCGTCTTGATAAGCTGCATTTGGTGGTGTCGGTACTTTAGCCCAAACGTCTGTCGTTGTTGCGAAGAATCGATTTCCGTGTCTACTGACACAGAAATTGATTCTTCGAAAAAACGACATTGTGCCGGACTCCATTGTTGTTGTTGTTGTAACCACGTGATAATGCACCATGGTTTCTATAGAGAAGCGAGACAACATATAGTACGACAGCAGTGGGTATAGAACGACGTATACCATTTTGTAAGACAACATGTGTAAGGGGTAAATAGGATTATTGCCACTGGAATTGTTGGTGTCATAAATTATGTTCTAATCTTTCACCTGTGCATACTAGTAATCTCGCTCATCGGGGTGGGGGGGGGGGGGGGGGGGGAGTGTCATGTGTGGCCTGTCTAGCTCTTTGTATGTGATTGTTACCAAATAGAAGGAAGTGGTCACATTGCGGTCAGACTAGCTCCTGATATGTGACTACTATGGCAAGCCAAATGCACAATAATTCCGTAAACCATAGTTTGGAGCTTAAACCCTAGTCCAAACTAGGGTTTGAGGAGCCTAAACTAGGGTTTAAGCTCCAAACCATGGTTTAAGGAATTATTGTGCATTTGGCTTGCCATAGACTACAGTAACTGTACGATTGTGACGCTAGAAATATCACTGAATGAATAACGACCGTTACAAACCCTAATCAGACTACGCGGCACGTAGTCAGGCATAGTTCGACAGTGATCACAAATGCTATAAGGCCCCGTTTCTGCATACACAATCACACACAAATGTATCCCGGTAAATTATCAACGGCTGGATCTATATTTCTTTCAAATGTGGTACGAAAGTGCATTGCGCGAGACATACATGTTAACACATAAACCATGCATTTCACAAAGCCAACACGTGCTAACACTGTATATCCAGGGGCCCGTTTCACTAAACTTCGTAAGACTAAAATGTTCGTAAGTGCAAATTTAAGATCGTCTGGAAATGTCAATTGATGGATTTACATTTATTGAGCATAGGCTGCATATGCAGCCTATGCTCAATAAATGTAAATCCATTAATTGTTTGCAAGAAAACGTTGTTAATGTAACATTTACAGACTATCATAAGTTTGCACTTACGAACATTTTAGTCGTACGAAGTTTAGTGAAACTGCCCCAGATGAGCCAGCTCCTACGGATAGTGATAGTGAATCTGGTTATACCCCTAATAAGAGTAATTCTACGGTATTACTTTTAGGGCTAGGGGCCAAGTGACTTTGGTGTCGTATGGACTTGGCACCAGGTCAGGTTATTCTAATTTCAGGGCTGAATATATTCTTATTTCGATGTAAATATTCCGTTCTGATTTTGGGATCCCCTCACCCCCCAATGCATCACGTTAAATACGGGATCGAACCGGTTGGCCCGGCAGTAAATAACCTTAGCTGTTTATAGGCCGTTAAACTCCCAATAAACACGCAAACAAACATCAGGATCTGCAGTATGTGTCTCTATTATACACCTCTAAATTGAGTGAGATCGCGACAAAAAGCAGGGTTTGGTTAAACAGTATTTAGTAGAGCAGACCGTGGTCGAGGGGTAACACCGTCGGACTACCACGCTGGCGACCCGGGTTCGATTCAGGGTTCAATTCCAGGGCGTTACTATTTCTGAGATATTTTCTGCTCAACTAGTCCTTTCGGATGGGGACCGTAACAAAGATGGATCCGATTATCAGATTTGAAGGAGGGTCTGGGCACGTTAAAGAACCAAGGGGGACTATTCTAATAAAAGCTAGGCCCACTGGGGCCGGTTTCCTCTGTATCCACCTCTTCCTTTCTTATGCAAGGTCATCGAGCCAGTGACGTCGTTAAATCAAAGCATTTACATTTACAAACAATACTTATAATACTGGGGGCCGTTTCACTAAACTTCGTACGACTAAAATGTTCGTAAGTGCAAAATTATGATAGTCTGTAAAGTTCACATTAACATTGTTTTCTTGTAAATAATTATTGGATTTACATTTATTGAGCATAGGCTGCATATGCAGCCTATGCTCAATAAATGTAAATCCATAAATTCAAATTTGCAGACGATCTTAAATTTGCAATTACGAACATTTGGTCGAACAAGAAGTTTAGTGAAACGGGCCCCTGAACACTAGAGTTACGAACGCTAGTTTTTGGCCATTGATTTTATTTCAATTGATTCTAGTTTCTAGAATATGAACGTATTGGTGGTATAATAGTGATATGCACCGGCATATCTGGGCATATGTGATTTTCCTTTCGTTGGATTCCAAATCATTCATAATCATAACGTTTATCATTCCTGTTGAAATGACAAGACCGTGAAATAGCAATATACATGGAGATCTGGCAATACTCGGACAACACGTTTACCGATAATCACAGCCGATGTGCCGTCGAATATGAATTTCCATCCATAATACAGGCGCGGATATAGGGGGGGGGGTGGGGGGGGGTCCGAGGGGGGCGGGGGTGGGGGGGGAGTCCGGACCCGCGTGCTCGCGGAGGTAGGATACGCCGACTTGTAATTACAGACCCCCCTGCAATTATTTCTGTATCCACGCCTGTAATATGTCACTTGATTGGCGTGTAAACATTACACCATAAATATTATCATGTAGCTGGCTGTTAAATACATTGTTTTGCCTGCTATAGAGTAGGCTCTATCCAACGATCCAGGAATTGCGTCTGTAACTGGTAATAATTCCAGTACAAAAATATTTACACAATTCCCTAACATTTGATTGGCCCGTACCAAGTCTCTGTCCAAAATTTATTTCCCAGTAAACTCCCATCGCCGAACTACTTTCCGTAACCGTGAGGCGCAGTTAAAATAATTCTTAAGAAAACGGAAAACAAACACATTTTCTTGACGAATTTATTTCAAATGCTGGAATTATATGGAATGAATGGCCTTTTTTGTGGAATTTATCGGGGATATAAACTTGGAAAAGTCGCGGGAATACTGGACGAGGCTATCCCATGCTACGTATTTGAATTCGTATTTGTCATTGTGGAAGTGTTGTCTACGAAATGTCCGCCATTTTTTTATCTCTGAATATGTGCACCATGAATCTACGTCATGGCGCATACATGACGTCATGTTTCCGTAAATACGTCATACTTCAGGGCGCGCACCTGGCCCGTTTTTGTGGCCAGCTGGCCTGTATTTGCAGCAGCAGCCTCACTATAAAAGGAGTGGAAATTCCGCCAGTCATCACAAGACAACTCCACGCAAATTTCGTGCAGAAAAATAAATCTAAATTTTACTTTTTACTTTAAACTAATTACCTGTTCTCGTAGCAAGAACCATTTAACTGTTTCGACCAATATTAAGTCCGGCCAGAGTCATTTGGACATTATTTAACTCTTGAGAGGGTCTTATCAGCAACATAGGACATTTTTCACCTGTTTAGGATCCCTGAGACCACACCTGCGACATATGAACGTTTCATGGGTTCCCAGAGACCCTATTAGTCATAACTACTAAATTATACATTCATATTTGCCTGTACGTGAAGGAAATCTGATGGATATCAAGTTGAACGAAGTTCTACCTCTAGAACCACCGTATTTACTGGGCAGTACGCTGCCATTCCGTTAATATTGATCTTTGCGGTTTTTACTATACATACTTGTTATAAACAGTTGTGTCTATCCACACGATAGGTTATTTATTGATGTACGGACGAATGTACCGTTCATTTGAACCGTCACACACATATCTCTTGTGCTAACTAATGTTAATAAATAGTTGAATTTATCTAATCTCTTATCTTTTCCCTGGACTGCCAGTTTATTATACATTGTACTGAATTTATTACATTATCACAGCCAAAATGGCTGTGATAATGTAATAAATTCAGTATAATAAACCGCCGCGGCACCATTTATCTAATCTCTTATCTGTTCCCTAGACTGCCAGATTGCACCGACACCCGTGTTCCCGTACATACAGATGTGCAGCATCTAGTCCAGTAGCCTATTTCACCAACATTGCAAAGTATACTTTCCTAGCAAAGTATACTTTGAGGGAGAAATTTTCAATTTTGAATATAAATTTATTAATTTTTATTATACTGAATTTATCATTTTGGCTGTGATAATGTAATGAATTCAGTATAATAATTCTGCATACTTTTAATCATCAAATATATGCGGTCATTAGTTCTGTATGAAATACTGCATTTCGGAAAAATAAATGATTACTCCCTCAAAGTATACATTGCTAGATAAGTATACTTTGCAATTTTGATGAAATCGGCTACTGGACTGCCAGACTGCAGCGGCGCCCGTCTTCCCGTACATACAGATGTGCAGCGTCTAGTCAAGATCTGAGAGACACAGGTTGCAGGCTACACAGATCCACTGATTGGCAACGATAGGCAGACGCTACCACATTTGTCGGTCAATCAGTTATCTATAGCCCGCAACGCGTGTTAGAGGATACTGGGTAGTAGACGCACAGCAAGGGTTTGGTACAGCGTGCAGGAGCTTGCAGCAACACACGTAGCCTGGACAGGGTCTACGCGGGGTCATATATACGCACCACTACCGGCGCGTAACAATAGTACCATTATGCCACGACGAAAACGTTATGTTTTAAAACGTGTGCTTCACGGTACAGCAATGGACGAAATAACGTTATCAATTGTCTCGCAGTTAATCACAATTTATAATAATATAGCCTCATTTGCATATGAACATAGCCTGATACCACCGCGAGTCACTATCAGTAAAGTAAATATTAATAAATGATTATATCTGCATTGCGGGCACTCGTATTTTTTAGAACTGGTGGAATAGTGATACAATTATACACTTATTTAATTCCTGTAAAGAACATGTTGTGCCTAGTGAGTGGGCATGTACATTTAAACAAGCACGTTGTGCTTTGACTGATCAGTTGATACAAAGTACACTTTGAGGGAGAAATTTTCAATTTAAGGATACATTTATTAATTTTTATTTTAATAGTTGGTCACAGAAATGGGGCTTATGGCTTTAGCGACCAGTGTATATCCATATCATCCTGTGCATCCGCACAGTCTGATCAGGATGTTCACTGTTCGGCATTCCATCAATGAAGCACATGTCATGTTTCTAGCAAGCAATATACAGTGGGGTCTGCGTGTACGTGCACACACGAACGAACACGACAGGTTGGTTCGCTACCCACCCAAAGTGTATGTTGTTACCACCGAGACGGTTCAACTGAGTGGTAACAACATACACTTTTGATGCGAAATGAGAAAAAATGCAGATTTTTTTTTTATACATGAAATACAGCGGGGTCAGCGTTCCAACCTGTCGTGTTCGTTCGTGTGTGCACTTACACGCTGACCCCACTGTATATCGTTTTCAGGCTACAAGAGTGTGCTATTTGATCACGAGCTACACTGGTCCCATAATCCCCATTGATCCAGCCACAGCCACATGTAATAACATCAAATTGAAAACTTAATGTAAGCCAATTCTATATATCAAGGTGTATGATCACGTGGTACTAACAACTACAACAAGTACCGATTCAAAGTACGTATTCTTGTATGGTGTCCTTATTACTTAACGGATTTTGATGAAATATGGCGCGCATCAAACGCGTCTTGTTAAGCTGCATTTGGTGGTATCTGTATTTTCGCCCAAACTTCTGTCGTTTTTGCGAAGAATCCGACACGGAAATCGATTCTTCGCAAAAACGACATAAGTCTGTGACAAACTCCATAGACCACAAAATGTAGCTCATGAAGACGCGTTTGCTGCGTCATATTGCATCAAAATCCGTTGCATATTAAGGAAAATATCAAATAATACTTACTTGGAGTGGGTGACGTTGTTGTTGTTCTAACCACGTGATCATGCACATTGTATATGAGACACAGAGTTTTGCTTACATTGTGGTTTTAAGCTGATGGCCGTCATAAATAATTTAATTTCGTTTTTATGCAAGTGTTCGTGTTTCATCAGAATATAAAACCGCAATTGAATGGGCATGTACTATATTAAACAGATGGGTGACGTATCATATATCTTTAATTTTGTCATTATGATACAGTTTTTCCGCTTGAGTATATTGGGTTGTATTATACAGCTTGTATTATATTTCAATCTCTTTTCTTGCTATAAATTGGTTGCCTGGGAAAAGTGAAAAGTAAGGAGATTTGAGGCCATTGTACACCATGGGTATTAACCCTTTCAACCCTAAGTAAATGGAATGTACTGTTATATGTTAATTTTCCGACCAATCCAATCGTCATAAAATGATTTTCCGATTAGTCCATTTATGAAAAGGGTGTGTTTTTGTTCTCAAAAATATGAAAATTACTTGCAAACAGTGTAGTTCCTGATGAGACGGCTCGTTACGAGCCGGCTCATCTGGATCTGCACTGTTTGCATAAACCGCTATATAGCGTGATTTCGGGTTCAAAGGGTTTAAGTATACCCTTATAATTAACAGCTTAATTAAATTGAGGATCTTACATGAATGGTGATTTAATATGATATGTATTAAACGAGTTTATTGATTTCATAAAATAAATATTATATTAAATCAACTGACATTTTAGATTATATTTATTGCATAAGCACAACATTATGCATTGAAACTACATTGATCATCTAGCATGAGATCAGTTCACGTATAATTTGCATATTTATACTATTACATTGTACTATACGTACATTAGTGTATCATGATGTGTCACTGCGAGAGTCGGATTTATGTAATAACCACTTAATAAATATTCCTGGGCGCAGTTTCACTAAACTTCGTACGATTAAAATGTTCGTAGGGTCAAATTTAGAATCGTCTGGAAATGTCAATATGCAGCCTATGCTCAATAAATGTAAATCCAATAATTGTTTGCAAGAAAATTTGTTAATGTGAAATTTACAGACTATCATAATTTTGCACTTACGAACATTTTAGTCAAACGGCCCCCTGATGAACAAAAGCCATGCTAAATCGACTGAATGGCGCACAGCGCAGGCTGAACTGGGGCTATAATGATCGTACATGTCACGAGGTACCGTGTAACCTCTCTAAACCGGATACCCTGGTAGGTCCCCAGGGTGTCCGGTTTCGAGCGGTTTCACTGTAAATCAGGCATTTGATAATTCTGAGCCATTGTTGTGTGCTATGAACAGACATTATCATCTGAGCTAAATGACCAACAAACTCATCAAAAATAAGACCACATGTGTTTTCTTGGTGCCTGATTTAGAGAGGTTCGACTGTATCTTTGATAGCCGACGGTCAATTTATCCTTACAATAACATTTGAAGCTGTTTACGATTTATGTTTGTGGACTGTTGGCACGTACTGCAACATATATTTATCGCTGTTTCAGATTACATAATTTACTTGAGTTCCAGCTATTTGCGGTGTGGATATTACAGAGCCCCGCAGGGGACATGGATTTTTTTGTATTAATTCATTCCCACGATATAGCAATTCGTTCCCTCAATTTAACAATTCGTTCCCATCATTCGTTTGTATCATATATTTACTATAGGAATGAATGGCCTTTTTGTGGAATTTATCGGGGTATAAACTTGGAAAAGTCGCCGGAATACTGGACGAAGGCCGGAAGGCCTCGTCCAGTATTCCCGCGACTTTTCCAAGTTTATATCCCCGATAAATTCCACAAAAAGGCCATTCATTCCTTATAATTCCAGCATTTGAATTAAATTCATCAAGAAAATGTTTTTATTTTCCGTTTTCTTAAGAATTATTTTAACTGCGCCTGACGGTTATGGAAAGTAGTTCGGCATGGGAGTTTACTGGGATATAAATTTTGGACAGATACTTACTACGGACCAATCAAATGTTAGGGAATTGTGTAAATATTTTTGAGCTGGAATTATTTGCTCATGACGTAAGCTATATCCGACGGAGCCCTGCATGGGACGTATACTTTTTTTTTATTAATTCCTGCCCACGAAATAACTATTCGTTCCCACGAAATAACAATTCGTTCCCTCAATTTAACAATTCGTACCCACGAATTGTTATTTCGTGGGAACGAATTAATACAAATAATAATGATACATCCCCTACGGGGCTCCCGGCCGTAGGATATAACGTACGTCATGAGCAAGTATATATATGATATAATAAACATCAAAGGACGTCGGTGATTCTAGAATATTGTAATATTATACCAGAAATGCGAAACATCTGTGATTTACAATGATAGCAATCCGTATATAGCCGAACATTTCTAAACTCGACACCATGGGATTACCCATATATTTATCACTCACAGGGGAAAATACATTCTTCAGTTAAATGCTTTTTTCCTAACTCAATACACAACTTTCCAACCCAATCTGAGACACAGTACCTTTAAATGTGTGTGTAAATATTAGAAAGAAGCATTCGAGTTGAGAAAATCAGCGTTTCTATTTTGTAATGTGTTCATTCTTGGAATACTATCTACTAACTTTCCTTCGTAAATATAGGCTACCTGACATTACAATATCGATTTTCCCTTCCGCTATAAATAACTCGCTCTCTAAACAGGAAGTTTAACTTTTTATCTTCCCTTAATAGGAACTCTCCCAGTGAAGACATTCGTTCAGTTTCTTTTTCGGCGCAGACAAAAACAGATCGTAAGAATTTGCTCTCGAGTTTTCATACTTTATTAATTGTTTTGTTTTATTATATACCTACCCATGAAATACATAGTTATACGATGTAAATAAAAGTCATATGTTCGCATCGATGAAATAAACAATTTACGGTGAAAATACGACTACTTCCGCTATCTATATTCATAAAATCTATGTTCGGGAAAACAGCGCAAATAGGCTGCAAATACACATTCATTACCATATACAGTCTAAAGAAACTGCTAATTTCCATGGAGCGGTATATAATAAATAGAATATTCATATTTTTGCAGCGAATATGACATATATGTTCATCTCGTGGTGTGAAATGTACATATTTCACGAGTGCCTAACGGCACTCTTGAAATATGGACATTTCACACCACTCGATGAACATATAATATTATGTCATATTCGTTGCAAAAATATGAATATCCTCTATGTATTGTGTCATTGTTATGACAAGTAATGACTGATATAGACGTTCAGTATGCCAGAGCTACTGAAGAAGAAGGCGATGTATGCCCCTCGGAATGTTCCGAAGTACAAGTGGCAGTCACACCGCGTAGTAAACATGGCTATAGCCATAACACAAGTGGAAAGTTGAAACGGAAGTCGTGGTACGATATTTTAGATGAGAAATGGAATTCTAAATTCACTACTGTGCACACAGAAATGTCTGGTCTAAATGACAAATTACACTCCATTCTATCCGCCATTTCTTCACGGGCACAAAACCCGGAAGTGTCAAATGTTTGTCCGTCCAAAAGTCGCAAACAAACTGAATCGGTGTCTATTTTGACAATTCCTCGTTGAATGCCCACTCTAAAGGCAGTGATGCTGACGACGATGACGTTATATCCTGCATGGCCAGAGGGTCAATTACAGACTCGGACTCTGATTTGTATTGCGGTCAGAAAATATCTGAACCGTGTACGTTGTCGGCAGAACCTAAAACATGTTTGTTCGACATATTTGGGGAAGACGCGACGGTTAAACAAACCGT
Organism: Conchocele bisecta; assembly: GCA_029237695.1. Taxonomy (NCBI): domain Eukaryota; kingdom Metazoa; phylum Mollusca; class Bivalvia; order Lucinida; family Thyasiridae; genus Conchocele; species Conchocele bisecta. The sequence goes on along the minus strand of CM055274.1, from coordinate 77,129,189 downwards.
TAAGAAACAAGGCATCGTCATTGACCAATCTCAAAAAGAGGTATTGGACAGTACGCTACATTGTTCAGCCCCAAATTTATTGACGGCATTTAGCGAAGAAAATTACGAGTTATATTTCCCGTTGATGAAACAACAGACACATTTTAAAAGTAACTTCTATATATCCTCTCATAGAAGGTTACCTTGTCAAACGCCATGGTTTAAAGGCATCATTTCCAAGTAAAATCGCTTCAAACGCAACCAAATAAAATGGTAGAAAAAAAATTGTGTACTTTTAACTTTTTGTAATCCTTCTATATTACTCCAACAACTTTTCTATTTCTATATTTCCCCCCCCCCCTTACTATTTTTCTACTGAAACCTTACGTTGTAATACATTAAGTACATGTGCAACTGTATGCGATCACGTAAGTCAATTGTGTATGTATAAATGTACATGTTGTATTTAGAAGTGAAATAAAAATATTTAAACAAAAATAAGAAAGATACTAGGACGGCTGGGTTGTTTCTAATTGCACCCATATAGGTACATAAATAACGGATTTTCTATATTGTTGGTAGGAAATCTGATACGTATGTACCGATATCGGTGAATTAAATTCAATTAAACCACTTTACACAGGGCCATGATGAAAACACTTTTCGTATTTTTTTTATGAACACAAATTCAGCGTTCCTAGTATCCTTTAAATGGTTACAATTTTGTTTAACAGGGGCTCTTCGGCCTCCTTTGGGCATACTATTTGTATGTTTGCATTTGACGCATATACAATAAGTCACATTTTGTTTTGGTTAGTCATACGCATATATATGGCTGTGACTGGAGAAATTGGGGTTATGTGATTTGTTACAATTGTAGCTCCTGATAAAATATAATAATTATCTTAAATGAAATAACAGGAGCCTATCAACTAGCCTGATAGCGATCTGATAGTGCTTATAATTAGAATCAAGACGGGTGTTTCATTGGTGGAATGGCGAACAGTGCATATCCTGATCAGCCTGTGCGTCCGGACCTACACAGTTTGCAAAACCTATAATTCCCATGTCTCCAGTCAAAACCACATACAGCAGTGTACCAGGAAGCAATTAAACTGTAAGTACATACTTATACATATGCTAAGCTATTAATAAATCAACTGTAAACCCGAAAATAGGCTACACGTTTATGAATTATCACACATGTATATGTACAACAAAGCCGTGGCAATCTGTCTCTGCAGTCAAAAACATTTTCGCAATATCTACTAAAGGCCTAGACCAATTGGGTCGCACCGCGTTATTGCATCATATTGTACGGCAGACATGTAGCATGACTGATTCAGGGTTATACGAACTGGATGACGCGAGCGAATTTACTAGTTTGCCCCTGACAACAGAGGGTGTATTGGCAGTGGTCTGGAAACGCTGTTCAAATCGCGTAAAGAAAAAAACAACAACTAGACGAGTTAGTCCCAGATTTGAAAAAACGCGATCTCAAGCGCAAATCGTCGACAACTCATCAGTTTGACGCGACAAAAACGGTACTATGACTCTCTCTGTCTCTCTCTCTCTCTCTCATGTAAACACGGATTTGGCTTATGTCGTTTTACTTTGAGGTTGCATTTTAAAGCAAATGGAGTACCAAGATTACATGTACGCTGAGCACGATTTAGTCGGCGCTAACTCCGACTAAATCGTGCTAAGCGTACATGACCTTGGTCATGTTGGCTGTCCTCAACGTCCTACATGTGGTGTGGCTCCTCATTAAATTGCACGCTCATAGCATTGTAGCCTGGTAACGATCTAGTAGTACGTATACTTCTTGTTAGAAGCATGACGGGTGTGTCATCGATGGAATGGCGGACCGCAAAACCCAAAAGCCCCATTTCTCCAGTCGTAACCACACATAGACGAAAAACAGCATTGTCATTGTGCTGTTTACGTTATTATGTATACTTAAATTATGACGCACGCTGTCGCCCTCACTCTGAGTAGCCATTCAACCTCCTCCATGAGATATACGTCTTATTGACTGGTCGAGATTTATTTCCATAACATGGATATATTTTCTCAGTGCATTATATCAAAAGTTGGCAGAAATAACCGAGAATCCGGAGAATAAAATCCAAATTGTTTTACCTTGATACGAGTATTATTTGCGGAATATTCGTAGAGTTGAATCGCAGAAAGGTTCGATGCTTCAATCATGTCAATAGCGCATACATATGAGACACGCGATGTGATTTTGTACATAAGAAGATGTGCAATATTTCGTGAAAAATTATTACACAAACTGTGTTCTTTTTTATAAATTACGTCGCTTATAAACGCAAATGCCGAAGGAATTCTATTCCGTGCTTGCTCTGAATATTTCGTCAACATTCGACATCATTTAGCTGTTTTAGGGAAAACAATCGTAACTTGTATAGTGAATATTTTTCATAACATATCGCACACAGCCTTAGGTACAAATTCCCATGGCTTGTCTCATATATAGATACTGTATCGTAATATGGCCTGGAGCGATAGCTTCATTAATTTGTTTACGAATAACAATCGAAAGTATAGCAATCAGCAGAAATGCGCGGAATAGTTACCATGATTACCGTGCTCACGTTCGCACTAATATAGACATTACTGTTATTGTCCATGATCACGTGGTTACAACAGCAACGATGTCGCCCACTCCAAAGTAAGTATTATTTTATATTTTCCTTAATATGAAACGGATTTTGATGAAATATGGCGCAGCAAACGCGTCTTCATGAACTGCATTTGGTCGTCCAGGGAGTCCGGTAGACAAGGAAATCGATTCTTCGAAAAAAAGACATAAGTTTGGGCCATCGTATTCTATGGACAGAACGCGGACTTGTTTACGTTGCGTCATTACACTGACGTCATTACACTGACGTCATTCGGTAACGTCACGTGATGTCATCGTTGTAACCCGGATGTTCATATCAGGGCAATGCCTGATACAAAAATATGTTATCAGTCAGTACGTATTCGGTCAATGCAGGGCAGGTTACCTGATAAATCCGTAAACTAGGTTAATACCATTACAAATGTAATAGACGTGAAAACATACATTGTCATAGACAACTATGAAGCGTCTGTTACTGTTTTATTGTATAAAATGGTCTTTCACATTGTATTTTGTTTGTTTGTTTGTTGGGGTTTAACGGCCTATCAACGTCCGTCACTTCAACGTGTGATTGTATATACACCAGGGGGCCGTTTCACTAAACTTCGTACGACTAAAATTTCCGTAAGTGCAAACTTCACATTAGCAATGTTTTCTTGTAAACAATTCATGGATTTACATTTATTGAGCACAGTCTGCATGCAGCCTATGCTCAATAAATGTAAATCCATGAATTAAAATTTACAGACGATCCTAAATTTGCACTTACGAACATTTTAGTCGTACGAAGTTTAGTGAAACGGCCCCCAGGTCGGGGTCCCGTGGTTTTGTTTGTTTGTTTATTGGGGGTTATCGGTCTATCAACAGCTAAGGTCATTTAAGGACGGGTCAATGGGTTTAGTACTAAATCCCATATATTACCTGTACAAGTACATGTTCATTTTCAAGTGTATGTACAAATGGGGGGGGGGGATCCCAAAATCATAACTGAATATTTTCAATAACACAACTATATATTCAGCCCTGAAATCAGAATAATCCTGATCTGATGCCAGGTCCTCGCCACATCAGAATCACTTGGCTCCTCCCAAAAGCAGTAGGAACCAGTAATAATCTTACTACTTTTATAATGGGTAATAACCCAATTCAACTCCCAGGTAACAAAAGAGCCAAAGATAAAAACGTACATGAGGGCCAAACCAGGAAAATAGTGATTCCTATAAGGAGGAACCACTACCGTTAATTTACGCCGTCTTCACATTGTATTAACATGGTATATGAAATCATAATGCACTTAGTCTAGTGCAATAAATACGTACGTAAATTAGAAGCGATAGAAAAGACACAGTGACGTGATCAGTACATCCTCAATGTATTGGTATGTGTGTATGTGTGTGTGTGTATAATCACAGTTGTGCTGATTTGATGTGATGTTTATTAAATTTGTTTACTGATTTCTATGTCTCGTTTATTATCAAACCAAAACACTGGTTTAATAAATACTTCATTAAATCATAAATACGTAGCAATTGGGAATGTATGTAAAAAAATAAATATGGCCGCCAAATATAATTGTTCATGTAGCATGAAAGGAAATTCGCATTTACACATTGCAAAAATATATGAAAACATGATACATGTACATGTAGTCAATGGTTGCAATTCATAGAATATCGGAACTTGCCGTTTTGTGGAACAAGTTCGCCCACCAACCCAACCCACGGCTAACACAATCAGACTATGGTTACGTTGCAATAAATGGTAGTGTATATAAACTTCATGACCTCGTTCCATTATGTGGACGGGCAGTGACACATATTGTGATAACCTAAATTCCATATAGATCCAAGATGGCTGCATATATCAACACTTCTCCACTTTACTCCATGCTAGTCCCGAGACATTATGTTTCAAGTAATTAACGGCAATCACAAATTGATGAAGTAGGCAAAATAAATTAGTTTGCTAGCGTTATCAAAACAAGCTTTCATATGTATATGTCGCGATGATACTTATATAAAATCAAGATGGCTGCCGAAATTAGTATTCACCATGTATCGGTGTTTCGTCTACCATTTTGAGTTTGTGTGTTAAATCGGTCTCTTCTGAAATACATGGTGTGTTATCATATGGAATAAAAATACCTGAATGTTGGTGTGTCAAACACAAACAAGTTTTTGTATTCGACGCGACGTGCTGGTAAATAAATCACTATGTATTATGCTTCAATTTTGAATAAAGCCATGCATTTCCGAAATAATTTATACATGTATGTACATACTTATTGTTTCTTAGTGAAGTTGTTATGCATGTGTGTAGTTGATTAATTACATGGCATGTGTAAAACGATGTTGTTCGGCAGAGCTCGCGACAGCGTCCATCATGCTACTCAATTTGACCATACTGTCCCTTAATTTGTTTTGTGTCGTTTTGTGACCTGTTACATATTACACTGTACTGTTCTGGTTTGTCACTGTCAGTGTATTCCTTTATTGGCCGTGTTAGTTCGTCGCTGTATATGTCATCTATGTTACTATCTTTGTGCGCCATACCAAGAAGTTAAGGAGACCGTGTGGGCGTTGTGACGCCATGATAACAAGGTTTAACTGTCTCTTCGAACTATATTGATCACTGACGATTTGGAAGGGTACGGTTTTGTGCCTCCTTGGACTGTACGTGAGTGGCGTTTTTTATTAAATTTCATGATCATTGCTGTTTTCTCATTTATTTCGTGAGTGCGTGATTTATCCCAGCGTAATATTAATGCTTTGGGATTCAAATATACCAAAACTAAAGTAACAAAGTGGCTATATCTGTTTCATACAAAGGTCGTACTTACTCAGGTTACCATGGATTCCACTGGATACAAATAAACAATTGGCGGTAAAACGTGTCACAACAGAAAAATAATCATTACTGTAATCGTCTTATCCCAGACTAATAAAGTGTTGCGGTACAATGTGAACATTTGGTGGCCATCTTAGAATTTGGAAAACTAGGCATTTACCCAAGTGTGTGGTACATTTGTTTTACTGTGTTAATGTAATACAGTTTACTTGCTTTGAATCATTAATGCCATCAAATAGATAACACGATGACAATTGATGAGAATTCATGATATTTGGTAGCCTTCTTGGATTTTGGTAAAAAAAACAGTTATCCAAGCATGTTTTGCAATTGCCATGACAATTTACTGTGTACGTATGAACGTACGTAAGTATGTTTTGAAATGTTAAATGATGTAATATAAGTGACACGATGGCAAATGAACGGAGATTGTGATTGTTGGCAGCCATTTTTTTATGTTATACATAATTTCTCAAGTAATAAATATATATTGAAGAAGCATAAGCTTGCATTCACTTATAATAAAATATAATAATCCAATACGAATACACCAAGAACTGGTCATATAAAATAGTTTCATATATGATTTAGTGTGGTGTGGTAAGGTAGTGCTGTATTGGCGGCCCTCCTGGGCTCACCCACTATTATGAGAGTTATATAATCACAAGCCCAGAATGTGGCTAATTGCGCCCAATGAAAATGCTCGGGAGAGTGTATACTTTGCAATGTGGAAATATATATCTAGCATCTTAGGTGAGTGATGATTTAATATGGTATTTATTTACATGTAACATTGATTGATTAATTGATGTATTGGTACTTAACGGCCAATCAACAGCTACTGTCATTTATGTCCGTACCAACGGGTTCGATGCCGCATTTAACCTGCTGCATTGGGGAGAGAGGGGGGATCCCAACATCAGAAATAAATATTTACATCGAAATCCCTATATATTCAGCCCTGAAATTAGAATAGCCTGACCTGGTGCCAAGTTCATACCACACCAAAGTCACTAGGGCATTTCCCCTAAAAGTAATACCGTTAGGATTAATCTTAAATGGGTATAACCAGATTCAACTCTCACATACAAGTCAAAGACGTACTTGAGGGCCAAACCAGGTATCCGTTCGGGATTCCGGTAAGGATGAATCCCGATCGTTAAAGGGGCATACATATCGGATTTCCTATCTAGTTTCGTTCAACAAGATAGAAAATGTGATACGTATGTACCGATATCGATGACAATTGAAACGACCTAGCGGTCATAGTCTCATAATATACATGTACATACTAGTATCTTCAATTAAACCAATTTACACAGATCCATGATGAAAAAAGGTTGTTATCGTATTTTTTTTCTTCAACAAATCCTGATATGCCGCTTTAAATTACCCATCGCATGCTTCCAACCAACCATCACAATGTACATGTAACAGTTTCATTATAGGAATGAATGGCCTTTTTGTGGAATTTATCGGGGTATAAACTTGGAAAAGTCGCGGGACTTTTCCAAGTTTATATCCCCGATAAATTCAACAAAAATGCCATTCATTCCTTATAATTCCAGCATTTGAAATAAATTCATCAAGAAAATGTGTTTATTTTCCGTTTTCTTAAGAATTATTTTAACTGCGCCTCACGGTTACGGAAAGTAGTTCGGCGTGGGTGTTTACTGGGATATAAATTTTGGACAGAGACTTGCTACGGGCCAATCAAATGTTAGGGAATTGTGTAAATATATTTGTGATATCCTGTCAATACACCTAATCACTGCGTATACATACATGAAAAAAAACAGGCTACATGTATGCATGGAATCTAATAGACTCATCCTAAAATACGCATCTATACGGAGCCCAGCAGGGGACATATAATTATTGTTTTTATTTATTCGTTCCCTCGAATTAACAATTCGTTCCCACGAAATAACAATTCGTTCCCTCAATTTAACAATTCGTTCCCACGAATTAACATTTCGTTCCCACGAAATGACAATTCGTTCCCTCAATTTAACAATTCGTTCCCACGAAATAACAATTCGTTCCCTCAATTTAACAATTCGTTCCCACGAATTAACATTTCGTTCCCACGAAATAACAATTCGTTCCCTCAATTTAACAATTCGTTCCCACGAAATAACAATTCGTTCCCACGGGAACGAATTGTTAATTCGTGGGAACGAATTGTTATATCGTGGGAACGAATTGTTAATTCGAGGGAACGAATTGTTAAATTGAGGGAACGAATTGGACATCTACATGCTCCGGACATCTACTCCCGTCCTCCGAGGATGGATATGAAAAAACAACAACACAAAGATGTACCCATACAACTAGATATGTATTATTGTTAGTATTAATGTAATGGTATATGTCACAAAATATGCGTGCTTAACGCACTGTACATGCAAATGTAAAATAATAATTAGAAAGTATAAAAAGGCAATGTCATTTACATGTGGTCTGTAATGAAAAACGGTATTTGTGGCTGTGACTGGAGAAATGTTTGTTTGTTTTGTTTGTTTGTTGGGGTTTAACGGCCTATCAACAGCTATGGTCATTTAAGGCCGGGTCAATGAGTTTAGTACTAAATCCCATATATTACCTGTACAAGTATAATTATGTACATGTTCAAATACATGTACAAATGGGGAGAAAATCTCAAAATCAGAACTGAATATTTACAATAAAAGAACTATATATTCAGCCCTGAAATCAGAATTATCCTGATCTGATGCCAGGTCCTCGCACACCAGAATCACTTGGCCACTCCCAAGAGCAGTAGGATCAGTAATAATCTTACTACTGTTATAATGGGCAATAACCCAATTCAACTCCCAGGTAACAAAAAGAGCCAAAGATAACAAGAGTTGTCAGAAGACAACGAAGCTCGCCTGTTGGCAGCCTTCACTCAAACTTAGCACAGTTGCATAAAACAACATGGATATTATATAACTTGACCTTGGGTTAAGGGGCATGCGGTGGACCTTGACATTGGGGTCAGTAGTGCAAGGTGGGTCGTGGGTTTGCTGTAGCATAATATAGCATATTAAGATGAATGCATGTATGAAATATCAATGCGCTCCCTGAAAACAGAAGTAAAACAAAATTTAACCCGACTTTAAGTTTATGAACACATTAAGTTGGTGGTTTTCTACAGCATGATAGCTATTCACATGAGGAATGCATGTATGAATGTGCTAAGTTTGTGTCCTTCACCTTGGGGGAAGAGGTGGGGGTTGGTCATGGATTTGCTGTAGCACAATAGAGGATCATCACATGAATGCATGTATGAAATATCAAAGCGTTCCCTGTAAAGACACAGAAGTTACACAACATTTACCCCAACGTTAAGTTAATGAACATGCTAAGTTTGTGACCTTGACCTTGGGGTAAGGGTTGGGTCGTAGATTGAGGATTTGCTACAGCATGATATAAGGCGTTCCATGAAAGGAAACAGATGTTATAAGACATTTACCCCAACGTTAAGATTATGAATGTGCTATGTTTGTGACCTTGACCTTGGGGAAAGGGGTGGGGGTGGGTCATGGATTTGCTATAGCATTAATAGAGTATTATCAGATGAATGCATGTATGAAATATCAAGGCGTTCCCCCTGTAAAGAAACAAAAGTTATAAAAAGACATTTACTCCAACGTTAAGTGTATGATGTTGATCTTGGGGAAAGGGGTGGAGGGTCATGGATTTGTTGCAGCACAATAGAGGATCATCAGATGAATGCATGTATGAAATATCAAAGTGTTCCCTGTAAAGAAACAGAAGTTACCCAACATTTACCCCAACGTTAAGTTTATGAACATGCTAAGTTTATGACCTTGACCTTGGGGTAAGGCTTGAGTGGTGGGTTGTGAATTTGCTGCAGCATAATAGAGGGTCATCTGAGGAATGCATGTATGAAATATCAAGGCGTTCCATGAATGGAAACGGATGTTATAAGACATTTACCCCAAAGTTAAGTTTATGAATGTGCTACGTTTGTGATCTTGGGGTAAGGGGTGGGCGGTGGGTCATGAATTTGTGATAGCACGATGGATATCATCATATGAATGCATGTATGAAATATCAAGGCGTTTCAAGAAAGGAAACAGATGTTATAAGACATTTACCCCAACGTTAAGTTTATGAATGTGCTAAGTTTGTGACCTTGACCTTGGGGTAAGGGGTGGGTCATGGATTTGCTATAGCACAATAGAGTATCATCAGATGAATGCATGTATAAAATATCAAGGCGTTCCATGAAAGGAAACGGATGTTAATTAACTTATATAAGACATTTACACCAACGTTAAGTTTATGAATGTGCTAAGTTTGTGACATTGACCTTGGGGAAAGGGGTGGGAGGTGAGTCATGGATTTGCCATAGCGTCTTGTTAAGTTGCATTTGATGGTCTCTGTATTTTCGCCCAAACTTCTGTCGTTTTTGCGAAGAATCGATTTCCGTGTCTCCGATACGGAAATCGATTCTTCGCAAAGACGACATAAATCTGTGCCAAACTCCCTAGACTACCAAATGCAGCTCATGAAGACGCGTTTGGTGCGCCATATTTCATCAAAATCCGTTGCATATGAAGGAAAATATCAAATAATACTTACTTTGGAGTGGGCGACGTTGTTGTCGTTGTAACCACGTGATCATGCACCTTGAATATGCACAGGGCAATAATGGGTATACATGTCGACCACTGACTGAGAAAACGTACCCTACTAAATGTACAACAATGGTGGATCGTAGCTAGTTATCTCCCTTTGCAAATATATTTATTGATATCCGGTCATAAGTTGTATTTCCAGCGTTGATGTCTTAATGAATAGCACATAAAAACGTAGACCCAGATCAGTCTGCACGTCTGTGCAGTCTGATATGGGTCGACGTCTGATATGGGTCGACACTTATTGCGCAATAACATTAATACGTGCGAAAATATGAATCTGGCAAATAATACAGTCCCGTATCAGAATGCGCAGCTACGTAAATGTAGGATGATCTGGATCAATACTAGTCAAAAGCTCTATAATTCCAGCACAAAAATATTTACACAATTCCCTAACATTTGATTGGCCCGTAGCAAGTCTCTGTCCAAAATTTATATCCCAGTAAACTCCCATGCCGAACTACTTTCCGTAACCGTGAGGCGCAGTTAAAATAATTCTTAAGAAAACGGAAAATAAACAAATTTGCTTAATGAATTTATTTCAAATACTGGAATTATAAGGAATGAATGGCATTTTTGTTGAATTTATCGGGGATATAAACTTGGAAAAGTCGCGGGAATACTGGACGAAGGCCGGAAGGCCTCGTCCAGTATTCCCGCGACTTTTCCAAGTTTATACCCCGATAAATTCAACAAAAAGGCCATTCATTCCTATAATAATTGCTCCTTTTCATAACAAATCATGCTACATTCACCCTTTTTACAAGCAATAAGATCATAAACTACACAAATTGGACCGGATTTATATAAATACATTCAACGGGAGATAACTAGCTACGATCCCTCATTCGATTACGTAGTTGCCTAGCAGATGCACTGATGTTTAGAAGATAATCATCGTGATACATTGAGGGATCGTAGCTAGTTCCCGTTGAAGTTATTTATAGAAGTCCGGTCCAACGTGTGTACAGTTTAGCGCCTTAGTGCTTGAACAAAGGGCGAATGTAGCATTGGAAACCACGAGCTACCATGCAAAATGTTTACTTTTTATTACAGTCAAAATAAAGTTATTTAACAATTTGGAAAGGGTCTCGACTAATCTAGAATGTTAACGTGATTGAACACATTACAAACATGCACTCAAATATATCTGGTTCATAGAAACAGCTACGTAATCAAAAAACTTTACATGACGTCACAATTGACGTCACACAACGTAATATCAAAACGCGGGAAAACACGTCATTGTATAACTATTCATGCGCACATCACAATTCATTGATTATCATCTCAAAAATAGACTACATTTGCATATATATCCGCCGTGGAAGTGTAATAAATAGGATATTCCATCGTACATGCTTGAATAGCGGAAACAATATACTCGTGTCCGTCGGCGTCCGCGCAAACAACTCGTTCGCTACGCTCACTCGTTGCTTACGCGGAAGCCTGCCTACGCACACTCGTGTATTATTTCCCGCTATTCAAAATGTACGATGGAATATCCTCTATATAACCATGACATTGAAGTATATTAGAGCTTTTAAAGAAGCAGTAAATGAGTGATTAATGCATTGCAGTTGAAATGGAATGAAATGGTGCTTAACGGGCCACCAACACAAAATAGTATCACTTAGGCCATAGCAATTTCTTTCTCTGTTAAGCGTCCGCGTGCGGGTAGGTTTTGAAAGTGGTTCTGCGAAAAAACAAACACAATGTGTAATGTTATTTTACACTATTATCTGGTGACGTAATATAAAAACTGATTGGGGGACTTGTCCAAGAATTAAATACGTTCACGAATGTCCAGTTAATAGTGTGTTTTTTAACGTTTACTGGCTGAAATTTAAATTTATGGTAAAAGTTTTTAACATAAATTTACTTCCTTTTTTTTCCCCAAGGCCTTTTTACCGGATAAGTAGTTAGGTTTTGGTCAACTGGGTGGACGCTTAATATAGAAAAGATATGGCATGGCCTTAGGGCCAAGCAATGTAGATGAAGAATACAAATAATATTAAAATAGTATGATAGCTGTGGTAGGCAACCTGGAATGCATTACAGTCGGGCGTGTTTAGGAAGCTCAGCAATAAAACGCTGACAGTCGACTATACAATAATACATTTAATATATGGCACATGGGCAAAGAACATGGAACATAAATCGACCCGGGGCAGAAGAAATTTGGATCATCGCATTTGCGACCAGAGTAGACACTGATCAGCTTGTGCATCGACACAGTCTGTTCATGGTCTGCACTGCACGCCATTGAGCCAGTGAAGCATCAGGTATGCATTTATCAAACAATATGCTAAGTAGATACATGTATCCGCTGGGCAAGCGGCGTGTTTATCAAATAGATTTCCCCAGTCACAGATATGCTCAAAATATCCACCACCATGTACATTTGTACTATAGGTGTAACCACACCAAATCATCAGATATTCATGCGTGGTGTAGTAAAAAGAAGTACGTTAACAAAATAAGCCAGATGTGTTATGCCATAGAGACTCTTTGCTTGGAGAAACCGGTCAATTGATGCACTAATCTACTTCACATGCAATGTTTTCTTGTAAACAATTCATGGATTTACATTTATTGAGCATAGGCTGCATGCAGCCTATGCTCAATAAATGTAAATCCGTGAATTAAAATTTACAGACGATCCTAAATTTGCACTTACGAACATTTTAGTCGTACGAAGTTTAGTGAAGCGGTCCCCAGGTCGGGATCCCGTGGTTTTGTTTGTTTGTTTATTGGGGGTTAACGGCCTATCAACAGCTAAGGTCATTTAAGGCCGGGTCAATGGGTTTAGTACTAAATCCCATATATGACCTGTACAAGTACATGTTCAAGTAAATGTACAAATGGGGGGAAACTCCCAAACTCAGAACTGCATATTTACAATATATATATTCAGCCCTGAAATCTGAATAATCCTGATCTGATGCCAGGTCCTCGCAACACCAGAATCACTTGGCCCCCTCCCAAAAGCAGTAGAATCAGTAATAAGCTTACTACTTTCATAACGGGCAATAACCCAATTCAACTCCCAGGTAACAAAAGTGCCAAAGATAAAAACGTACATGAGGGCCAAACCAGGCAAATCGTGATTCCTATAAGGAGGAACCCCTACCGTTAATTTACGCCGTCCCGTTCACCCGACCAACCGCCCACTGGGGGTCCCGTGGTAGTTCGGCATGACTAATAACTGACTACACGCAATATAACGGCAGCCATACAAACATATGACAATACATTTCTATATGTACACATTTTGGGAACCGACAGAAGAGACGATTTTCTAGAATACAAATACTTGTAAGAAAGTGAAGTAAGCAAGGATTACAGTAACTGTACAATATGATTCATGTATACATAACAGTTGATACCATCGGAGATAATTCAATGGCCAATGGTGATTTGGTTAGCGTGAACTGGCAAAGCATGTAAGCCCATACAAAGTTCTTTCTCTGTTAACTGGTTAAGCGTCCGCGTGCGGGTTGGTTTTTAGAGTGGTTATGTGAAAAAACAAAGTCTGTATGCTATTTGACACTATTTACTGGTGAAGTAATATGAAAACTGATTGGACTTGTGCACGTTTTATATCCGTTCATGAATTTAATAAGTGTAATTAGAGTATTTTATTCTTATTTTTTTGTGGTGGAAATTTAAATTTATGCTAAAAACTTCCTGAACCCTTTGCATACTGCAAAGGGTTGAGGAAGTTTTTAACATAAATTTACAATTCGGTTTTTTTTTCAAGATATTGTTCGTTTTTACCGGATACGTAGGTAGGTTTTGGACATCTGGGTGGACGCTTAACAGAGAAAAATAATGGCATGGTCTAACTATATAACCATAAAAGACTAGATATATTCAACTATCCATATACTGATGATCTAAACTTGAAGGGAGTCAGTGGAAGAAGGGGGCTATGGAGTTAGCACCCTTCTTTCACTGACCCATAAACCTGATATTCCCGCGATCCTTAACACAATATGGGATAGCCCCCTTTAACACTGACCCCTTGAAGTGACAAAGTCGTATTTTTTTACTCGCCTATACAACGTGTGACAGCGTGTCGAAACCGCCGTTTGTGTTGGGTTTTCGGCATAGATACATATTAGCATGATTAGTGAGAAGCGTTTTTAGTGCAGTTTACACTCGAACTATTTATGTTAATGTATTGGCAACTGTAAAATATATGCCGAAACCCCACCCCAAACAGCGGTTTCGACACGCTGGTGACGATTGGATTGGTTGCTAATTTGACATATCAAAATCCATTTCAGCTACTTAGGGGTGAAATGGTTAAACACTTCTTCTATTGACCACTCCAACTGATCACGCGGTGACCCTCAATTATATGGAGATAGTACCCCTTCTCCGAATGACATATTCAATTGATAAGACTGCTACCCCTCCTAACTTCAGTCTGTGAACTATAATTGACAATTAGCATCTCTATTTATGTATGTGTATTAGCTTCCATCGCTGATAGATTAAGCCATTTCAGCCTAAGGATACTATGCTTTTTGTTCATTCATCGATAAAGGTATATGTTGTTACCACTCATTTGAACCGTCTCGTCGAGACGGTTAAAATGAGTGGTAACAACATATACTTTCGAGATGAAATGAAGAAAATAGGATTTTCCCCCCTAAAAAGTTTCATACTACATGTACTATAAGTGTATCCCGTCTTTAATGGGTAAAGCCCTTTCAACCATACAGACGATTAAGTCAACATTTGCATGCACTGTGATCCAGATTGAGTCGGCGCGGGACGTGCCGTCTCAATTAAAACATAAAGAAACCTTCGATTAATGGAATAGTCCAATTATTACAGTGGACCAGTCAATGTCAGATGTTTATTCGTGAAAGGGTTAATTAAGTTGATGGAACGAAGTCAAGTGGAATTGGCTAATCACCGGTATCCCTACTTATTAATAATCTACGAAGCCCAGCAGATGATATGGATTTTTTTTAATCAATTCGTTCGCACGAAATAACAATTCCTTTCCCTCAATTTAACAATTCGTTCCCTCGAATTAACAATTCGTTCCCACGATATAACAATTCGTTCCCACGATATAACAATTCGTTCCCTCGAATTAACAATTCGTTCCCACGAATTTACAATTCGTTCCCTCTAATTAACAATTCGTTACCACGATATAACAATTCGTTCCACGAATTAACAATTCGTTCCCGTGGGAACGAATTGTTATTTCGTGGGAACGAATTAATACAAAAAGAATTATACGTCCGCTGCGGGGCTCCGTAGTAATCCCGGTCATGTATACGCTATAATAATGTGTCACGTGATCGTCATTTTCATAGTTACGCACATGTGAGAACATCTGGTTATCGACGTGACCCGGATGTAATTTTATCATCGTGAACAGCTGGTGATCGACTTGACCCGGATGCAATTATATCATCGTGTCCGTCATAGCGTCGGGAGTATATCCGGTATTAAGCACCAGCACGTTGTCTGCGGGCGATCCGCGATTCCTATGTTGGGTATTATCGGCGGGCGGCACGCGACTTATATTATGATCAAGTGGCGTATAATCATGATAATCGGCGTTTGGCCCGCGATTCCTACTCTGCGTATATTCGGCGGCCGGTCCGCGATTCCTACTCTGCGTATATTCGGCGGCCGGTCCGCGATTCCTATTCTGCGTATTATTCGCGGTCGGCGCCTGCTGCATAATATGTGGGGATATGGGAGGTCCCCGCGGGGATATGGGCGTACGGGAATATTCGGCAGGCGGCCCGCTGTGTTTATTCTGCATGGTGTCCAGAGGTGGCGGACCGTGTTGTCTCACATGCGTGGGATCCGCGGGCGGCCCGCGATGTCTGCGCGGGGTAATTTCCGGGAGCGGTCCGCTGGATTCCACAGGCGGTCCACGTTGTCTAGTCGGCATAGTTTCCAGGGGCGGTGAGCGAGCGTGAGAATCGGCGGGCTTCCCGCGGTGCCTAGTCGGCATATTGTCTTGAGGCGATGGCCCGTGTTGTTTCATATGTGCGGAATCGGCGGGCGGCCCACGCTGTTTGGGCTGCATAGCTTCCTGGTGTTGAGCCTGCATAGTTGCCGGCGGCGGTCCGCGAGAATCCGCTGGGACGATATTTTTGCTCTGCATATTTGCCGATGGTGGGTAATGGCCATGATGTTCGGTTGGCCGGCGATTTTTGCTCTGCATAGTTGCCGGTGGCGGGCCGCCTTGTGTGGTATGTGAAGATTCAGCTGGAGGCCTGAATTGTGTGGCAGGCCTTCCGTTTCTGGCCTGTGTTGTGTCTGCAGGAGGCGCCCGCGTGGTGAACTGCATTGCGCCTGGGGTCGAGCCTGTGTCCCTACCCAGCGAGATGCCCTGGGGCAACCCGCGTTTGTTCGTCTCCCTCGACTCGGCCGACTTTTCCTGCTTCCTGACCTCCATGCCGGTGTATTGGAAGAAGACGTCATGTAGGTATTTGAAGGTCTCCTATTCGGCAAAGGCAAAATAATAAATAATATATTAGTTATGCAAATTGAACAAGATGGCATCGTTATACGAAGTGTATCCCCTCGCTGGCAGGCAGCCTTGATAATAATAATAATAATAATAATAAAAATAAAAAAAAAGGTTAACATTTTGCCTTACAAATTTGCCTTACAAACAAGGTGAACATAAATCCTCAGTGACTTTGGCCGGTCGGACGTGGGTCGTATGCAAAACGAAGCACCATCCCATGGCACATTGTGGCCAAATATTATCAAAATCGGTGGAGCGGTTCATGAGTTATTGAACTCACGAACGTACGTACATACGTACGTACATGAACTAACGCTATATCCCCTCTTGTCTATCGGCGAGAGGATACTAAAAGCTAGGAACATATTAATGCCCCTACTGTCTGTTCCACGTTTTTCTGCCGACCAACTTTTGGCAATTAAACATATTAAATCAATTGTTTGTTTTAAATGTAAGTACATTTTCACCAATAGCAAAATAGCCACCCTCCCCAGAACGGTTGTTTGATGAAATTCCATCAAATATTGATTTTATAGTCGTAAGTCACAAAATACGCCCGTCGAAGATGGACCATACAGCGAAGATACAGAAATGTGAAGCTGTTACCAAGGCAAGAAACATTAATGAGAATTTGAGAATCTATGATAGCATTGTTTCTTCATTTTGTTGTGATAAACAGGTATATTAATTTAGGTAGAGATGTGTAAAGAAGAAATTATATAGAATTGGATACACAAATGTAGAAAAAAATGGCTAAGTTAAAAAGGTGATAGTTTTGTTAAAAAATATGTTTTCGGCATAAAAACGCTAAAGAGCACATCTTCAATATGTGTAGAAGGCGTATGTATAGTTTCAGATCGATTGACGGAACGCTTGCAGAGGAATTATGTACACAAACTCTGTACCCGATATACAATTGTATACAACAATGTAGAAAGAAATGGCTAATTTAAAAAGGCGATGTTTTTGCTAAAGATTATTTTTTTCCGCCAAAAGAACACCAAGGTGCACATCTTCAATATGTGCAGAAGACGTGTGTATAGTTTCAGATTGATTGACTGAAAAGTTTCAGAGGAGTTGTGTACACAAACTATGTACACAGGATTTCTGTCCGCCGCCAGCCCGACTGCCCGACCCGTTTTAAAACGGTCATACAAACAAGAGGGCCATGGTGGCCCTAATTCGCTCATCTGCATAATCACCAGAGGAGAATGTGACATTGAGTTAATATGTGCTTTAAATAAATTGTGCTATTTTTAGGTGGCGGTCATCTTGGATTAAGCGATGACTCTCATTTTACCAACCTTACCAATTTTAGCTTACTATGAAGTTTGGCCAGCATCGGCCATGTGGTTCCTAAGAAAAAGACGTTCAAAATCTCGAATAAATGGACCTTTTGGAGGCCATCATGGATGAAGTAATCATCCGATTACGACAAATATTGCACCAGAGCAATCGCCTCATCGATACCTTCAATTTGATATATGACATGAGCATATTTCGTCAAAAATAAAATTTGACCCCACGGGCAACGCCCATTTTTGACCCCGGGGTAACCATTTTAAAGAGCATTCTACGTCGATCATTCCTACCAAGTTTCGTCGAAATCCGGCTGGCGGTTCATGAGAAGAAGCTTTTTTAAGAATTTGTGCTATTTTTAGACGGCGGCCATCTTGGATTAGCGACGACCTCCGTTTTAACAAATCTTCACCCATGGACCATAACTGTGAAGTTTGGCCACCATGGGCCAAGCGGTTCGTGTGAAGAAGAATTTTGAAATCTCAAATATAAGGTATACCTTTTGACCTTTCGGCGGCCATCTTGGATGACATGACCATCCAATTTCGACAAAAAAATGTACCAGAGCGATCGCCTCTTAGATACCTTCGATTTGATATAGACATGACCATATTCGGTCAAAAATAAAATTTGACCCCAATTTGACCCCACGGGCCACGTCCATTTTTGACCCCGGGGTCACCATTTTAGCAAATGTGAAAGAGCATTGTACATCCATCATTCCTACCAAGTTTCGTCGAAATCCGGCTGGCGGTTCATGTTCATGAGAAGAAGATTTTTTAAGAATTTATGATATTTTTACACGGCGGCCATCTTGGATTTAAAGATGACCTCCATTTTAACAAATCTGAAACGGCTTCACCCATGGACCATATATTTTAGGTTTGGCTACCATGGGCCAAGCGGTTCATGTGAAGAAGAATTTTGAAGAATTTGTGCTATTTTCAGACGGCAGCCATCTTGGATTACTTAATGACGTCATTTTAACAATTTTGTAATCCCCCTACCTCATGACCATGAAGTTTGGTGACTATAGGCCCAATGGTTACCAAGGAGAAGACGTTTGAAAATGTTCACGGACGGACGACGACGGACACATTGCGGTAACAATAGCTCGCATGAGCTTCGCTCAGGTGAGATAAAGACGATTTTCCTACGGGAATTTAACATGGGAGAAAAAGAGGTGGAAGATGGGGGAGGAGTCAAAAAACGTAAAACGTGCAAATTGACTCTGAACCCTGACTAGATAGCTTGGAAATGATGTAAGAAAACAAAAGTGAGAATTTGAAAATCGGTCAACAAATACAAAAATATTTAAAAAAAATTAGTGTTAGCCCCCACGTTAAATTCCCATATTTGATGGAATCTCTTCAAATTTTTATTTTTGGGGAGGGAGACATTTTTGTTATTGATGAAACATTACCGTGGAACAGACAGTAGTGAAAGTAGGTCATAAATAGAGAATAGTAGGTTAGTGCCGTGAATGGGAAAAAATATCTGGCAAGGCTCAGGAAACGGGATGAGCGAGGCTCTGCCGAGCACATCACGTTTCCGTGCCGCGCCAGATATGTTTTCCCATTCACGGCACTAACCTACTATTCTATTTATCCCGTCAACACCTAAACATGGTTTTAAAATGCAAAAATAGTATTGACTGGATATCAAAAATGTTTCACGGCACTGTGTTTCACGACACATACGTACTGTGTTGACGGGATAAAATAAGGATGCATGCTCAGTCTGTATTGCTCAACACCGTGTATATTGATTCATTCATTCGGCTCATATTTAAGGGTGGGAATTGGCTCGGACACCTTCCATACCCGGTATATTGTAGTGGGTATGACATATTGAGTAAAGTTAAACATCACTGAACCAATAGAAAGCAAGACAACCAATTTCCCACAACGAGTCTACGGAGCCCCGCAGGGGACATTGATTTTTTTTTATTAATTAGTTCCCACGAAATAAAAATGTGTTCCCTCAATTTAACAATTCGTTCCATCGAATTAACAATTCGTTCCCACGATATAACAATTCGTTCCCACTAATTAGCAATTCGTTCCCGTGGGAACGAATTGTTATTTCGTGGGATCGAATTGCTCAATTGAGGGAACGAATTGTTAATTCGTGGGAAGGAATTGTTAATTCGTGGGAAGGAATTGCTAAATTGAGGGAACGAATTGTTATTTTGTGGGAACGAATTAATACAAAAGAGAATTCTACGTCCCCTGCGGGGCTCCGTACGAGTCAAACCTTTCATGTTCAACAACCATTGTACATGTACGTACAACAAGCGCAAGTAAACTATAACTGATTGACTTACATTTATTGAGTATAGGCTACATATGCAGTCTATGCTCAATACATGTAAATCCATCAATACAAATGTTGTGATTGTAGTGGGCGAGGTAAAATAACACGAACTACTTGAAGGCAAACATACGAAATTCCCTGATAAGTATTCGTACGTTATGAAATGAAATTATTAAACATGATGTTATTAAAAATATGCTCTTTATTTCTCTATAATTCCAGCACAAAAATATTTACACAATTCCCTAACATTTGATTGGCCCGTAGCAAGTCTCTGTCCAAAATTTATACCCCATTAAACTCCCACGCCGAATTACTTTCTACAGGTGCGCTGTCAGTGCTGTCAATGTAAACAAATGGCTGCCGTCTGTCAAAATAAACACATTTTCTTGATGAATTTATTTCGAATGCTGGAATTATAAGGAATGAATGGCCTTTTTGTGGAATTTATCGGGGATATAAACTTGGAAAAGTCGTGGGAATACTGGACGAGGCCTTCCGGCCTTCGTCCAGTATTCCCGCGACTTTTCCAAGTTTATACCCAGATAAATTCCACAAAAAGGCAATTCATTCCTATAGTGTCTTATCTATTAGTGTGGATGAAACACTTGCATACAAACTTACATGTACGAATTACCACATTGTTCGTTTTAATGTAAGAAATGTAAGTCAAATCATTAAAATTAAAAGAAAATACAAATACATGTAGCTGCATTATAGGTACAGTGAAACCTCTCTAAACCGGACATCTGTCTGGTTTAGAGCCGTTTCACTGTAAATCGGGCATTTGATCATTCTGAGCCATAGCTGCGTGTTATTCGATCATGAACAGACATTATCACCCGAGATAAATTGACCAAGAAACTGATCAAAAATAAATATGATCACATATGTTTCCTTGGTGTCCGATTTAGAGAGGTTCCAATGTAGTTATGTAATAAAGCAAAGAAAGTAATGTTTATGCTGAGACGACAATTTCAAGAGTCCCACACAATACCACACCTCTAGTTTAGATTATTCGACGCTTGTGTTTAACCAATAATGTTGTACTGTTCAGAGGCTTGGTGTCCATATACTATCAAATTTTACAAGAAAATGGTAAAATGTTTTATATAGAGACCAAGTATGATGATCCAGTATCTAAAAAGATACAAATTAAATTTTGTAAATATTTACTAGGTGTTGGAAAATACATATATGCTTGTAATATTTCTGTGAAAAGTGAGCTTGGTAGATATCCCTTGGCAAGTACATGTAGTGCTATTATAAACACTGTTAACCATTATCATCAAACACATGCTTTGACAGCACTTTAGAATAATTTACAACATGATTTGACAAGCACTTCAGAATCACTTCCATTGGAAATGATTCTGAAGTGCTGGCAAACCATGGTTTTATTGAGAAATAAGGGAAGATATAAAAGCAACAGCGGACGACAATTATTGTCAGTAGCGGTCTATGGGTTAAGTATTGGTCCCAATTACATGACAATAGTGATGAAAACACGGGTACAAAATCATCCTATAGAGCTGTAACAGACACGGTATGCATGGCTGGTAGCTATGATGTCCAGGTAAAGTTGCTTCTGCACTTGATTGTATTCGATCATATATGGCAAAACAAGTCTACCATCTCAAAAAAACTACTAACTATAGTCTGTTTCACGAAAGCTGCCCAAATTTTACGGCCATATAAACAATTCAAAAACAATATTTTTTTCGATAGTATTAAATTAAAGGAAAATTTAAGAATGAGCCTTCTTTTTATTTCGTGAAATTCGGTCAAATATTGGTTTTATTACGAAAAATTGATTTCTCTATGGGAATTTAACATGGGGGAAAAAGAGGTAAAGGAGTGTGGGATTAGTCAAAAAACGAAAGATTTTGGAAATTGACTCCGAAAGCTAGCTAGATAGCTTGGATATGATCTAACTAAGAAAACAAAAGTTACATTTTAAAAATCGGTCCAGTATTTCTAAAATTCAAAAGAATTTCCCCATGTTAAATCCCCATAGACATCTTCACTCCGTGAAGATGTCTATGGGGATTTAACATGGGGAAATTTTGTTTTCGCAATAAAATCAATATTTGACCAAATTTCACGAAATAAAAAGAAGGCTCATTCTTAATTTTTCCTTTAATTTAATATTATCAAAAGAAATCTTGTTTTTGAATTGTTTATATAGCCGTAAAATTTGGGCAGCTTTCGTGAAACAGACAGTAATGCCATTAAACATAACGTCGACGAAATGGCAAAATGTCGTATCCGCATTTTTCATAATTTTCAGTAGAACAAAAAAAAGTGAATATTTTTTTATATATTACTTCTATGGTCATAAGTGCTTACTAGTTGGTGTGTCGTATGTGTGGGGTATGCACATGCAGTTAGTAGCTTTTGACACTGCGATGACAAAGAAAATTTCGCTTACGACATTTTGACATAACTTTGGAGAGCATAATAATTAACATAAATTCGTCATTATTATGATACCTGCCTGTTCATACATGTACATACAGTTTATAAATGCACATTGCGCATTAGCAATTTTAACAAACATTGTCGATCTACTCATAATGAGCTGTCTAATCAGTATTCATGGAGTATGTCTATGATTTAAACAACATTAAACTAGCCATATTGGGAAAGAAACGTTCCAAAATAAGCTTCTTGACAAATACAATTCTTACTTTAATTTAGTCAAAAACGGTGAAATAAGTGTAACGGGGAGATATCTTGAAAAAACTAAGAACATTTAAAACTTTTAAAGCATACAAACTAGAACACTACATGTGTCTACCCATGGAGAAGCGCTTATTATAGGAATGAATGGCCTTTTTGTAGAATTTATCGGGGCATAAACTTGGAAAAGTCGCGGGAATACTGGACGAAGCGATAAAAAATTACAATTTTCGAAAAAAAAAAAAAAAAAAAAAAAAAAATTTTTGATTTTTTTCTCGAAAATTGTAATTTGTTAAGGCCTCGTCCAGTATTCCCGCGACTTTTCCAAGTTTATATCCCCGATAAATTCAACAAAAAGGCCATTCATTCCTTATAATTCCAGCATTTTAAATAAATTCATCAAGAAAATGTGTTTATTTTCCGTTTTCTTAAGAATTATTTTAACTGCGCCTCACGGTTACGGAAAGTAGTTCGGCGTGGGAGTTTATTGGGATATAAATTTTGGACAGAGACTTGCTACGGGCCAATCAAATGTTAGGGAATTGTGTAAATATATTTGTGATATCCTGTCAATACAACCTAATCAATGCAAATACATATGTGCGGTGGCTGGGGCTATTTTTCTTTGCATTTTAAAGCCATTTGCACGTGTTGACGGGATAAATAGAATAGTAGGTAATGCCGTGTATGGGAAAACATACCTGGCGCGGCACAGAAACGGGATGTGCTCGGCAGAGCCTCGCCCATCCCATTTCCTAAGCCTTGCCAGATATTTTTTCCAATTCACGGCACTAACCTACTATTCTCTATATTTCCGATTTTGCTAGATTCAGGATATCAAATGATACGGTTGAAATTGAGAAAGGAAGATACAACAAAACTCCTGTAACCGAAAGATATTGCCATGTATGCGAATCTGTAGCCATCACATTGCAAAGTATATTTTTCTAGCAAAGTATACTTTGAGGGATAAAGTTTCAATGTTAGGATGAATTTATTATTTTTTATTATACTGAATTTTTTGCATTATCACAGCCATTTTGGCTGTGATTATCACAGCCATTTTGGCTGTGATAATGTAATAAATTCAGTATAATAAGTCTTCATACTTGTAATCATCAAATATATGCAGTCGTTAGGTCTATATGAAATAATGCATTTCGGGAAAATTAAATGATTCTCCCTCAAAGTTTACTAAGCTAGAAAAGTATACTTTGCAATGTTCGTGAAATCGGCTACTGGTGAGGTGGAGAACGAGCTACATGTTTTTCATGACATGTAACGTGTATAAAAAGAGAGAGGTCTTGTTTGAAAACTTGTTTTCATTTTTGCCGGAACTTAGCTTGTTTTCCCAACGTGAAATATTTGAATACCTAATGGCCTCATATGACACAGAGATACTTTCATTAATAATCCCATGTGTTAATGATTGTATAGAAACCCGCAAACAAATCCCTTGGTAACTATTATCCAGTCTAACATGTTGTGCATATTTGTTTGTTTTGCATTTCATGCCACGTATATATGTATGATAGTATTTGTAGCTGTAGTTAGTTATATTAGTCATTCCATTCAGTCATAATCCTCTTGTATTGGATTGATACTGATTCAATTTTACTTTACTTTACTTTACTTTACGTAACTGCTGAAATGTAACTCTTATAAAGCTCCCGTGACGTCCGTCGGAGTTTTGGCAGCGCTGCGCATGGTCGTCACAAGCACTTTTGAAAAGGGGGTTCGACTTTCAGCTGTGAAGCAACCGAAATCTGTAAGATTGCTTCACAATCCCAGAGACATTTTGATTTCCCGACGCCAAATGTAGCACTCGCGTATGTTTTTACAACAAATAGCTCCTGGGAAAAGAGTTGTGGGTCTATTTAGGAAGCGTGTTTGCAACACGTATTTGAATACCATACCAGTGGCGGATCCAGGATTTCACCAAGGGGGGGGGGGCCACATGGAGTTGAACGAGGTATGCTCGTTCGTCGACTGAGCGGTGCGAGGGTGTTGGCTAGGGGGTCCGGTGGCATGCCCACCCCCCCCCCCCCTGAAAATTTTGGAATTGAGGAAGCCATTTCCTGCATTCTACGCTCAATATTTCGTAAAAAAAAAAATCAAAACAAAAATCGGGATTTCTGAAGGGGGGGGGGGGCCGGGCCCCCGGCCCCCCCCTGAATCCGCTACTGCATACTGTCTGCTCATGCATGTACTGTAAATAGCTATTGCAGACCTAATTTATACGTGTCTAAACACAATCCTGCTGGCTCTAAAAAAGGGGGGTTCGTACGAACACATCGTACGTTCCCTGCTACGTATTCGCTACAACAGCGCAAGTAATTTATAAAATAAATAGTCATGCCCGTTGCTTACCTACTTCTTATGCAGTTTAGTGGATGAGGCTGAAGCACTTGAAGGCAAACTTATGAATTTCTCCATTACAGGCAAGCAAACCATGAACGCAGTATGCAAGCTCTTTATTTTTCCGGTTCATATGTCTTTGTTAATTGGTGAGGTAAATTCACATGAAACACTTGAAGGAAGGCAAACTTACGAATTTTGCCAATGCCTTGGCCGCCATGCTGCCCCCCATATTGACGGCCCGCAGGATGTCCACACGCTTGCCCTCCGACATCAGGGCGAGGGCAGAGGCGATGATCGTGAAGGTGACCGCCTCGTCACGGAGGCTCCTGGTACATACAGAGGATTGGATTGATTTAATGATTGCCATATTGATTGATTAATTGGTCGAGTGATAGATTGGATGTTGGTTGGTTGATTGGCATGTTGGTTGGTTGATTGGCTGGTTGGTTGATTGATTTATAGATTGGTTGAATGGTTCATTGGTGGATTGATAAATTGATGTACTAGTATTGATTGATTGGCTGTCAGGTTGATTATTGATTGATTGATTGATTGATTGATTGATTTATTTATTGATTGATTGGTTGGTTGGTTGGTTGGTTTATTGATTGAGTGGTGTTCAATATCCGTTAAGCGGCAACGGCAATGTCACATATAGACGGCAATGCACATGTACTGGGGTTGGGGCGGTGTGCAGCAGCGTACAATCTGCACTGAGACACCCAAGACGTTCGCGAAAGGATGTTATAAGGACTGTTCCTTCATGTTAAGGTGACAATGTGGACAACTACAACGGAATACGAACTACGCTGTATGTATGCCATTAGTCTATCGCATGATGGCACAACGGGAATTATTGAGTATGCGACCAGTGTGTCCTAGATCCGTCTCCAGCGCATTCAGATCAGTGCCTACATCATTCACCATTGAATTGGGACACGTTCCTGATGCAAGGAACGAACACATAAAGACCAATATACAGTGGAACCTCTCCAAACCGGACACCCTGGGAGGTCCCCAGGGTGTCTGGTTTAGAAATGTTTCACTGTAATTCCGCTGTAAGAGCACTGAAACAAATGCCTGTGCGCATTGCAGTCATGAACATTGAATACACATCAGCGATAATTGAGAAGTGCAATCGGTCATAATTTAACACATCGATGTCGCAAGGTTGTTCAGTTTAGAGAGGTTCCATTGTACTGCATAGCGGCGCTATGGCACCAGGAAATACGCATGCTAAACAACAAAATACGCCTCTAGTTGCCGTGTCTGGTCACACACTTATATTCAAGGAAATAAAGTCCACATGATAGTATACAAAATTGTCTACAGACAACTAATTGATATAAATGGATATCGCGTATAATCACAGTGAGTAATGATGGCGCGGCATTGCGCAGATTCCCCGGAAATGTTCATATTATCCTCTGTTAATGATGACTCATGATGCCATAATGCCTGCAGGCGTTCAGGAAGTATTTCGAGAAAACTTACATGTATGTAAGTTTTCTCGAAATAACTTCTGAACGGCATTGAGACGGTGATACCGTTATGTGATGATTTGCATACTGCGCATTCAAAATCACTTTTCTAATTTCTATTTATAACGAGAGCAAGTGAGCAGGGGCTCACGAAATGCTATATTTATGTACGTATGTTGCGTGTGGGCGCGTGGACGGACGGACGATCTGATGGACGGTCGGATGGACGGGCGAAAACTATATACCCATCGGCATATATCGTATGCTGTGGGTGTAACTTGAAACGGACGAACGGACGGACAGACAGGCGAAAAGTATAAGATCCAAAGGCATACCTCTTAACCCTTTGAACCCGACAGCCCGCTATAGCGGGATTTACAAACAGTGCAGATCCAGATGAGACGGCTCGTGACGAGCCGTCTCATCATGATCTGCACTTTTTGCAAGAAATTTTCATATTTTTGAGAAAAAAAACACTCCCGTTTCATAAACGGACTAGTCTTAAAATCATTTTGTGACGACTGGATTGGTTGGGCTGGATTTGTTGGGTTGCAAAATTAACATATCAAAATATATTTCAGTTACCTAGGGGGGAAAGGGTTAAGCTGTGGGCATAACAAGAGTCGAAGGTCTAAGCATACGCCCGTTGAGCCATGGTAAGTAAACAATGGTTGGGAGGAGTAAACAAAACAAATAATGATTCTTCTGTTCGTGTTTCCATGATATATACACAGTTTAAAACCGTGCCAATACTCACACATAGTTGACGAGAATCGAGCGCCCCCTCTGGGCCGAGCTGATCTGCTGGAACCGGTCTATGAACATCAGCAGGGTGGCGACGTTTGGTACCCGGCCGCCGTCCCACAAGGTCACCTCATAATGACGGATGGCCCGCCTCGCTTCCGCATTCTGAAATGCAGAGAACCAGCCTATAATAACTAACGTTAACGGCACATGCCCACTCTTTAGGCACAGAATGTTCCTTATATCAGAGACACCATCTGAGACATTTTCTGGCAAAATAAACATTCATTTACCATTATCCCACGTATTGATTGACATTATTATACATTTTATATCAGACGTAAATTTCCACACTGATATCATGGGCGATAACCATGTTTCCTTAAAATGTTAACGGACATTACTATTTATTCTCTGTATTTATTTTTTGATGTGCAATGATCATACTTCATAATCAGTAGAACACATTATTTTTTCAGGTGAAGCATTTAATTAGTATAATTAACGCGAGTCACTATCAGTAAAATCAATATTACTAAATATAAAATATATCTGTATAGCGGGCACTTGTAATTTTTAAAACTGGCGGAATAGTGACATAATTATACACTTATTTAATTCCTAAACGAACATGATGTGCATACTGAGTGGGCATGTAACTTTAAGTCTACCTTTTTCTTATTTATGAAATTAGTTTAGTGACAAATACATGTATGGAACTCAGATAGATATAGAGGATATTCATATTTTTGCAACGAATATGACATATATGTTCATCGAGTGGTGTGAAATGTCCATATTTCACAAGTGCCGTTAGGCACTCGTGAAATATGGACATTTCACACCACTCGATGAACATAATTATACATGTATGTCATATAAGGCACGAGTGAAATATGGACATTTCACACCACTCGATGAACATATATGTCATATTCGTTGCAAAAATATGAATATTCTATTTATTATATACCGCTCCATGGAAATTAGCAGTTTTTTAGACTGTATACGGTAATGAATGTGTATTTTCAGCCTATTTGCAGTCCGGCACTGCAGGTGCGCGTTATGAATATAGATAGCGGAAGTAGTCGTATTTTCACCGGAAGATGTTTATTTCATCGATGAGAACATATGACTTTTATTTACATCGTATAACTATGTATTTCATGGGTAGGTATATACTACAAGTTGGTAATGTCACGTTCATGTTATGATGTTGTTATTGTAACTTACCACGACCTATTGACATAAGAAAAATATGAGTACATAATTTGCACTGAAAACTACGGAGCACCGCAGGGGACATTGATTTTTTTTTATTAATTCGTTCCAATGAAATAACAATTCGTTCCCTCAATTTAACAAGTCGTTCTCTCGAATTAACAATTCGTTCCCACGATATAAAATTTGGTTCCCACGAATTAACAATTTGTTCCCACGAATTAACAATTCGTTCCCACGAAATAATTCGTTCCCTCGAATTGACAATTCGTTCCCACAAAATAACAATTCGTTCCCTCAATTTAACAATTCAAACAGCTTTAAAGTAGATCAAAGGTGTTGCGCGCGCAGCTGGGCGCCATTGTTAATTCGAGGGAACGAATTGTTAAATTGAGGGAACGGATTGTTATTTTGTGGGAACGAATTGTTAAATTGAGGGAACGAATTGTTATTTCGTGGGAACGAATTAATACAACATAATTCTACGTCCCCTGCGGGGCTCCGTAGAAAGCGAAGAACGGTCAGTTAATAGTAGCAATGTTATAAGGAAACAGCAGCACATAGTTTGCATCAGACAGACAAAGTGTCGTAAATAAAAGCAACATTAACTATAATGAGAGATAAAATACTGCCTGACAAAATGACAGTACTGTAACAAATACGCATCTAATAGTTGCGAACCGTAACTCATGCAATCTGCTCCCAAGACCCGTATCGTCGGCTACAGACGGTACGGGAGTAGATTGCAAGAGTTACCGTTCCCAACTACGCATCTAAATGCTCACATACCGCAATACAATGCAATGAAGATGTCAGTGGAAGAAGGGGGCTAAATCCCTCATGACTTACGTACCCCTTCAATTGTATACATTCATGTAATATACAATGACACCTCTCTAAACCGGACACCCTGGGAGGTCCCCAGGGTGTCCGGTTTAGAGATGTTCCACTGTAAATCAGGCTCATGACTATTCCGGGATATACTTATGTCTTTTGCAATCATGAACATACATTATTATCTGAGATGTGTTGCCAGGAAACCTCTCAACATGAGATATGATGTATTTTATTGCTGTCCAATTTAGAGAGCTTCCACTGTATCTGTATTTCCGTAAGACACGGTAACAAACTTAAGTCTTAGATTCTGAATATGCAGTGTGACCCGGATGAGGAAATGGAAATACGCGTAGTGATTTTTTGTTATATTTGTCACAAACGTCAATGTAATTTGTTTCCCGAGGCAGATTACCCTGTAATCATGGTAATAGCAGGAAATTGTGTCAAAGAGTGCATACCCATGTGTGAGGCATTAACCCTTACAATGCTGAATTAATTTGTGTCGTCTGCTGAATATTTGTTATTTTCCATTTCTCTCATCAAAAACTTGGTTTGGCAGCACTTTAGAATCATTTCCAATGGAAATGATTCTAAAATGCTGCCAAACCATGTTTTCACTGAGAGAAAAGACAAAATATGAACTAACAGCAGACGACTATTTTCGGTTCCCGCATTCTAAGGGTTAAGGCAAGTTGAATGAGCGGTCAGATTGGTGGCAAGCATTATTTAAACCGATACACGGATTGTATAGTAGATATCGGTTAATCGGCTCAACGCCTGGCATTAAACGCAATGTCTGGAAGCAATGTATGCCCCAGATAAGCCGTCTCATCATGATATGTGGCTGTGACTGGAGAATGGGGGCTATGGGTTGTGACCAGTGTGGTTTCTGATCAAAGAACACACTCAATGACATGTAGCTTGATAACAATATACAGCAGGGATTCCGTTGGCGATCGCCACTTTGGCGATAAAAATAAACAATTGGCGATAACAAATTACAATTTTCGAAAAAAAATAAAATAAAAATTCGTTTACTCGTTTACTCAAAGTCCATGATACTGAGGAAAATACTTTGAGTTAGCGAAACATTGAGCTAACGAGAGTTACTATATAAGGAAAACAGGTACTTGGGACCACGTATTTGACTTTGAGTTACCAGTAGTTCGACTCAAGAGAGTTTGAGGTATCGAGTGTACACTGTATATTGCTTGTTAGAAGTATGACGACTCGTCTATCATAGATGGCATGCGAACAGTACATATCCCGTTCAGACTGTGCGGATTTGGATCCGCACTGGCCACTCAGCACATAAGACAACCGTCTCTATACTGTAACGCTCATACAACAGCCACCTCTCTAAAACAGTCAGTTTTGTGTATTCACATGTGTGGTTGATGTAGAGAGGGTGCACTGTTTTTCCCTCATCTTAACTTAGCTATTGCTTTAATATAGGAATGAATGGCCTTTTTGTGGAATTTATCGGGGTATAAACTTGGAAAAGTCGCGGGAATACTGGACGAAGGCCGGAAGGACTTCGTCCAGTATTCCCGCGACTTTTCCAAGTAGGCCTTCGTCCAGTATTCCCGCGACTTTTCCAAGTTTATACCCCGATAAATTCCACAAAAAGGCCATTCATTCCTTATAATTCCAGCATTTGAAATAAATGTGTTTATTTTCCGTTTTCTTAAGAATTATTTTAACTGCGCCTCACGGTTACGGAAAGTAGTTCGGCGTTGGAGTTTACTGGGATATAAATTTTGGACAGAGACTTGCTACGGGCCAATGAAATGTTAGGGAATTGTGTAAATATTTTTGTGCTGGAATTATTTTCTGATTGAAAATTAAAATGGAATAGTTCATATCAGTAGCCGATTTCATCAACATTGCAAAGTATACTTTTCCAGCAAAGTATACGTTGAGGGAGAAATTTTCAATTTTAGGATAAATTTATTCATTTTTATTAAACTCAATTTATTACATTATCACAGCCAATGTGGCTGTGCTAATGTAATACATTCAGTATAATAATTGTGCATACTGTTAATCATCAAATATATGCAGTTGTTAGTTCTATATGAAATAATGCATTTCAGGAAAAATAAATTATTACTCCCTCAAAGTATACTCTGCTAGAAAAGAATATTTTGCAAGTGTGATGAAATCGGCTACTGATATACATGGTGTTACAAGAAAGTTCGAGAAATATTGTTGTGGCAGAAAAACTAATAATGTCACACATGAAACCCCTAGTTATTCGATTAGCTTAAGGTTCACATATTGCATTATTTATTTAACAAACAGTTTCTTGTTACATAAATAGAGGATATTCATATTTTTGCAACGAATATGACATATATGTTCATCGAGTGGTATGAAATGTCCATATTTCACGAGTGCCATTAATTCTATTTTATATTACATACCGCTCCATGGAAATTAGCAGTGTTTTAGACTGTATACGGTAATGAATGTGTATTTGCAGCCTATTTGCAGTCCGCCACTGCAGATGCGCGTTATGAATATAGATAGCGGAAGTAGTCGTATTTTCACCGGAAGTTGTTTATTTCATCGATGAGAACATATGACTTTTATTTACATCGTATAACTATGTATTTCATGGGTAGCTATATAATAAAACT
This sequence comes from Conchocele bisecta, assembly GCA_029237695.1. NCBI lineage: Eukaryota > Metazoa > Mollusca > Bivalvia > Lucinida > Thyasiridae > Conchocele > Conchocele bisecta. Next base: position 77,096,943 of record CM055274.1, on the reverse strand, counting down.
GGTTCTCCAATGTATGTACAGGTTCTCACCGGAGGCTTATCTGTATATTTCCTTGTTGTTTGCTAGCGCTCGCTCGAAGTTAATTAGGGATCGTAGTTAGTTATTTCCCTTTGTAAATCTATTTATAGAAACCCGGTCCTATGGTTTATTTATATATTAGCGTTTATTTCTTACTGAATAGTGCGAAAAATAAGACTGCGAACAGGGTAGACCCATATCAGACTGCAGTCTGATCTTAGTATACACTGTTTGTAATAAAACTGGATAAGTGTCAAAATATGAATCTGGCAAATAATGCAGTTCCGGATCAGATTGTGCAGATATGAAGGATAACCTGGAACAACACGACTGTCTGTTCCACGTTTTTCTGCCGACGAACTTCGGCTATTAAACACATTCAATCTAAAAGATATTTAAAAGTAAGTACTTTTTCATCAATAACAAAAAAGTCACCCTCCCCAAAAACTTTTGTTTGATGAAATTTCATCAAATATTGATTTTATTGCGAAACAAAGATTCTATAAATAAATTCAAAGGGAAATAACTAGCTACGATCCCTCATTTATTAAATATTCAATATGTGAACTATAACATATATACATGTATAACTAGTTCGCGAACTTTCTGGTAGCCCCTCGTATGTCGAGAAAAGATCACACCCGGAAATGGCATATAGTATTGCCGGTTACGTAAGTGAAACCGTAAAGTGTGACGGGAAACATTATTCAGACAGTCGGATGAGAAAATGTACCGTACGACGTGTGACATAGCCACTGACCAGCATACGCATCCGCGCAGTCGGATCAGGGCCTACGCTGTTCGCCGTTCAGTCACTGAAGTAGGCAAATGGAGGCCAGCAGCAGTGTCCTACTTACTGAACCCTTTCACCCCTAAGTAACTAGAATGGATTTTTATATGTTAATCCAATCGACACAAAATGATTTTCAGACTAGTTAATTTATTTAGTTCTTGTTTTCGAAAATGTGAAAATTGGTAACAAAAAGTGCAGATCCTGATGAGACGGCTCGTCACGAGCCGGCTCAGCTGGATCTACACTGTTTGCCAATACCACTATACAGGCATGTGTGTTAATGAATGTACAAGATAATCAAATATTCAATTGTTACAAATTTCGTAGAATTATTTTCTCTCAGTTTCACCAAAGCAGCTATTCAGGTGCATACTCATAGTACATTGTCACAAATGCAACTATTATACGCACTGAGGGCTACGCTGGGTCTGGGGACTAGACTGGTCACAAACGTCGAAAGGTACATTTTCAAAGCCGGTGGGCAATTTATACTGTCTACTGTCTATACTGCTGTCTTCAGTTTTTTTTAATTTCTTATATTTAAGGGTGGGAAATGGCTCGAAGACCTTCCATACCCGGTTATAGCTTTCTTCAGTTTGATTCGGTCATTTATAGTTCGCCCTACTGTCTAAGCCAATCGCTGGCCAGTATCGAGGTACACTTATTTCACATATTGCAAGATCTAACCCCAAAAAGGGCTGAACAATAAATATGTTATTGTACACATATTGGACTTTTAAGGAACTAAATGCTGCGGTCGCTGGCGCTCCCTCGCATTTAATTCCTTAAAAGTCCAATATGGGAAAACTAACTTATAAACTATACAGGGTGTTTGCATCGGTACCGCAAAATAAATTATACAGGGGTTCGATTTGCTTCGGTTTGCATCATGCAAACCGAAGCAAGCCGAAGCCCTACGCTCTGCACTTACCAGTTTACGGATCGTTAATTTAGCCTCCGTGTGTGAAGATAACGTCTGAGCATTGACGCATTCGATCGTGTCGTTGCCAATGGTTACCCGTTCTCGAGGCTTCCAAGCGACAGACGCTACCTGTAAACAATCACGACATGTTATTATCCAAGCATATTTGCTTGGATATAGTCCTTATACGGTTTTTGAGACCTCACATGATTTATGCAAATGAGTAATTGTCGACCAACGAACGTACTTCTTGTTTCATGATTCTAGCTACGCCACGTGAGAGAGTTCCAAAGCGAGCGGTGCATTATGAACGTGTCACTCACATTTTTGGCCAGCTACATTTTTTTTCAGCTACAGTTATATTTTTAAAAACAGTTTGTGATTTTATAAAATATTAACTGTCGTGTTTCATAATAAATATTTTGTTAGGAAGGTTATATTTTTAGCGCAATGATCGACCGCTCCACATGTAATTTATACGTAGTTATACGCCATGAAAAATAGTTCTGATAGTGAGCTAACATTATATTGTGTAGTGTAATACATATGTTGTTAATTTTTCTGTACGACATTTATATTACAAAATGTTTATCTGATTTAATATAATATAAACTGACATGTATTAATTTGAGTATATTATTTTTCACGCGCACTGATACAATTAACCTCGCGTCTCATGAAAAGTAGTTTCCGCCATTTTATGCCTACAAATTACAGAATCGTTTACATAGTCATAGGTCAATGGCTCGATAAAATCCAACATTGGACAGCGAAATGATGATGATTTAAAACAGAAACATTGTTTTTTGACAGTTACATACCGCATGCTTTAAATAATCATCTCGAGTCATCAATATTATTAATCAGTGTCCATTTTACTTAAAACATCAACTAATCTATAATGACGTTACACAGAAAATGCAGTACGATACACTTCACAAAGGAAACATTGTCTTAGAGTTTGAATAATTTTAGGTTCCGCCGAACGAACGAGTACGCCGAAATATATTTCCGTACAAATCCAAAAACCTATTTATTATATACCCGTTCAACAAAACATGCATCCTAATCATTAAATAATCCGATAGTGTGATGAAATGCGACTCTCTATTATTTTTGTTGAACAATCCGAGCGCCTGTGATGGCTTCAGTTTATGCAAATTGACAAGGTCATTTCACGCACCTGAATCGATACAATAATCAGGGGTTGAAATTTCACTCGCCCAGCTCGCCATGGCGAGTGCTTTTTGTGGCGGTCGAGTACTTTCTACAGGCACTCGCCCAGTTTGGCGAGTGAAAGATTAGGTCAGGATTTTTTTTTTTGGAAGAAATTGCCAATTAATTCCATCGATAACGGCCAACAAATGGTATTAATTCAGCGACCATTTGTTATTTACAGTTTACGTCAATTTGCGGGAAGTAAGATTCAAGCAGTGTCTATGTACACGGTTACGGGTAGAATCTCTAGCGATTTTGAACACGGTCCATATCGGGCAAGTTTAATTCACGGATTATTTGTCGGCTTTACGCGGCCGGGCTAACAAATAATAGGACTGCGAGTATAGACTAGTGTATACGCGGCCACATATATCGTCTCGTATACAGTTGGGTTAACGCGCATTTCAGACGCCGAACATAACGGCTTGGGACGAAACGGTCGGCACCGGGTCCGAAACCATTGAATTTAGTAATTAAGGCAGCACGCAGCGCATGCAAACATAGCCACTATAAATTAAACTAAATCTATGTCACTCAACGCTTATACAAAATAAGAAGTGTGCAAGCCTCTGAGCAAATTCGCTGCTATTTGTTTGTTTATGTTCATTTAATACTTAAAATATAAATAACAAAAATAATGAATATGTCTCATACGTTTTGGTAATGATCATATGTAAAAGCTTTTTTTTTATAAATAAGATGCAACATTACAAAAACTGGAAATAGCAATTTATTTTTAAAAAAAACTGGGCGAGTAACTTTTTGACCTGGGCAAGTACTTTTTTTTTATTTTCTACCTACCTTGGTTCAACCTTGGTTGAAGGCCGTTTCTTGTAAGCTAGGCTTGTACTGGCCTATTTTAGCGACGTCAAATTGGATAATTGTCTTTGAAACTGGGGGGAGAGCGCAACTAAATCATGATTAAAATGTCTGTACAATATTTTCACGTGTTTAATTTGCTGGGTCTCTTCTTCCAGGCGGAGTTGAGTGAACTTTTGAAACTATTTAGTGTGTTTTTATTTACACAATCACTAGAGAGTGCATTCGTCTGTGACGACTCTTTGAGAGAATACTTTTTGTCGCAACTGCGAAGGATTTCAGGACTTTCAGTCCTTTGATATATATCAAGTAATACAATATAAAGGCTCTAATGTGTTACATGTACCTCGGCCTCGATTATTATTAGCCGATCTATTTATAGATCGGCCCGATCTATTTATAGATCGGCTAATATATTGGTCATCCATCGAATTCTGAACAAGTTTGTAGCAACCCTTTTCTCCGCTATTCGGTAATCTACGAACGCGAATTTTGCTGTATCACTTCCAAATTGCATCAACCGATAAAGTTTGCATTTTTGGCAATAATCTCCGTTTAAAACTTTAAACATAGCCAAATAACACAATTTTGAATACGTAATGAGCTGAACGCCGGAAGAGATTCAACCCGGAAGTTGTTGTTGTTGAAGTCCATAGTTGGCTCTAATGGCCATATACGCCAACATACGCCGATTATTGGGCTAATTTAAAGCTTTTATTTATTAAACAGAACAAGTTTCAGCCACGTATAATCGCGTAAAATGTGTTTATTCGGCTAATTTATAATCGACCTCTGCTCAAAATCTCCTCTGATCGCGTATGTGCGTCATTTGACGCTAGTTAATATTCACAAAATGTTCCACCAATCAAAACGAAGAATTGCCCTTCATAGCTAGCTCCGGTAGCTCCGCCCACTCGCGTGCTGCCACAGAATTCGGACAAACACACAGTGACTACAACTTTGTGTATTGCGGAGTGTAATCTGTAGATAAATAGAGCATACAGTACAGGTGTTACGCTGGAATATTTCGCAACATAATGGTGACAACAAAACATTGCTGATATGGCGATTCACGAACCCTGAAACCCGATGAAGACAAATACTTTATTGGATGGATTTGGGAACGGGTTTCCAAAACCTGCACAAAATCGAGAAAAATGTCAACGCTGGGTACAGAACTGTGGTCGAAAATAGTTTACCATTGACAATGTTACCAGAGACACCTACATATGTTCGATGCACTTTACCCTGATTTGATCGGCTAATAACATCATGCTTTGCATGACTTTTCATGTTATTGTTGATAGTACAGTCAATGCATATCAGCAATAACATACTCAGGGGCTGGGTCAATGGATTCGTACGAAGCCACAATAGGTCAGATATGGAAAGCCAAATGCACAATAATTCCCTAAACCATGGTTTTGAGCTTAAAACCTAGTTTAGGCTCATCAAACACTAGTTTGGGCTAAAACTACCAATCGCAATTCCAAATGGTGGTTTTCGTAAACCCTAGTTTGGGAAAATATTGTGCACTTGGCGACAGAAACCACCGTTTCTGCTCTCAAACTAGAGTTTAAACCCTAGTTTAGGCTAAGTATCTTAGCGTATATGCCATTTAGAGTTACCTACCTTGCCAATTGTGATGACCGTTTCTATCTGGCGCTGTTGCACGTGCTGCCACACCGTGTCGGACGACGCCGAGGATTGCACGAGCAGGAAACCGCTGAGGTTCGAGCCGAGCTATATATAGACAGATACGGATATGACACATGCGCAGTACACAAATAAGAAATGAAATGGACATACTTTGGCATGGGCATGGCAAATCTGGAATCCAATTCCCACCTTAAATGTGTTGTCTTGTCTCTTAGACGATCTTTCTGCTCTTCAACATACATGTAATTTATTATTATGCAGTGTTGGCTGTCCATGGCGCACATGAGCTACATCAACCAAACATCCCATGTTAGTTCATCGTGTGTTACATTCATATAATTCCAGCACAAAAATATTTACACAATTCCCTAACATTTGATTGGCTCGTAGCAAGTCTCTGTCCAAAATGTATATCCCAGTAAACTCCCACACCGAACTACTTTCCGTAACCGTGAGGCACAGTTAAAATAATTCTTAAGAAAACTGAAAATAAACAAATTTTCTTGATGAATTTATTTCAAATGCTGGAATTATAAGGAATGAATGGCCTTTCTGTGGAATTTATCGGGGATATAAACTTGGAAAAGCCGCGGGAATACTGGACGAGGCCTTAACAAAATTACAATTTTCGAGAAAAAGAAAATAAATCTTTTTTTTTTTTGATTTTTTTCTAAAATTTTAATTTTGTATCGCTTCGTCCAGTATTCCCGCGATTTTTCCAAGTTTATGCCCCGATAAATTCCACAAAAAGGCCATTCATTCCTATAATATCAAAAATCAAATCAATCAAGCCATCACAGACTTTGATAATTTGCTTTACCACTATACATGTACATGGCGGTTCAATTTGAGATACAACACATTTGTTTTTAAGAACATAATGCACATTTAGAAAGTATTATTGATTCCAGACATTTTTTATTAAACTTAAAATACCATTAAATTAGCAACCAACAACAGAATAAAACTAGCGTTTCCAACACTAGCTACACAACCGCATGCGTTTAATCGAGCCCAGAATAGCATCGTTTCTCAACATCTATTGGCAATGCCAACTCGCAATCAAGTAGTTTGATTGTCCGAGCCTGAGCTGTAGCACATCACAGGCTCGGCCAATCAAGCTGGTTGAATTAAAACACAATATTTAACTATTTTTAAAGAAAGAACTCGACTAATGTTGGCAAGAATACTGCAAATGATAGTGCATTTTTAAGCATTTTATGTTTTTAAATAATTTATGAGTTCAGAGGCAAATACATTAGTTGCTCACGTATTACATTACGTCTGACGCATGTCAGAGAATCAGTAACCTGAAAGACGAGATGCTTTGCGAATATCGAGCATTTGCAGCTGTGAGTCAGAAATTGGACTTGTGTCATTTGTGACCGGTGTAGCTCCTGAACAAATATCACACTCCTATAACTTTATAGCGATTTGTATGGCTTGTTAGAAACATGGCGGGTGTTGTATTGATACAATGGCCAACAGTGCAGTACCTGACCATACTGTGCTGATGCACAGGCTCAATTGGATCTACACAGGGCGCAACACCCAAAAGCACCGTTTATCCACAGCATCATTTGATGACGCAAACAGAATTGCGATGTGAAAACATATCTTGTTAGCAGGTAACCTATCCTCTATTGACCGAATACGCACTGATTGATAATATATTGTTGTATCAGGCATTGACCTGATACAAACATCCGAGTTACAACGAAATGAAAACTGATGTTCCATTGGTCGGATTACCGAATGACGTCAGTGACGATTACCGAATGACGTTACGTAAACAAGTCCGCGTTCTGTCCATAGATAACGACGTCATATGTGGTCATTGTCGAGCATAAGACGTTCGTTACCTCATAATTTGAATACCAGGCTAGTGACTTTTCATCCGGCTCGGCTCGGAAACTGTAGGAATTCCTCGGCAAGCCCCGAAATTCATACGCGTTTCCTAGCCTTGCCAGATAAACTTGATATCAAAAGACAGTACGCTAAGCCTGATATTCTTTATATAGACAGACTAGACAGTGTCAGGTGAAGTTATATTCACGTTAGCGGCAATATTGGATATGTGCCAGAGTAAATTGCTAGTATTCTATTTAAAGTAGCAGAAGTAAGGTGTATTATCACGTGATACTAACAAGAACAACACGTACCGATTCAAAGTACGCATTATTTTATAATGTCCTTATGACGTAACGGATGTTGATGCAATATGGCGCATCAAACGCGTCTTGTTAAGCTGCATTTCGTGGTATTTTCGCCCAAACTTCTGTCGTTTTTGCGAAGAATCGATTTCCGTGTCTCAGACACGGAAATCGATTGTTCTCAAAAACGACACAAGTCTGTGCCAAACTCCCTAGACCACAAAATGCAGCTCATGAAGACACGTTTGCTGCGCAATATTTCATAAAATCCGTTGCATATTAAGGAAACTATCAAATAATATTTACTTTGGAGTGGGCGACGTTGTTGTTGTTGTAACCACGTGATCATGCACCTTGAGAAGGCACTGACCGTATTCACATATTTATCTCGTAATTCGCTATGCATTGACAGAACATAGGATGGTTGATAACAGATGTTCGTATACAGCATAGACAGGAAAACAGTCACAATTACATTCGCTGGCGTTCCATTGGTCAAATGACGTCACATTCCAGAGGAATGACGCAACGTATATACGACAAATATGCAATAATATCACAATTGATAACATTTACATTCTACACCGATTTGATATTATATATTTTGTCAGGACACAAACAGGAGTAGGTGAACTTACCGGCAGAAACTTTGGCCCTTCATTCGACGTCTCTAAGTGCACTTCGTTTCCTGTAGCAACACATAAAACATACCATTACGATGACAGAACACGGCATAACAAAAGAGAATAGGACCGAACAGATGAGAACAGAGCAGCACAGAAGAGGATTGAGTAGAACAGCACATGGGAACAGAACAGTAGCCTATTTCACCAACCTTGCCAAGTATACTTTTCTAGCAAAGTATACTTTGAGGGAGTAATCATTTATTTTTCCTGAAATGCATTATGTCATATAGAAGTAACGACTGCATATATTTGATGATTAAAAGTATGCAGAATTATTATACTGAATTTATTACATTATCACAGCCAAAATGGCTGTGATAATGTAATAAACTTAGTATAATAAATAATTATAAAATTGATCCTTAAATTGAAGATTTCTCCCACAAAGTATACTTTGTTAGATAAGTATACTTTGCAATGCTGGTGAAATAGGCTACTGAACATAGCACATCATGAGAACAGAGCACATCAAAATAAAAGAACGCAACATGAGAACAGAACACAGCAGACCACATTAAATAACAAATCAGAAAAGAACAGGAATGAACTTAACATAACTTTAATTAATAATCAGGGCCGGGTTGCTCGAAGCTTCTGTTAGCAAAACAGACTGTTAATTCATTAGCATTGCTAAGGATTTAACGTCTGTTAAGCTAACAGAGGTTTTGAGCAACCGGGCCCAGATAAACTCGGGCCAGACACAGGTGGAATGAGAAAAAAATGTTGCATCTCAAATTGACTGGGGAAAGAACCAGGGGGCCGTTTCACTGAAGATTTCTATGAATTTCCATCTCCCATTAACGTGTTTTTTAATGCTATCATTTTGTACTTACGGTTTCATATCATTAAATGCATCACATAGACACACTCAGTAAATATTTTCCAAAATCGGCTGTTAGAACCAACTTTATAATGGATTTCAATTTTGCACTTACTAACTTCTTAGTCGTACGTTAGTCGTACGAGGTTTAGTGAAACGCCCCCCTGGTAACCATACAATACGCAAGTAAGTAAAGCTATACTCGTGCCGTTGTAACCATTGCCAACTGCTATTTTGTTTTAAATATATTTTCTGTTATAAGTAACTGTTATGTGCACACAGTGGAGCCCCAGCATCGGCGCAGTCTGATCAAGGTCTACGATTCTCATAAGTACGTTACGCAAGCAAGCCCCGAGTAACGAGTAACAAGGAGATAGAGCCTCTCTAAACCGGACACCCGGGCAGGGTGTCCGGTTTAGAGAGGTGGCACTGTATAGGATTGTCGCGCTGTAAATCCTGTAGCCTATTTCATCAACATTGCAAAGTATACTTTAGTAGCAAAGTATACTTTGAGGGAGAAATTTTCAATTTTATGATAAATTTATTAATTTTTATTATACTGAATTTATGACATTATCACAGCCAATTTGGCTGTGATAATGTAATAAATTCAGTATAATAATTCTGCATACTTTTAATCATGAAATATATGCATTTGTTAGTTCTATATGAAATAATGCATTTCAGGAAAAATAAATGATTACTCCCTCAAAGTATACTTTGCTAGTAAAGTATACTTTGCAATGTTGATGAAATAGGCTACAGATGAGCCGGTCCGCTACGAGCAGTATTACCTGAATTTACTATTTGGTATGCTTTTTCAAGTTTTGAAGAAAAAAATACCCTTTTCGATTAATGGAATAGTCATACATATATAATGGAGCTGTCAATGTCAGATGTTTAGGGGTGAACGGTTTAAGGTCTATTAACAAGTCGGTGGACCAAAATGACCTTCACGTCCGTTGTAGAAGGCTTTGTTGTCCGAGCCATCCGTCTCTCCGCCGTACGATTCTGTGAGTAGACTCTGAAACGTCTGAAATATAAATACTATATATACAAGGCGATCGTCGGTGAGTGTCTCACCCGCGAAAGTGAGATCGAGCTCAAGGCCACCGAAATGATACTGGCTGTGTGTGTACAGTTGGCTTTTCTGCAGGTCAATTATACGTACATGTACTATACCAATACTATACGTATACTATACCAATATGATATGTTTTCTATACGATATGCATATAATATAAACGTAAGGTATGTTTATACCGTACATACCAACCAATATCATATAGATATACCATTCAAATCGTACGTTTATACGATTTGTATACATGTGTATAATTCTGGTACGTTTGTATCGTACAAACATAACAGATTATGGTATATTCATACCATATTCGTACGGATATATCGTATATACGAACGGATATCGTATGTTTGTATAATATTCGTTTAGTACGTTTGTACTATACGATGATACGGTACAAGCATACAAATATTATATGATCATACGATATGCACATTAAATATACCAATACTATACGATTACGATATGTATACGATATTAGTATATACAAATAGGTAAGGAGCAGAAAAGCGCTACTGTAGATAGTCATCAATCCTAGGAGGATACATGTAACAATGAAGTTTGGTAAAATGGCATCGTTATTACGAAGCTACTGCCCTTGATAATACAATAAACAAAACACAAAACAAACTTTAACGCATTTGCCGTACAAGCAATGTGAACATACGTTCTCAGTGACATTCATCTTGGACAGTCGGAAGGGGATCTTTGATAGCAGTAAAAACAAATAATGCCAACAATTTCAAAGTCATTTGAGATTGACATTGGGCACAGGGTCCGCACGAGTGGGACGTAGGTTGACAATATGGATCATGACACCGAGGCTTTGATAGTATACCGAACTCTTTAACCAAAAACTTTAACCAAACAATTTAACCGGACGCACGTACGTACGCCAGTGTGCCGACTATATCGCGCTGTCAGCATGTGAGCTCGACGAAAAATGGCTATTATAGCGGTCCCACCGAGAATTTCCTTTTATCCTGTCAACACAGTGCATATGTGCCGTGAAACACGGTGCCGTGAAACATTTTTGATATCCTGTCAATACGACCTCATCACTGCGTATGAATATGTGCGGTGACTGGTGTTATTTTTATTGCACTTTAAAACTATTTGTAGGTGTTGACGGGATAAATAGAATAGTAGGTTAGTGCCGTGAATGGGGAAAATATCTGGCGCGGCGCGGAAACGGGATGTGCTCGGCAGAGCCTCGCCCATCCCGTTTCCTAAGCCTTGCCAAATATTTTTTCCCATTCACGGCACTAACCTACTATATATACCTGGAATGCGCCGTATAGGGCGGTACGGCCGTGGCCGTCGACTTGCTGTAGCTGCAGGTATATCCTCTGGAAGTCGTCGGCGTGAATCGTGTTCGACGGCAACCCCACACAGTCGTATATCCGCTCGCTGATATCCGCCGATATATCTGTGTATAATACAGTGGAATCTCTCTAAACCGGACGCCAAGAAAACACCTATGATCATATTTCTGATGAGTTTCTTGGTCATTTTTCTTGGGTGATAATGTTTTTTTGTGATCGCATAACACACAACTATGGCTCAGAATGATCAAATGCATGATTTACAGTGACACCACACTAAGCCGGACACCCTGGGGACCTCCCAGGGTGTCCGGTTTAGAGAGGTTTCACTGTAGTACAGCTTATAATGCACATACAGTGTACCAATATTAGTACCCATGTCTTTTCAGCCCGTGATGGGTGGGTGGGTGGGGGGGGGGGGGGGGGGGGTAGGGGGCTTGGTTGGGTGGGGTTGGGGAACCTGTGATTTACTAATATCAATCGTTTGACTGTGTAATTACAGCACCCACGAATTACAGTGGAACCTCTATAAACCGAACACCTAGAAAAATAAGTTTGTATAATTTTGATGGGTTTCACTGTCATGTATATATACTGCTAATGACCTTCATGTTAGCAATTAGCCCTTTGAACCCGAAAGCCCGCTATAGCGGTTTATGCAAACAGTGCAGATCCAGATGAGCCGGCTCGTAACGAGCCGTCTCATCAGGATCTGCACTTTTTGCAAGTAATTTTCATATTTCTTAGAACAAAAACACCCCCTTTTCATAAATGGACGAATCTGAAAATCATTGTGACCATTGGATTGGTCGGAACATTAGCATATCACAGTCCATTCCAGTTGATTAGGGTTGAAAGGGTTAACAGAATCATATCTCGGCACGCTCATATACATGAAGTACAGGGGAGCATCTATAAACCGGACACCCTGGGGACCTCCCATGGTGTCCGGTTTACAGAGGTTTCACTGTAATTGTATGTCCGTCGGGTTACTAGTTGTGGACAGTAGGTTTGCAAATACTCCATACCATCCAATGTTGCGGATCATACGGGAGCTATTGCAGAGATACTTATAAAAATACAAGGGAGATGACCACGATAAGTTCTGCTTTCGGTCAAATTCCATTAGTTACCATGTATCATTTATCACTTGTATTGAATGAATACAATATTGTTTACAGTAAAATACATATTCAGTCCTGAAATTAGAATAACCTGACCTGGGGGCCGTTTCACTAAACTTCTTACGACTAAAATGTTCCTAAGTGCAAAATTATGATAGTCTGTAAATGTCACATTAACAATGTTTTCTTGTAAACAATTATTGGATTTACATTTATTGAGCATAGGCTGCATATGCAGCCTATGATCAATAAATGTAAATCCATCAATTGAAATTTCCAGACGATCCTAAATTTGCACTTACGAACATTTTAGTCGTACGAAGTTTAGTGAAACGGGCCCCTGATCCTCACCACATCAGAATCACTTAGCCACACTCCCTGCAAGTAATAGAACTTTGTAGTAGTATTTTCAACGTTTATAATGGATAGAACTGGATTCAACTCGTAAGTAACAACAAAACAAAATCCGAAAATAAAATGTACCATCAGCTAAACCATAGATATCTGTAGCCGATTTCATCAAAATTGCAAAGTATACTTATCTTGCAAAGTATACTTTGAGGGAGTAATCATTTCTTCTTCCCGAAATGCATTATTTCATATAGAAATGCCTATACAACTATGTGTGACAAAGGCAGTACGGACCTGCCCCAACTATGTCTTGCTACTACTAGGTAATTGCTCCGCGCAAAAGTGCAGACAATTCAGGTTTTAACGGAACCCGAATTTCCTGGCTGTCACACAGGGCGACTTGCAGGTTGTATCAACCTGTTAAAATTGGTGGCAGAGCGACCACGTACCTACGACCTCTATGCCGCCGTTGTGATGTTCCAACACGCCGTTCTTGGCGAGTTTCTGTCGTTCCTGTTGCTGCCGCCGACGCCGCATTGAAAGCCGGTCAATGGAGGAGCGGGCAAACTTCTGACTCGCCCTCAACGACCGGCGGGCCGCCCGCACAAACTCCTGGGGATTCATCGGTGTCCTGAGAGTATAGCATGTATATGGTAACTCGTTATGCATTGAGCCACTACACGTAATAGTGATAGTTCAGATATTGAATGTTCAATCAATTAATTTTGAGCGACCGATCGCATCAATAGAGTGCACATGTCACATTTGAACAGAGCGCCGACCCTAAACGCTTTTAAATCACGATAGTATTACGTGATTGGCGATTCAACACCGAATCGATCGTACACACGCAATGACATGATGCGGGCCACGGGAGATTTAGTCAACAAGGTGGAGCCTCTGGTTCTAAAGATAGCTTTGTACTTATTGAAACATTTAATGATTATTCTATCTGTGCATGCCGTGTGTGAAGATGTCTATGAGGATTTAACATGGGGAAATTGTTTGTTCGCAATGAAATCAATATTTGACCATATTTCACGAAATGAAAAGAAGGCTCATTCTTAACGTTTGCTTTAATTTAATAATATAGAAAACAATATTGTTTTTGCATAGTTTATACGGCCGTAAAATGTGGACAGCTTTCGTGAAACAGACAGTAGGGCAAACAATAAGCTGAGTGATAAACAACTGTCGTATCCCGCATTGACTAGATGCGCATATCCGGGTCACAACTACTTTTCCTGACATTTCGTTGGTCGACGAACGTCGGCACGTGACCTTACAGAACGACATCAGTGTAGCGATGCAACGTAAACAATGATTTACAAGCGAATTTTATCGTACAATAAGTTACCCTACAAATATAATGACAGACCAGTGACTTTTCATGTCAAGTTTATCAGACTCGGCATGTAGACGACAGGAATTTGTCGGCGTGCCTACGCGATTCCCAGCCTTGACCGATAAACTGGATATCAAACGGCATGCCTCTGGTATTAGGCATTTAGGCATTTAGACAACACGGAATACAATTGTGTGGGGCATAACCTGCTGACTGCATCAATGATCAGAACATCGGGGCACGGACTAACTTCAATACTGGGGCGTCAGAACAGGTCCGGTAGGCCCGGCCTGTGACCGGATCAATAATTTTGACATATTTGAAAGTCAACAAGTGGAGATAATTCATCTTGACGTGATAAACATGTAAGCCAAATTTGGTTACGATCCGTCAAGTAGAACTCAACTTATTACTTGGACAAGGATACGGAGTCCGAACATTAAAAATGGCCGCCAAGGGGAGATAAGTCATCTGAATTTTTTCAAAATCAATAGGCTTCTTCAGCTTGCCGTGATAAACATGTATACCAAATGGTTACAATCCGTCAAGTAGTACTCTAGTTATTGCGTGGACAAGCTGTGCCCGCCCGCGCCCGCCCGCCCGCCAGATAAATACATAATACGTCCGGATTTTTCAAACGGGCGTATAAAAAGGAATGTAAATATTTGTTCTGCAATTTTGCTCATTTCTCATAAAAAGTGTATGTTGTTACCTCTCAGTTGAACCGTGTCGGCGAGACGGTTCAACTGAGTGGTAACAACATACGCTTTGGGTGGGTAGCGGGGGCACCCAGTAGATTCGCCGGACCAATATTATGATGGTTCCGGCGCCCTTGCAATAGTAAATAATGTCATGAACATGACCATTATGATTCAGTAGAATACTAGAATACGTATGGCGGGAGAGGAGTATTTTGGCAATGTGTTTTGATAAATATTGTTGGTTTGTCGATGGAAGCTGGCTACCGGCCACCTATAATACCTACTCAGTGACCCAACTCCGTACGATATAAGCCGCCAGAATGCAATAATATGCACGAGCGCTATACACCCGACTGCTATAATATCTAACCCGTGCGCCGCCGGCATACAATATACATTTATCTCGTCAACACAGGCATATGTGCCGTGAAACACGTTGCCGTGAAACATTTTTGATATCCTGTCAATACGACCTACTCACTGCGTATGCATATGTGCGGTTGCTGGGATTATTTCTTTGCATTTTAAAGCCATGAATATGTGTTGACGGGATAAATAGAATAGTAGGTTAGTGCCGTGAATGGAAAAAAATATCTGGCGCGGCACGGAAACGGGATGTGCTCGGCAGAGCCTCGCCCATCCCGTTTCCTGAGCCTTGCCATATATTTTTTCCCATTCACGGCACTAACCTACTATTCTCTATAACCGCCTACGTTAATATTGCCCAGATGTCAACGTTTCTGAACATCTATTCGCAATCTCAACTCGCAATAAAGCAGTTTGATTCGCTGAACCTGAGCTGTAACACAGCTCAGGCTCAGTCAATCAAGCTGCTTGAATGCAAGTACAATATTCATGTAGTTTGAAATTAAAACGAATTTACAAATATTAGCAAGATTAGCGTATGCGGACGTTTATTCCAATCAGCACAATGATAACAAGGGTGTCGAATGTGACAATATACGCCCGTCGAGGCAAGGTCAGTCAACAAGGGGAGATAACTCAATGAAAATCCATATACTTATTTATCTTGCCGTGATACACATGTATACCGAACTTGAGTTATTGCGTGGACAAAGATAAAAAGTCCGAAAATAAAAAATGGCCTCCAATGGGAAATAATTTTCAAAATCAATAGGCCTCTTCGACTTGCCGTGATAAACATGTATACCGAATTTGGTTACAATCCGTCAAGTTATTGCGTGAAGAAGCTGTGCCCGACCACCAGCAGCACGCCGCCGCCCGCCCGCCCGCCCGCCCGTACAAGATGAATACATAATACGTGCCGTTTTTTTCAAACGGGTGTATAAAAACCAACCATTCGTCAGTAGTTACAATAAGGGCGACCGAGCGAAAAAACATTTTAAAACATGTTTTGAACGATAAAATTTGAACCATGTTTTGACCATAAAAAGAGAATGTTGGTTCAAAACATGGTTCAAAACATGGTTCAAAATGGTTTTTCGCTCGGTCGCCCTTATTATATCTACTTTGGTCCCATGAAAACTACTTACCCCGTGCGCCAGCTCCATACGATATAGGCCACCAGTATGCCAATCAGCACTAGAGCTATAAACCCGCCTATTGTGCCCCCTATAATGGCCCCATACTCCGCCTGGTACTCCGACGGGGCCACAATAACTACAAATACAAAATGAAACACGGTTGACAATAGAGAAGAGACCGTTTCCCCCCTCTAGCAGTCCATTATGCCCTGTTTTTGACCGAGGGTACCACCGTCGGATTGCCCGGGTTCGATTCTCGGCCAGGGCGTCAGTATTTCTGAGATACTTTGTATTTTCCGCTCTACTAGTCCTTTTGGATTGGGACTTTAAATTGCGATCCCGTGTATCAGATTTGAAAGAGAGTCAGGGTATGTTAAAGAGCCATAGAGGACTATTCTAATAAAAGCTAAGCCCCCTGTTTCTCTGTATCCACCTTCTTCCTTTCGATATGCTTGGATTTAGCGACGGCACTGGCTCGATGCCATTGCATGACGTCTCCCAAGAATGGGAGACGTCATGCAATGGCATCGAGCCAGTGCCGTCGCTAAATACAATCATTTACAGTTTATGTTGACACTAAGCCCGTATTTTCTGTCTGTAACGCACGGCGACTTACAGTGTAAAACGAGATTTACGGACCTGAGGAAAGTCCTATGAAAATGACGTTTCGAAGGTCCGTAAATCTTGTGTGCACCGACTCAAAAGACAATAATTATGTTACTATATGACCTATATTACAGACCGCATATAATACAACAACGCACGATTTGTCTCATGCTTTGGTTGCGTGATCACTGACACGCGCACGCTGCTATACCTGAATATCAGTCTCGGACTCGTCTCGTTGCGCGAGAAGAGTCCGAGAGAGTTAATCGAAATGTGATATTCACCTCGAGGAGAATATCACATTTCGAATATCATTCTCGGACTCCGAGACTGATATCCAATATCATATATGTCCACAATCATGTGACCAGAAATTGGGCAATCTCATTGGTTGAAATTGTCATTCATATAATAATTCGGGTTAGGTTGACAAAAGAGACCACAGCGACCTTGTAACCGCAAGTGGCACAGGATGACCTGGATTTACACGTGTCGCTAATATCATTAGCCCAATGTTGCAAAAATATGAATAATCTATTTATTATATATCGTTCCATGGAAATTAGCAGTTTTTTAGACTTTATACGGCAATGAATGTGTATTTGCAGCCTATTTGTAGTCCGGCACTGCAGATGCGCGTTATGATTATAGATAGCGGAAGTAGTCGTATTTTCACCGGAAGTTGTATATTTCATCGATGAGAACATGACTTTTATTTACATCGTATAACGATGTATTTCATGGGTAGGTATATAATAAATAGCATTACTCACTTTCGTTCGTATACGTTTTTAACAGAGTTAGGGAATAGGGAATATACAATTGCCAAATGAACATTATGATACGTGATTACATGCAATTGTTGTAAACATCGAAATAGTCATTTCCACAGCAGGGGCCCGTTTCACTAAACTTCTTACGGACTAAAATGTTCGTAAGCGAAAATTTAGGGTCGTGTAGAAATTTCAATTGATGGATTTACATGTATTGAGCATAGGCTGCATATGCAGCCTATGCTCAATAAAAGGAAATCCAATAATTGTTTACAAGAAAACAGTGGTGATGTGCAATTTACAGACTATCATAAGTTTGCACTTATGAACATTTTAGTCGTACGAACTTTAGTGAAACGGCCCCCTGGTGCATGGCCGAGTCACTACGATAGACTACATATTAATGATAGTGGATACATGACCGAATATCAATAATAATAACAACAGCAATATTAATTTATTCTGGCGTGTATATATGTCATTCGATACTAAATAAAAACAAATTATATGAGAATCCGCAGTTGAAGAAACTACCAGCATTGCAATAGCAATGTTTATGTGGGCCTACTTTAATCGCAACTATGTCAGCTATGTATCCCAAAGATAGGTAATTATTACAGAAATGCAGTTTTAGATGTCTGTCTGTAAAGATTACTTAAATTTATTAAATTTCATGAGATAAATGACCTTTAACCTGAATTGTCTACTGTCTGTTTCACGAAAGCTGCCCAGATTTTACGGCTATATAAACAATTCAAAAAAAATATTCTTTTCGATAATATTAAATTAAAGGCAAATTTAAGAATGAGCCTCCTTTTTATTTCGTGAAATTTTGTCAAATACTGATTTTATTGCGAAAATACAATTTCCCCATGTTAAATCCCCATAGACATCTTCACAGAGAGAAGATGTCTATGGGGATTTAACATGTGGAATTGTTTTTGAATTTCAGAAATACTGGACCGATTTTCAAAATTTAACTTTTGTTTTCTTAGTTAGATCATATCCAAGCTATCTAGCCAGGTTTCGGAGTCAATTTCGTTTTCTGACTCCTCCCACAGCTCCATTTCCCCCATGTTAAATTCCCATAGACAAATAAATTTACCGTAATAAAATCAATATTTGACAAATTTAATATTATCCAAAAAAAATCCTGTTTTTGCATTGTTTATATGGCTGTAAAATTTGGGTAGGTTTCGTGAAACAGACAGTAGTTGTCACGCAGGGCGATTTACACAAACTCCCTCTTAAGTCACCTGCGTGGCAGCCAGACAATTCTGGTTACAATCAATTAAATTAACTGGTAGTTTTTACATAATTTCCATATGTTCCATACTTGTGCATCGCGGTCCCTGCCAGTCCTGCGCACATCCCTGTAGACACTGTCCATCCGACTGTCTGCAGCCGCCACCATCGGCACAATGTCCGCATTGCTGACTGCAGCTGTCTCCCCAGTGGCGAGACTGACATTCTGAAATACAGCCAGGGACGTAATATTTATACACGTACATGCAAAGTGTCTTTATCTTTATATGTGGTCATGGTGCGCATAGTTTATGCTCCGTTTCCATATTAACATACCCTCCGTATAGTACAGAGTGCTCATCGTTATATGCTTCGTTTCCATAGCAACATAAACCGCATACAGAGTGAGACTAGTTTATGCTCCAGTTCCATAGCAACATACCCTCCGTGCAGAGTTTCCCAGTCCAGCCGTCCTTGCAGTTGCACGAGCCATCGGCCTTGTCACAGCTGAGATGGTCAGCGCAGTTATCCGGACACGAGTGTCCGCAGTATTGGCCGTACGTTCCGTTCTCGCACTCTGAAACAGTGACATAAGTAGAAGTAATAACATGGTTCGTCCGCCTGTACGAGGAGATAATCCGCGAGCGTTAGCGAGCGGATTATCGACCCTACATGCGGACGAACGTGATCTCGGATTATCTCCTCGTACAACTACAGTACTTCAGCTGAAGCTCGCGGATTATCTCCACGTACAGCTACAGTACTTCAGCTGAAGCTCGCGGATTATCTCCTCGTACAGCTACAGTGCTCCAGCTCGCAGATTATCTTCTACAGGCGGACGAACCTTGCTCTAAGTTCTTCCCAATACCCGTGCTATGATTGGTTGCGATAATAACACAAGTTGAACATTGGGAACTTTGGTGATGTGGGATAAATAGAGAACACTGACCGATCATTTCTACAATGTCCGAATCCAAATTTACTGGTATATGCCACTAAATCTTCAGATACTTCCCTAGCGTCCGTAGCTACGGACACGTACACTGTAAATACTTCAGTATCGTCCGTAGCTACATTGGTTCTTGCATTGATACATACAGTGTGGCATTAATTTACAGGGCTCCAGATAAGGAATTTTCACTCCATTATTTCTGAAGCAATTGGGTATTTCAAAATGTTATTTATTTTGGGTAAAATAAAATCACACTACTGTTTACACATCAACAGACAGCAATTATTGAATAGTTTGCTTCGAAATGAAAACATGAATTGGCATTTCTAAGGAAATACCAAGATGTGTTTTCACGGAAAATAAGAAAAATATGCTATATTTATGGTCTGTTTATTGTTTTCTGCAGCATGATAAAGGTACCACAAGATTGTTATTGCTTTTTGATACTCGCTACTTCCGATTTCAATTGGGTTTTTGGCAAATTTAATTGGGTATTTAAGCAAATACGCAGCTTATCTGGAGCGCTGAATTTATATGAGCGACACATCGGGACTGAAAAGATGAAAATACATGTAATAAAACAAGATTAAGAACTAGTACACTACGGCCTGTGCTTATCTAGCCAATATTTATCAATTTCCTTTTATTTCAAAATATCTGAATATTGTGCTCGAAATAAGCAGCTGGATTGGCTGTAGCTCAGGCTCAGATAATCAAGTTGCTTGATTGCGAGTTGACATTGCCAATAGATGTTCAGAAACGTTGATAAACTTGGCAAGGTGAATGCAAGAGGTTGTGTATATGGAACACAACTGGCTTTATTACCTTACATTTATATTAGCTATGTCAGTTACCTTGGTTACATAGGTCGCCTTTCCATCCGGGTATGCACGTCCCTTTCACACAGACGCCGGTGGTGATGTTACAATCGCTGCAGTGCATACAGGACATATCACAGTTGAGGGCCCATGTTCCCTTCGTGCACACTAAAACACGAAATTAAGCCACAGTTATATCACGGTTCGTCCATATGTACGAGGAGATAATCCGCGAGCTTCAGTGAGTGGATTATCGATCGTACATGTACATGCGGACGAACGTGATCTAACTGTGTTAACACATCCTCATGTCCAAACTAAAAAATGTATCAATGATGTGATTATAGGAATTAATGGCCTTTTTGTGGAATTTGTCAGGGTATAAACTTGGAAAAGAAAGTCGCGGGAATACTGGACGAAGGCCGGAAGGCCTCGTCCAGTATTCCCGCGACTTTTCGAAGTTATATCCCCGATAAATACCACAAAAAGGCCATTCATTCCTTATAATTCCAGCATTTGAAATAAATTCATCAAGGAAATGTGTTTATTTTGACAGACGGCAGCCATTTGTTTACATTGACAGCACTGACAGCGCACCTGTAGAAAGTAGTTCGGCGTGGGAGTTTACTGGGATATAAATTTTTGACAGAGACTTGCTACGGGCCAATCAAATGTTTGGGAATTGTGTAAAGATGTTTGTGCTGGAATTATAACACATTATTTGGGCCTGTACATGGACGTCGCGTCGCTTAGTGGTATCTCTAATACATGGCTGTGACTGGAGAAATGGGGCTTATGGGATGTTTGAACAGTGTACTTATTTGATCAAATCCCATACAACTACAGCTTGTGCAACTTATGACTTTATTTATGTAAAATGTTGTAAACGAATTTAATGAAATTACGCAAAGGTCCGAAGGTACAAAAGCATATGGTGTATCTCATATAAGAGGAGAATGACGTCATGTCGTCATGATTTGGTCGAGTAATGCGTTATTTTCATTAAGAAGAACACATCACAAGCTTTAACGATTTAATCCCTAAGTAACTGGAATGATCGCCATTCCGTCAGTCAAAAGTAATTCACAGTCATGAATAACAGTTGTGTTCAATATCAGGTTATATGAGTTCATATTATGATCCGGATTGACTGTATCAGTAGTAAAAGGGTGTTACATTCATACAGGACATGAACCCATTCCCCCACTGACATCTCAAAGTGTCCCAATGCCCCTTATTCACAACCCGCCACGCATAAGCCCCCGCTACCGCTACCATTGCCGTGAAATGAAATACGTACTTTCCTTACAGTCTCCTCCCTGCCATCCCATCATGCATCCCCCGGTGCACGTTCCGGTATCGGGTGCGCATGGCTCTTCTTTGAGCGTGCCACTAGACATCCAGCCGCAATGGCCACATGTCCCTTGACAGTTGTGGCCGTACGTTCCCAGTTCGCAGGCTGAAATGTTAAACGGTATTGACAACCTCTGTTAACTGTCAATAGTCAGTATTTCACTATCGGTAGTCATTAATTAACATTCGGTTCACGATCGGTAATCATTAGTTCACTTTCATTAGTCAGTAGGTCACTATCGGTAGTTATTAGTTCATTATCGGTAGTCATTAGTTCAGTATATGTAGTCATTAATTTACTATCAGTAGTTATTAGTTAACTATTGGTATTAAGTTCATTATCTGTAGTCATTAGTTCATTATAGGTAGTCATTAATTCATTAGATGTAGTCATACATTTACTATCGGTGGTCTTTATGTCACTATCGGTAGTCATTAGTTCACTATATGTAGTCATTAGTTAACTATCAGTAGTTAGTAGGTCATTATCTGTAGTCATCAGTTCACTATTGGGGTAGTCATTATTTCACTATCGGTAATCATTAGTTCACTATTGCTAGTCATTAGTTCACTATCGATAGTCATTAGTTTACTATCTGTAGTCATTATTTCATTATACATATGCATTAATTATATGTAGACATGCATTTACTATCGGTAGTCATTAGGTCACTATCGGTATTCATTAGTTCACTATATGTAGTCATTAGTTAACTATCAGTAGTTATTAGTTCATTATCTGTAGTCATCAGTTCACTATTGGTAGTCATCAGTTCACTATTGGTAGTCATTAGTTCACTATCTGTAGACATTAGTTCACTATTGGTAGTCATTAGTTCACTATCGGTATTCATTAGTTCACTATATGTAGTCATTATTTCATTATCTATGGTCATTACTTTACTATCAGTAGTCATTATTTCACTATATGTAGTTATTAGTGTTCATTATCGATAGTCATTAGTTTACTATCTGTAGTCATTTGTTCACTATCGATATTCATTAGTTCACTACCTGTCGTAATTAGTCCACTATCGGTAGTCCTTACTTCACTATATGTAGTCATTAGTCCACAATCGATAGTCATTATTTCACTATAATTAGTCATTAGTTCACTATACGTAGATATTAGTTCATGATTTGTAGTCATTAGTTCATTGACAGTAGTTATTAGTTAACTATCAGTAGTCATTAATTCACTATCGGTAGTCATTAGTTCACTATTTGTTGTCATTAGTTCACTATCTGTAGTCATCAGCTGACGATCAGTCGTAGCTATACGTTTTTCGCTTTATATGCAACGGGTTGCACTATATTGCTACACCACACTACACAGTAAAACTGTGCGTAATAGCATTTACACTTCGCGCACTAGAAAAAATGCAGGGTGTTGACGTTCATATTACACTATATTGAGACACAATTCTACGATATGACATAAAACTATTACAATGAACTTACCCAATACAGTGCGTATTAACAACATTCTTAGGTCATTTTCCACGAAGTAGAAAGTAAACAAAGAACTATTCAAACGTACATTTTGGAAAAACTACTCCGTCATAACTCTTGTTATGAAGTGTGCCGAAATGTAATTAGAATTATGTACTCAGAACTATATCAGTAGATATTAGTTCACTATCTGTATTCTTTAGTTCACTATCGGTAGTCATTAGTTTACTATCTGTAGTAATTGGTTCACTATCGATAGTCATTAGTTCATTATCTGTAGTCATTAGTTCACTATCAGTTGTTATTATATCACAATTGATAGTTATTAGTTCACTATCTATAGTCATTAATTCACTATCGGTAGTCATTAGTTCACTATCTGTAGTCATCAGTTCACTATCAGTAGTTATTAGTTTACTATCTGTAGTCATTAGTTCACTATCCGTAGTCATTAGTTCATTAGCGATCGTCATTAGTTCGCTATCTGTAGTCATTAATTCACTATTTGTAGTCATTAGCTCACTATCGGTAGTCATTAGTTCATTATCGATAGTCTTTAGTTCACTATCTGTAGTCATTTGTTGACTATCGGTAGTCATTAGTTCACTATATGTAGTCATTAGTTAGCTATCGGTAGTCATTCGTTCATTATCGATAGTCATTAGTTCACTATATGTAGTCATTAGTTCACTATATGTAGTCATTAGTTCACTATCGGTAGTCATTAGTTCAATCTCTGTAGTCATTAATTTAATATCGGTAGTCATTAGTTCACTATACGTAATCATTAATTTACTATCGGTAGTCATTATGTCACTATCGGTAGTCAGGAGGCCGATATCGGTAGTAATTAAGTTACTATCAATAGTCATTATGTCACTATCCGTAGTCATTAGGTCACTGTCAGTAGTCATTAGACCACTATCATCAATGTCGGTAGTTACATGTATATGTAGCCCTGGGCACAGGTACCATCAAACTGCCCCGTCGTTTTGAACAGTCGAATTTGAAAGCAAAATACACACGGACATGACAATCAGGCGCGTACATATGGAGCCCGGCGCAAAACTCAAATACCGTCCGCAGCAGTGAGTTTTGCAGAGATACTGCCCGAAACGAAGGTACACAACTCCGTAGTTTTATTACAAACAATTAAATTTGAAAGCAGAATACGTACGGATACGACAATCGGGCGCGCATTTATAGCCAGGTCCTCGCCCACCAGAATCACTTGGCCCCTCCCAAAAGCAGTAGGATCAGTAATAATCTTATTACTTTTATAATGGGCAATAACCCAATTAAACTCCCAGGTAACTAAAGAGCCAAAGATAAAAACGTACCTGAGGGCCAAACCAGGCAAATCGTGATTCCTATAAGGAGGAAACCATACCGTTAATTTACCTTTCGATTTCGCTACATGAAACTACAACGAGACGTGTAGTTTTCTCACGCAATAATTTGAATGTTGTACAACAATTCCCACCGTTAAGTATCGATCGTAGAAATGGTACGATTAAACTACAGATTGATTATCTCCTTGTAATCAAATGGCATTAGTACATGAAAAGAATTTATACACTGTAAAAGCATTATGATCTCCGTGATCAAACAGTGAACCGTGTACTAATGCGCAGGCTGACATGGGCCTACGCTGGTCGCACATGTCTTGGGCCTTCTTCTAAGTCATGCTTGCCCGTTTATTTTATATAACCATTAATCGAACCTGAGTTGTGCGCAGTGCTGACCCCGTCCAGACTGCGCACATGTACATCCTAGTATGAAGCTACATTCATATGAAAATAACCGGTTTTCTCGACAAGTAAAATGACAAGTTTTCATTTGTACGATAGAACCGTGTGTATAGCACAGGCAATGTTTGTATAGCAAAGTCACTATTCCATGTCTAGTATGTATGTATGTCTTGTATGTTTGCATGCATGTCTTGTATGTATGTTATTTGTAATGTTATTTGTTATTCACCATGTAATCTCTTAATCAGAGGAAATAAAGAGTATATCTAAGTCCACACATTACTCTGACGACAACATAGCGTTACGTCTACGTAGACATGTTCACACGTTACTCTGACAAGACAACATAGCAGTTTAACATAATAACACGCTCCGTAGATTAATTCACACGTTACTCTGACAGGAAGACATATTGGTAGCAGTTTAGCATAATAACACGCCCCGTACAGACGTTCACATGTTACTATGACAAGACAACATACATGTAGCAGTTTAACATACTAATATACTCCCTAGACAAATCCACGAGTTATTCTAACATGACATCACAGCAGTTTGGCATAATAACATTATCCGTAGACAAGTTCACACGTTACTCTGACAAGACAACATAACAGTTTGACAAAATAACATAACACACTCCGTAGATAAGTTCATATGTTACTCTGACAAGAAAACATAGCAGTTTGACACAATAACACGCTCTGTAGACAAGTTCACACGTTACTCTGACATGGCAACACAGCAGTTTACAACCTCAGATGGCTACGGCGTTCCATAATCGGGCTTGTATTTGCAGCCTGGAGCACAGGTACCATCATTCTTCAACGTCGTTTTATTACAAACAGTTGAATTTGAAAGCAAAATACTATAGGAATGAATGGCATTTTTGTGGAATTTATCGGGGTATAAACTTGGAAAAGTCGCGGGAATACTGGACGAAGGCCGGAAGGCCTCGTCCAGTATTCCCGCGACTTTTTCAAGTTTATATCCCCAATGCCGGAAGGCCTCGTCCAGTATTCCCGCGACTTTTCCAAGTTTATATCCCCGATAAATTCAACAAAAAGGCCATTCATTCCTTATAATTCCAGCATTTTAAATAAATTCATCAAGAAAATGTGTTTATTTTCCGTTTTCTTAAGAATTATTTTAACTGCGCCTCACGGTTACGGAAAGTAGTTCGGCGTGGGAGTTTACTGGGATATAAATTTTGGACAGAGACTTCCTACGGGCCAATCAAATGTTAGGTAATTGTGTAAATATGTTTGTGCTGGAATTATATACTGATACGACAATCGGCCGTGTGTACATGTATGTAGCCAAGTGCACAGGTGTTAGTTGCGGAACGTAACTCTTTGTGTGTAAAACCCCCGTAACGGACGTAGCATATGCTACGGACGTTACGGGAGTTTTGCAGAATTACGTTCCATAACTAATTGTATAGCTATAGAACTCTGTCGTGTTATAGCAAACAGTTGAAGTGGAAGAAACCCGAATACATACGGCTATCACATTTGGTTGTCTTCTTGTAGCCCGGGGCACACGTATCATCACACAGCCCCGTCGTTTTATTGCACGGCACGCTCGCCTGGCGAGTCGAGTTCCAGCAATTTCCGCAGATATCACCACACCCATCACCGGAATAACCGTCATCACACGCTGTCAATAGGTAAAACTTACTGTCTGTTTCACGAAACCTGCCCCAATTTTACGGATATATAAACAATGAAAAAACAATATTAAATATTATCAAAATTTAAGTGTGAGCCTTCTTTATATGGCGTGAAATTTGGTCAAATATTGATTTTATTGCGAAAAAACGATGTTTCTATCGGAATTTAATATTGGGAGTCAATTTCCAAAAATTTTCGTTTTTTGATCCTGAAGGATTTTGAAAATCGGTCCACAAATAAAAATAATATTTAAAAAAAATATATTTGTAGCCCCCATGTTAAATTCCCATCGATTATAATAGATTACTTGCAATGGAATGCGAAACAATATCTGCAATAAACAGAGTGCCGAAGGTCACAATATACGTCCGTCGAGGCATGGCTAGTCAACAAGAGAAGATAATTCACTGAAATCCAATATGGTTCTTCCTCTTTTCATGATACTCATGTGTACCAAATGTGGTTATGATCCGTCCAGTAGAACTCTAGTCATTGCGCAGACAAGGATACAGAATGCGTGATAAACATGTGTACCCAATGTGCTTACGACCTATCAAGTATATCTCGGGTTATTTCGTGGACAAGGATACAGAGTGGGAAAATTAAAAAAAAAGACAACCAAAGTGAGATACGTTATCGGAACATTTTCAAAATCAATATAGGCTTCGTCGGCTTGCAGTGATAAACATGGGTACCGAATTTGGCTACGATGAGATATTGCGTGAGGAATGCTACAGAGTGAAAATTAACTAGAAATGTGGCCTGTCGGCTCACGAATGCTCTCGCTGTTAGCCAAAGAAAACGAGACACATTTGAAAACACAGAGGGCCAGCGAAGTGACCTTGACCCTGGGCTTAGCGGAGGCGGGACGATCGTGGACTTGTCACAAAGCGGTGGAAGACCATTAGAGCAAGGCTTCGTCGTCTTGCCGTGATGAACATGTATACTAAATTTCATGACGACTGTTAAGTAGAACTCTAGTTATTGCGTGGACAAGCTGTGCCCGCCTCACGCCCGCCGTACAAGGTGAATACACAAAACGTTGGAATTAATACATTTCACAACGATTACACACAAGTGTGAGAGCACTTACTATATATACTACTGCTTTCGTTAGGCACGGACAAAACTGCAACAAACTATGTGCTGTGTGAGAAATAGGGGCTATAATATACAGGCCGATCTGGATCTACACTGGTCGCAAAACACATATTATGTGTTTTGCGACCAGTGTAGATCCAGATCGGCATGTGCATACCACTCTATCAATGAAACAAACAGTAAGTATGCTTCTAACAAGCAACGCATATCGTTATCAGGCTACATGAGCGTGATATTTGATCAGCAGCTACACTGGTCACATATCCCATAAGCAGAATTTCTCCAGTCACAGCCACATATTTTGACTAAACTTCGTAAGACTAAATTGTTCGTAAGGTAACAATGTTTTATTGTAAACAATTAATATTGGATTTACATTCCTTGATCGCTGCCTATGTTCAATAAATGTAAATCCATCAATACAAATCTCCAGACGATCCTAAATTTGCACTTTTTAGTCGTACAATGTTTAGTGAAACGGGCCCCTGTGGCCGATTTTATCAAACTTGCAAAGTATACTTATCTAGCAAAGTATACTTTGAGGGAGCAATCATTTATTTTTCCTGAAATGCATTATTTCATATAGAACTAACAACTGCATATATTTGATGATTAAAAGTATGCAGAATTATTATACTGAATTTATTACATTATCACAGCCATATTGGCTGTGATAATGTAATAAATTCAGTATAATAAAAATTAATAAATTTATCCTAAAATTTAAAAAATGTCCCTCAAAATATACTTTGCTAGGAAAGTATACTTTTCAATGTTGGTGAAATAGGCTACTGGTGTCAGTGAAGTTTACTTACGAATGATGCACTGTTCGTTCCTGTAGGGGCGTTTGTAGCCTGCCTGGCACTGACCCGGACACGTGCCGCTGACACGCTCACACATGTCCCCGTTTATGCAGTGTCCACATGGCAGGCATCCATACCCGTATGTATAATCGTCACAAACTGTGGTGGAAGGAAAATGTGAAATGGCGTATTTATTGTGTTATGGTTCATTCATTCATTCATTCCGTCAGTCATTCAGCCATTCATTTATTTATTTATTTACAAACAAAATATTTCTTCAACCCTGAAATTAGAATATCCTGATCTGTTGCCAAACAAATGTACATGAGGGCCAAACCAGATCAATCATACTACTTTTATGATGGGTATAACCGGGTTCAACTCTCAAGCAACAAGCAAACGAAACATGTATATGAGGGCCAAACCAGATCAATCATACTATTTTTATAATGGGTATAACCGGGTTCAACTCTCAAGCAACAAGCAAACGAAACATGTATATGAGGGCCAAACCAGATCAATCATACTACTTTTATAATGGGTATAACCGGGTTCAACTCTCAAGCAACAAGCAAACGAAACATGTATATGAGGGCCAAACCAGGGATAGGCTATTAGAATTTCGCTAAGGATAAATTTATCGTTAAATTGTCATTCACATGCTCACAACCAGCCACGCACAAAACTGGGGGCCGTTTCACTAAACTTCGTACGACTAAAATGTTCGTAAGTGCAAATTTAGGATAGGCTGAAAATTTCAATTAATGGATTTACATTCATTGAACATAGGCTGCATATAGGCTGCATATGCAGCCTATGCTCAATAAATGTAAATCTAATACTTATTTACAAGAAAATAGTGTTAATGTAAAAGTTACAGACTATCATAATTTTGCGCTTACGAACATTTTAGTTGCACGAAGTTTAGAGAAATGGGCCCCTGGTTTAACGTTCCGTCAATAATTGAGGTAGCATAGAAGTGGGGCATAGACATCAAGTCTGAATGGTCATCGGAGTGTGACAGAAATAATATTATGGCAGTATGTTGCATTCAATACAATCCCACTTATATGGTAATTTATCTACATGTAGTAACAATATTAACACCAAATTGTAAATAATATGCAAATAAAATGCGTTTACTCCAAAGTATTTAGTCATGAATAGGGCAATTATTAAGGGAGTTGTCATTCAAGTTTTAAGCAATCGAATAAATTGACAAACTTACTTGACAAACGATATACATGTATAATTCCAGCACAAAAATATTTACACAATTCCCTAACATTTGATTGGCCCGTAGCAAGTCTATGTCCAAAATTTATATACCAGTAAATTCCCACGCCGAACTACTTTCCGTAACCGTGAGGCGCAGCTAAAATAATCCTTAAGAAAACGGAAAATAAACACATTTTCTTGATGAATTTATTTCAAATGCTGGAATTATAAGGAATGAATGGCCTTTTTGTGGAATTTATCGGGGATATAAACTTGGAAAAGTCGCGGGAATACTGGACGAGGCCTTCCGGCCTTCGTCCAGTATTCCCGCGACTTTTCCAAGTTTATACCCCGATAAATTCCACAAACAGGCCATTCATTCCTATAATATACTTTCGGTTCATTGGTCACAATTCGCCCAAAATCATTCAGTGCGATTTTTAAAAGTGACTAAGGAACCGAACTTATCATTAGCATAGATGTAAGTTAAGAAAGTTTCAAATTTAATTTCGTAAATACATGAAGTGGACGAGATTTCCGCCACCGGTTTGAACATCTCTCGTATACCCTACGTAATAGACATATATGGAGCGATATGAGCAGAGCTCCAGATAAGCTGCGTATTTGCTTAAATACCCAATTAAAATTGCCAAAAACCCAATTTAAATCAGAAGTAGCAAGTATCAAAAAGCAATAAAAAGGTTTGTGGTACCTTTATCATGCAGTAGAAAACAATAAACAGACCACAAATATAGCATATTTTTCTTATTTTCCATGAAAACACATCTTGGTATTTCATTAGAATTGTCTCCAAGGATACAATTCTAATGA
The DNA here is from genome assembly GCA_029237695.1 of Conchocele bisecta. NCBI lineage: Eukaryota > Metazoa > Mollusca > Bivalvia > Lucinida > Thyasiridae > Conchocele > Conchocele bisecta. Next base: position 77,065,844 of record CM055274.1, on the reverse strand, counting down.
AATGCCAAGACATGTTTTCTTTTCGAAGCAAACTATTCAATAATTGCTGTCTGTTGATGCGTAAACAGTAGTGTGATTTATGTTTCCCAATTACAATTTTGAAATACCCAATTGCTTCAGAATTGATGGAGTGACAATACTTAATTAATAATTCCTTATCTGGAGCCCTGTTATGAGTGTTAGATTTCGTGTTTATACCACGATTGGCAACAAATGGGCGTAGTATTGCACTTTTCCGCGAACCTCTTGAACATCCCTCGTTTACTGAATACCGTACGGTGTCAAAAAATGATTGTAAAATGTCGCGTTTGTACTAATATTGGCAACAACTGTGCAACAATTATTGCCGATATTGGTTCAGATTCCATGAACTTTATAACACCCCTCGTATACCGTACCTACTGTCAGTTGCACGAAACATGCCCAAATTGTACGGCCACATAAACAATGCAATTGTTTTCGATAATATTACAATTTAAGAATGAGCCTTCTTTTCGTGAAATTTGGTCAAATATTGATTTTATTACGAAAAATTGATTTGTCTATGGGAATTTAGCTAAATTAGCTAAATGTTTTTGAATTGTCTATATAGCCGTAAAATTTTGGCAGCTTTCGTGAAACAGACAGTAGATGGCCGCGGCCTGCATGTCGCGCCTTGGGGCGAGGCATGGACACTAAAAAAAGAGATATAGTAGACGGAACAAGTTTAACCAAAAAACTTTAACCGGACACACGGACGTACGCCAAAATGCCGACTATATCGCATCGCGCTTTCCGCAAGCAGACGCGACAAAAACTTTAACCAAAAATTTCAAAGTAATTAAACGTTGACATTGGGCACAGGGGCCGCACGGGAGGGGGGTAGAATGAAAAGATAGATGATGATAACACCCATGTGAAGTTTCAAGGTAATGGGCAAAGCAGGTGCAGAGATATAGTACATAAAATATTTTAACCAAAAACTTTAACCAAAAACTTTAAAGTAATTTGATGTTGACATTGGGCACAGGGGCCGCACGGGTGGGGGGTAGAATGAAAATATGGATGATGATAAACAGGCATGTGAAGGTTCAAGGTAATGGGCAAAGTAGGTGCATAGATATAGTATAACAAAAAACTTTAACCAAAAAACTTAACCAAAAAACTTGACCAAAAACTTCAAAGTAATTTGACCTTGACATTGGGCACAGGGGCCGCACGGGAGGGGGATATAATGAAAATATAGATGATGATAAACACCCATGTGAAGTTTCAAGGTAATGGGCAAAGCAGTTGCAGAGATATACTATAAGGAAAAAGTTGAACCAAAAAACTTAACCAAAAAACTTAACCAAAAACTTTAACCGGACACACGTACGTACGTACGTAAGCGGGCGCGACAAAAACTTTAAAGTAATTTGACCTTGAAATTAGGCACAGGGGACGCACGGGTGGGGGTAGAATGAAAATATGGATGATGATGAACACCCATGTGAAGTTTCAAGGTAATGGGCAAAGCAGTTGCAGAGATATAGTATAACGAAAAACTTTAACCAAAAAACTTAACCAAAAAACTTAACCAAAAACTTTAACCAAAAAACTTAACCAAAAACTTTAACCAAAGAACTTAACCAAAAACTTCAAAGTAATTTGACCTTGACATTGGGCACAGGGGCCGCACGGGAGGGGGTAGAATGAAAATATAGATGATGATAAACACCCATATGAAGTTTGAAGGTAATGGGCAAAGCAGTTGCAAAGATATAGTATAACGAAAAACTTTAAGCAAAAAACTTAACCAAACAACTTAACCAAAAACTTTAACCGGACACACGTACGTACGCCAAAGTGCCGACTATATCGCGCTTTCCGTAAGCGGGCGCGACAAAAATTTAACCAAAAACTTTAACCAAAAAACTTAACCAAAAAAGTTAATCAAAAACTTTATCCGGACACACGTACGTACGCCAAAGTGCCGACTATATCGCGCTTTCCGCAAGCGGGCGCGACAAAAATGATCTAACTAAGAAAACAAAAGTTAAATTTTGAAAAAAGGTCTAGTATTTCTGAAGTTTTTTTCGCAATAAAATCAATATTTGACCAAAGTTCACGAAATAAAAAGAAGGCTCATGCTTAAATTTTACTTTAATTTAATATTATCGAAACAAATATTGATTTTGCATTGTTTATATAGTCGTACAATTTGAGAACTTTTTGATAGAGCCAGTACATGTTATCGCGGGAACATCATTGTAAAATAAACATTAACTGGCATCGCTAAGCGAAGCTAATCGTCCTTAGTGACCTTGCCCTTGAGCGATCGGACGTGAGTCGTATGCAAAACAAAGTTCCATACCTACACACACATTGTTGTCAAATATTATCAAAATCGGTGAATCCGTTGATAAGTTATATAAAAAAAACTAACATTTTTGCCTTACAAAGAAGGTAAACATAAGTCCTCAGTGACCTTGATCATGGACGGTCGGACATGGTTGTACGCAAAACAAAGCACAATCTCCAGACACACATTGTGGCCAAATATTATAACAATCAGAAAAGCGGTTCAGGAGTTATTTAAAAATTAAAGATGTAACGTACCTACACGCACGTACATGGACTAAGTTAAATGCTATATCACATCTTGTCTACATGTATCGGCGAGAACATAATAGAACTACACTCTGTTTCGCGAAAGCTGCCCAAATTTTGCGGCCATATAAACAATTCAAAAACAATATTTTTTTCGATAATATTAAATTAAAGGAAAATTTAAAAATGAGCCTTCTTTTTATTTCGTGAAATTTGATCAAATATTGATTTTATTATGAAAAAACAATTTCCCCGTGTTAAATCCCCATAGACATCTTCACAGAGTGAAGATGTCTATGGGGATTTAACATGGGGACATTTTTTACAATTTCAGAAATACTGGACCGATTTTTAAAATTTAACTTTTGTTTTCTTATTTATATTATTTCCAAGCTACATATGTAATCACCTCTCGTATACCGTACCTACAGGTAATTGGCATAATTGCAAAATGAATAATTTCTATTTCTACCTCTATTTCCAACAAATGATACAAATTTATTGCAGCACAGCTCAGGCTTAGCCAATCAAACTGCTTGATTTCATGTACAATATTCAAATATTTTGAAATAGAAATAAATACAAACATTGACAAGATGCGCGCAGACGGTGTTACTAGCACACATTCCGCGAACCTTTCCAACACCCCTCAAATACACTGGGGTCAGCGTGTAAGTGCACACACGAACGAACACGACAGGTTGGTTCCAACCTGTCGTGTTCGTTCGTGTGTGCACTTACACGCTGACCCCACTGTAACGTACATGTGTCGCAGAGTGGCTCTTTATACCCAAGTTGACATCGGTATAGCTCGGGGCACCCGGAGTCGTCATGGCACTCGTCCACAAGTGGGCAGCTCCCATCGAACACGTTGCAGTCAGCGTTGTTGCGACAGTTACCGCACGTCGACTTGCACGCCTCACCGTATGTCCCATTGGGGCATTCTGTAAAAAGGTATATTGGTTGGGTCGAAGACGGATTGATTGATTGATTGAGGGTTGACCTCCGTTTAACAGAAAGTGAATACTATGATATACATGTGTGATGGAGGACCATGTAATCAGCACCGCATACCCATAAACACCCCTCATATACCGTACCTACATTTTAAGGTTATAGATAAAGGGCGCGAAATCGCGAAGAGGGTATTCCGTATAAAAAAATAGTTCTTGCGTTTTGAGGTCACAGACACAGTTTGCTTGCAAATCTAGGTCCATTACTACCCAGATTGACTTGAGGAACTTTTTGGGTGCTTTTAACACCAGTTTTCAGCATATGTGTAGCATTTAAAAGAAAACACAGAACCTGTTGGTTACGTAATGTATACAGAGTGTCCGTGGCCATCAAATGTAAACAATATTGGGGAACATGATTTGTATTTGGCAGAGTTAAATATAAACTACTCACATATTAATGCACATATTAATGTGGCGGTCATCTTGAACCCCATATAATTACTGTCTGTTTCACGAAACCTGCTCAAATGTTACGGCCATATAAAACAATGCAAAAACAATATTCTTTTTGATAATATTAAATTTTATCAAAATTTTAAGAATGAACCTTCTTTTTATTTCGTGAAATTTGGTAAAATATTGATTTTATTACGAATAATTGATTTGTCTATGGGATAAATAATTAAACATGGGGGAAAACGAGGTGGAGGAGCTGGGGGAGGAGTCGAAAAACACAATTTATTTTGGCAATTGACTCTAAAACCTGGTTAGATAGCTTGGAAATGATCTAACTAAGAAAACAAACGTTAACTTTTGAAAATCGGTCCAGTATTTCTGAAATTCTAAAATTGTCCCCATGTTAAATCCCCATAGACATCTTCACTCTGTGAAGATGTATATGGCGATTTAACATGGGGAAATTTTTTTTCGCTATAAAATCAATATTTGACCAAATTTCACGAAATAAGAAGAATTCTCATTCTTAAAGTCTGCTTAATTTTATATTATAAAAAAAAATATGTTTTTGCATTGTTTATATGGCCGTTCAATTTGGGCAGGTTTCGTGAAACAGACAGTAGGACATGGGTCAGTAACTTATAGATAGATACGGAAGCCCATTAGGTCCACTTCACTTTTTTTTTATCTTTTCTTGAATTTTCGAGATCTTTTCTTGAATTTTCAAGATGTTTTCTTGAATTTTCAAGTTCTTTTCTTGAATTTTCAAGATCTTTTCTTGCAAATTCAAAAAAAGAACTTGAAAAGTCAAGAAAACATCTTCAATAAATGGAAATTAAAAAAAAATGAAGTGGCCCTAATGAGCTTCCGTAAATAGATACATTATACAAAACACAAAATGAAAGCCATTATCGATTGAAATGCACACATCTAATTCGCAACGCAGAATTAAAGAATTGGGAGAAATTAGACAGGGTATTGTACTTTTCTTTCTTAGGAGTGAGTGAACCTATTGTTTAATTCATGCAGAACCAGTACAAACTGTCTGCATGTCATGTACAAGTAGATCCCACAGCATCTATAAAATAGAGAAAGTATGAGAGATTGGCCTTACTGGATGGGATTCGGTTACATTATATAGTAAAACTATTTGATGTGTTCGAACATTTTAACCCTTTGAACCCGAAAGCCCGCTATAGCGGTTTATGCAAACATTGCAGATCCAGATGAGCCGGCTCGTAACGAGCCGTCTCATCAGGATCTGCACTTTTTGCAAGTAATTTTCATATTTCTTAGAACAAAAACACCCCCTTTTCATACATGGACGAATCTGAAAATCATGTTGTGACCATTGGATTGGTCGGAACATTAGCATATCATAGTCCATTCCAGTTCCTTAGGGTTGAAAGGGTTAAATGACATAGCAGGGGAGATCATGTTGTAATGCTATCTAACACCGGGGAATCCCATTTTATGCAACATAATTGTATTTATAATGGTTAGACAATACCAAATGGCGCGAAATTGCCAAGGGGGTAGTCCGGTATAAATATATAGTGCGGGCGTTTTGAAGTCACAGACCTAGTTTGCTTGCAAATCTTGATCTATTTCTACCCAGTTTCACTTGAGGAACATTTTTGGGTGCTTTTAACACCAGTTTCCAGCATATTTGTAGCATTTAAAAGACAAAAAATGTAAACAATATTGGTGGACATGACGAGGTTGGACTTTTCTTTCTTAGGAGTGAGTGAACCTATTGTTTAATTCATACAGAACCAGTACAGACCGGCTGCAGGTCATGTACAAGTAGGTCCCACAGTATCCATACGAATAGTGAAAGTAGGAGAGACTTGCCTTATTGGATGGGATTCGGTTATATTATATAGTATTACTACATGTGACTGGAGAAATTGAGCTGATGTGATTTGCGACCAGTGTAGCTCCTAATCAAATAGCACATAACAGTCATTTATCCCGTCAACACAGTGCGTATGTGCCGTGAAACACAATGCCGTGAAACATTTTTGATATCCAGTCAATACTATTTTTGCATTTTAAAGCCATTTTTAGGTGTTGACGGGATAAATAGAATAGTAGGTTAGTGCCGTGAATGGGAAAAAATATCTGGCGCGGCACGGAAACGGGATGTGCTCGGTAGAGCCTCGTCCATCCAGTTTCCTGAGCCTTGCCAGATTTGTTTTCCCATTCACGGCACTAACCTACTATTCTCTATCTATTTTCCTTATTTCTGAACCAAAGTATATGTTGTGACCACTCATTTGAACCGTTTCGGCGATACGGTTCAAATGAGTGGTCACAACATATACTTCTGATGAGAAATAAAGAAATTATTGAGCCTTGCCGGATATTTTTCCCATTTACGGCACTAACCTACTATTCTCTATGTAGCCTGCTAACGATCAATATTGTTTGTTCGAAACATGACGGGTGTTTCATTGATGGGTTGACGACCACTGCAGATCCTGATCAGACTGTGCGGATTTTTCAAGCCCAATTTCTCAAGTCACAGCCACGTATGTGTAGATAATATTAATTTTATCAAAATTTTAGAATGAGCGTTCTTTTTATTTCGTGAAATTTGGTCAAATATTGGATTTTATTGCGAAAAATTGATTTGTCTATGGAAATTTAACATGGGAAAACGGTCCAATATTTCTGAAATTAGAAAATAATTCCCCAATGTTAAATTCCCATAGACATATTCACTCTGTGAAGATGTTTATGGGGATTTAACATGGGAAAGGCTTTTCGTAATCAAATCAATATTTTACCAAATTTCACGAAATACAATTGCAAAGAAGGTTCATTATTAAATTTTGATATGATCCAAATAAAAGTGTTTTGCATTGTTTACATGGCCGTAAACTTTGGGCAGGTTTCGTGAAACAGAGAGCAGTTACGAGCACAACTCCTGTACGTCCAACTACTAAAAAAAAGTCTGTTTCACGAAAGCTGCCCAAATTTTATGGCCATATAAACAATTCAAATACAATATGTTTTCGATAATATTAAATTAAAGGAAAATTTAAGAATGAGCCTTCTTTTTATTTCGTGAAATTTGGTCAAATATTTATTTAATTGCGAAAAAAACAATTTCCCCATGTTAAATCCGCATAGACATCTTCACAGAGTGAAGATGTCTATGGGGATTTAACATGGGGACATTTTTTAGAATTTCAGAAATACTAGACCGATTTTTAAAATTTAACTTTTTTTTCTTAGTTAGATCATTTCCAAGCTATCTAGCTAGGTTTCGGAATCAATTTCCCAAAAAAATCGTTTTTTGACTCCTCCCACAATTCCTCCGTACCTCTTTTTCCCCCATGTTAAATTCCCATAGAGCAATCAATTTTTGTAATAAAATCAATATTTGACCAAATTTCACGAAATAAAAAAAAGGCTCATGCTTAAATATAGCCGTAAAATTTGGGCAGGTTTCGTGAAACAGACAGTAGCTTGCTACGGAATGTATGGGATTATTGCCGAGTTACTGCCAGAGACTCCAGTGTACTTACTTTCTTTGTAGGTAGGGGAGGGAAATCCCGGCTGGCTGAGCGATATTACAAATGGCGGATCGTAATCAGTTATTTCCCTTTGGAAATCTATTTATAGAGATCCGGTCATATGTTGTATTTTAGTGAATGTCACTAAAATTGAGATTGCGAACAGAGTAGACCCATATCTACGGAAGCCCATTAGTACCATTTCACTTTTTATGCCACCAGGTTTCGAAGAAACGGGGGGCATATAGTGTTTGGACCGTCCGTCCGTCCGTCCGTCCGTCTGTCCGAGCACACATTAGGGTACTTATGGGGTAGGGGGCGTGGCCTAAGACAATAGAAGACAATGGAATTCATTCCGTACCCCGTAAGCCTATTGTGTCTTACGGGGTATTTCCTTTGATCTTTTATATAGCAAGTACCCCCTAAGGTCCGAAATGTAAGTTCGTCCGTCTGTCCGTCCGTCCGTCCGTCACACTTTTCGGTTAACCACTTTGTCACAGTTTCTCAAACTGGCCATAGCATCTACATAAGTTGCTTAATCTCTTCAATACTTCAAAACTTCATTCATTGGTATGTGTGCCACACCTGCCTTTTCATAATTTATATGACCTTCGCCTTTTCACCTTCACCAGGTTACTTAAATGACTTAACCACTTTGTCACAGTTTCTCAAATATACTGCAGGTGGCATCCGCGTTCGACAGAAGCAGTTCTTGTTTTTTTATCTTTTCTTGAATTTTCAAGATGTTTTCTTGAAAATTCAAGATGTTTTCTTGAATTTTCAAGTTCTTTTCTTGAATTTTCAAGTTCTTTGAATTTTCAAGTTATTTTCTTGAATTTTCAAGATCTTTTCTTGAAAATTCAAGAAAATATCTTGAAAATTCAATTTTCAAGATTTTCAAGATCTTTTCTTGAAAATTGAATTTTCAAGATCTTTTCTTGAAAATTCAAGAAAAGATCTTGAAAATTCAAGAAAAGAACTTGAAAATTCAAGAAAACATCTTGAATAAATGGAAATTCAAACAAAGTGAAGTGGCCCTAATGGGCTTCCGTACATATCAGACTGCATAACTTTGCATTCTGATCTGAGTTGACGCTGAGTGCAATAAATCAATAGTAAGTGGAAAATATGAATGTGACAAATAACACAGTCCCGGATCCCATTGCGCAGATATGCAGGATGATCTGGATCAACACTAGTCGAAATTACCATATTTGCTCCTGTCGTAACAAATCATGCAACAGTCGTACCTTTTAAAAGCATTAATGCCATAGACTACACAATTTGGACCGGATTTCTATAAATAAATGTCAACGGGAGATAGCCAGCTAGGATCCTTCATTGAATGTATTTAGTTGCGGGCAGCAACTCTGCAAAACCTCCCGTACCGTCCGTAGCATGCGACGGTTTTGCCGAGTTACATATCGTGACTACAATGTACTTACTTTCCTTGCAGGTAGGGGAGACAAAGCCCGGCTCACATGCGCCAGTTGGTGGACAGAATCCATCGTCCTTGGAGCATGTCGTCTCGTTGAAGCAATCGCCGCACCGTTCCATACAATAATCACCGAAATCTCCTTCGTTACATTCTGAAAGTAAGCACATGAGTATTTATATATTTTTTATTTGAATGTCCTATCAACATATATAGAGAATAGTAGGTTAGTGCCGTGAATGGGAAAAAATATATGGCAAGGCTCAGGAAACGGAAAATAGAATTTCTTTATTTCTCATCAGAAGTATATGTAGTGACCACCATTTGATCCGTCTCGCCGAGACGGTTCAAATGAGTGGTCACAACATATACTTTGGTTCAGAAATAAGGAAAATAGATAGAGAATAGAAGGATAGTGCCGTGAATGGGAAAAAATATCTGGCAAGGCTCAGAAATCGGGATGGGCGAGGCTCTGCCGAGCACATCCCGTTTCCGTGCCGCGCCAGATATTTTTTCCCATTCACGGCACTAACCTACTATTCTATTTATCCCGTCAACACCTACAAATGGCTGTAATATGCACAAATAGTATTGACTAGATATCAAAAATGTTTCACGGCACCGATAAATTCAACAAAAAGGCCATTCATTCCTTATAATTCCAGCATTTTAAATAAATTAATTAAGAAAATGTGTTTATTTTCCGTTTTCTTAAGAATTATTTTAACTGCGCCTGACGGTTACGGAAAGTAGTTCGACATGGAGTTTACTGGGATACAAATTTTGGACGGAGACTTGCAACGGACCAATCAAATGTTAGGGAATTGTGTAAATATTTTTGTGCTAGAATTATAAGCACATGGAAACGCCGTAACTGACATTTCTGAGGTTTGTCGTCTGCTGAATATTATATATTTTGCATTGTTATCACCAAAAACTGGTTGGACAGGACTTTATTGCAATTGTTATTTCGTGGAAATGAATGGTTAATTCGTGGGAACGAATTGTTAAATTTAGGGAACGAATTGTTATTTCGTGGGAAAGAATTGTTAAATTGCAGGAACGAATTGTTATTTCGTGGGAACGAATTGTTATTTCGTGGGAACGTACAATTTAGCAAATCAGGATTTTCTGTACTCGACAGCAAGTTGTGAACTGGCCAGTTGGCAACAATAAATTAAAGGTACATGCCCACTCAGTAGGCACAACATGTTCTTTATAGGAATTAAATAAGTGTACAATTGTGTCACTATTCCATCAGTTCTAAAACTTGCGTGTGCCCGCTATACAGATATAATCATTTAGTATTAATTAAATTTTACTAATAGTGACTCGCGGTGGTATCAGGCTATTATCATATGCAAATGAGCCATATATATTTTAATTATTTATACAAATTAACTGCGTCATCTGAAAAAATAATATTTTCGACATATTATAAAGTATGATCATTGCACATCAAACAAAAATACAGGTAATAAATAGTTGACATTTTAAGGAAACACGGTTATCGCCCCTGATATCAAGAATTTTTGTCCGATATAAAATGTATAATAATGCCAATCAATACGTGGGGTAATGGTGAATGAATGTTTACTTTGCCAGAACTTGAAATGTCATAACTACAGAATATACAAAACTGTCTGTCTCCCTATATTATAACCTGACATGTTGTGCTTGTTGAGTGGGCATGTACCTTTAAACACGGAAGTTGTGATTTGTGATGTGTCGTCACTGGAGAAATGCTGTCATTTGTGGTCAGTCTAGCACCTGTAGCCTATTTCACTAAAATTGCAAAGCATACTTAGCTTGCTAAGTACACTTTAAGGGAAAACAATTATTAATTGTTATTATACAGAATTTATTACATTATCTCAGCCATCTTGGCTGTGATAATGTAATAAATTCAGTGTAATAATTCTGCATACTTTTAATCATCAAATATATGCAGTCATTATTTCTATATGAAATAATACATTTTGGGAAAAATAAATGATTACTCCATCAAAGAATACTTAGCTAGATAAGTATTCTTAGCAATTTTGATGAAATCGGCTATTGGACTGTGACTGCGACTGAGTAAGTGGGGGTTATGGCGTCTATGGCCAATCTAACATCTGATTCAGTCACGAAATATAGTTCTGCCAAACGACGAATTACATTTTAAACCCAGTATATCAAGGTGCATGATCACGTGGTTACAACAACAACAACAATGGATGAAAGGGTTGAAAGCGCGCCCACTCCAAAGTAAGTATTATTTGATATGTTCCTTAATAGGCAACGGATTTCGATGAAATATGGCGCAGCAAACTCGTCTTCATGACCTGCATTTGGTGGTCACGTGAGTTCGGCACATATTTATGTAATTTGTGCGAAAAATCGATTTCCGTGTCAGTAGACACGGAAATCGATTCTTCCCAAAAACGACAGAAGTTTGTGCCAAAGTACCGAGACCACCAAATGCAGCTTAACAAGACGCGTTGGATGCGCCATATTTCATCAAAATCAGTTACATAATAAGGACAAAATAAAAGAATACGTACTTTGAAACGGAGGGCTTCTGGAAGTTTCAGTACTTGTTGTTGTTGTTGTTGTATATACTATGCGTTGAAAGAAAAGCGTAAATGAATGGGCTTAACGTCCCAGCAACAAGCTAAGATCGTATAGAGACGGGACAACAGTTTAAAGTCTCATCCGACAGACCAGTGGGATGTAAATATATGTTTAACGTATTTTATCCCGTCAACACAGTGCGTATGTGCCGTGAAATACGTGCCGTGAAACATTTTTGATATCCAGTCAATACTATTTTTGCATTTTACAGCCATTTGTAGGTGTTGACGGGATAAATATAATAGTAGGTTAGTGCCGTGAATGGGAAAACATATCTGGCGCGGCACGGAAACGGGATGTGCTCGGCACTAACCTACTATTCACGGCACTAACCTACTATTCTCTATATTTTGCACGCCTTTGTTGAGGTTTGAACTCACAGCTTCCTGTATTGAAGTACAATGACATATCTCCTAGGCCACGGCCCATCCATATAAATGTATGTTGAAATAATAATGGGTGTTTCATTGAAATAATTGCGAAAATTCAGATGTGCTTCAGATGATTTATCATGTAACGCTTTCACATCATTTTCGCCTTTTAATAAGACAAGAGCTCCGCGGAGCAAGATGTCCCGTCTGGCGCAGTTTGATAGTACATAAAGAGCTTGTAATAACCTTGGGGATAGTGAGCACCATGGGCTTTCTGTAGAATGATGCAGGATGATGTTACAAATGCACCTATGAAATACTAAAGCATTCCATCGATGGAAACAGAAGTTATATATAAATTAAACCTAGTGTTAAGTTTTCGAAACCCGGAAATTTCTAAGTCAGTGACCTTGACCTTTAGGGTTAGCGGGCACCATGGGATTTCAGTAGAATGATGCGGGATGTTGTTACAAATGCATTTATGGAATATTAAAGCATTCAATTGAGGGAAACAGAAGTTACAATGAATTAACCTGAGCGTTAAGTTTTAGAAACAGAGCTAAACGCAAAAACTGAACGTTGAATGCATGTGAAAAGTAGGTCAACGAACCATGAAAACTAGGTCAATGTCACATGGGCTCCCTCTGTGCGAGATGGTTACACCACAGCGTTGATGTATGCCAAATATGGAGGTCGTAGGAGTTATAGTTTTCTGGAAACTGAGCTAAACGCAAAAACTTAACGTGAAATGTTGACGCCGCCTACGCCGCCTACGCCGCCTACGCCGACGGCCGACGCCGACGGCCGACGCCGACGCCGGCGCATACGCCGACTGAAAAGCTAAGCCTATGTCCTGCTTCTGCTAAAGCAGGCGAAAAAACCCCGATGTATTACTTTGTTTAACCCTTTGAACCCGAAATCCCGCTATATCGGTTTATGAAAAAAGTGCAGATCCAGATGAGCCGGCTCGTAACGAGCCGTCTCATCAGGATCTGCACTTTTTGAAAGTAATTTTAATATTTTTGACAACAAAAACACCCCCTTTTCATAAATGGACGAATCTGAAAATCATTTTGTGACCATTGGATTGGTCGGAACATTAGCATATCACAGTCCATTCCAGTTCCTTAGGGTTGAAAGGGTTAAACGTAACACGAAAATATCGTTCTCCAATTAAACAAGAGTGCCGTAAGTCACAAAATACGCCCGTCGAAGATGGGCCAGACAGTGAAGATGCAGAAATGTGACGCTGTCACCAAGGCGAGAAACATGAATGAGAATCTGAAAATCTATAGCATTATTTCTTCCTCCTGTTGCGATAAACAAGTACACTAATTTAGGTAGAGATGTGTAAAGTGGAACTTATATAGAATTGGATACAAAAATGTAGAAAAATTGGTTAAGTTAAAAAGGTGATATTGTTGTTAAAAAAAAATGTTTTCTGCATAAAACACTATGGTGCACATCTTCAATATGTGCAGAAGATGTGTGTATAGTTTCAGATCGATTGACTAAACGGTTGCAGAGAAGTTGTGTACACAAACTGTGTACCCTATATAGAATTGTATAGGAAAATGTAGAAAAAATGGCTAAGCTTAAAAGGTGATACTTTTATTAAAATATATTTTTTCGGCATAATAACACCAAGGTGCACATCTTCAAGACGTGTGTATAGGAGTTGTGTACACAAACTATGTACTCTATATAGAATTGTAAACAAACGTCGTGTAGAAAAAATGGCGAAGTTAAAAACGTGATATTTTTGTTAAAAAATATTGTTTCGGCAAAACAATTACCAAGATGCACATCTTCAATATGTGTAGAAGATGTGTGTATAGTTTCAGATTGATTGACTGAACGGTTTCAGGGGAGTTGTGTACACAAGTAGTGCAGTTGTTCTGTTCGACACGACATGCATTGAAAAAAACGACAGGCGTTTAAATGGTTGGGAGCCGGACACATAAACGAAAATATCTTTCTCCAGTACACAAACAACCAAACTACATTCATTTCCGTAATTTCCAGTACCCTCCGAAGGGAAAAACATTTAATACATATTATTTTAATAATCAGTATTTTTATTAAATTTTCGACCTCATGGTCTTCATCAACATAGTTAGAAATTGTATTAGCAGTCCTATGTGACGCGTCAGATAGGAGTGACAATACGGTTTCTAACTATTTGGATAAAGACCACGTGGTTAGAAAATTTAATAAGAAGAGTGACTAATAAAATGGTATTCATTTCCATTCATGTCATTGTACAACATGATAGTTTTCACATCGTTTTCCATTCGGTTACGTTTGGAACCTTCAACAAATCTTCACTGTGGCCAGTTTCAAGGTGTATGATCACGTGGTACTAACAACAACAACAAGTACCGATTCAAAGTACATATTCTTTTATAGTATCTTTATTACGTAACGGATTTTGATGAAATATGGCGCATCAAACACGCGTCTTGTTAAGCTACATTTGGTGGTCTCTTTATTTTCGCCCAAACTTCTGTCATTTTTGCGAAGAATCGATGTCCGTGTCAAGTCTGTGCCAAACTCCATAGACCACCAAATGCAGCTCATGAAGACGCGTTTGCTGCGCCATATTTCATCAAAATCCGTTGCATATTATATAAAATATAAAATAATACTTATTTTGGAGTGGGTGACGTTGTTGTTGTTGTAACCACGTGATCATGTACCTTGAGTTTGTTCTTACCTCCATATACTCCAACATTACACAGCCTGAGTGTCATGTCCGTGTTAATTGTATTTGGGTTGTTGTCTGTCGTCGTCGGCAGCGGTGGGTGGTATATTGTCACCCTGACGTAATTCGTGAGATTGGTATCGCGGCACATGGCGTCTATAGGACTAGACGGGGCGTATGTTTCATTGTGCTTGTAACACATAGTCCAGGATACATCCAGACTTATGGTAGTTTCTATCGTAAAAATCTTGAAGTTATCTGTGAACAGATACATTATATGAATTGCTGGTTGGTTGAATGGATCTTTCAATGGTTGATTGATGTATTGGTTGGTTGATTGGTTTGATGAATGTGCTGGTTGAATCATGGGTTGCTGGCAGGCTGTCACTGACGGACGGTTAACGGAATTGTCGGGATCGATTGATAGAACCACCGACCAACAGGCCAAGATCGAGACCCCACCCAAACCACCCATAGACCCAATTGATGGATCGAATGATGCCGGTCCCGTGTTATGTACACTTAACCATTTTCATACGTAACTGTACAACACAATAAGAATTACACAGTGAAGGCAATGATGTTCCGACAACCCAATGCGCCACTCTATTTCTATATCTTCATCTATCCAAACTTCTTTAAAATGTTCAACCATACATATGTACTTAAATAAGCAATGGTATTGGTAGTTACATGTAATGTATTGTTACCTGGTGTACTATTGCAGCAAAGTGTATGAATGTGAATAATATGCAGAGCTTGTGTGTGTATAAATGTGTTTGACAATAAAAAACTAAAAACAGAGAACTGTACAGCAGTGTTTTTAAATAGTGTAGATGAGATATTACAGATCAGCTGGGGCCCGTTTCACTAAACTTCGTAGGACTAAAATGTTTGTAAGCGCAAATTTAGGATCGTCTGGAAATGCCAATTGATGGATTTACATTTATTGAGCATAGGCTGCATATGCAGCATATGCTCAATAAATTTAAATCCAATAATTGTTTACAAGAAAACGATGTTAATGTGAAATTTACAGACTATCATAATTTTGCACTGACGAACATTTTAGTCGTACGGAATTTAGTGAAACGCGCCCCAGGCTTGTAGCTAGCCGTCTCATATGGATCGTATGTTTTTGTTAGATAAAAAAACACCCTGTTCAGACTAGTTTGAAATACTTACTTTGCTATGATTGGATGTGTTGGAAATTTAACATGTCACAGTCATTCCAGGTATGGACGGTTAAAAGGGTTACTAACAAAATGGTGGGTATACCGTGTTGTTATCTCACTTCACCCATATTCCCATATTTTTGTCCCCGGGTTAGTCGTATTAAGGCAACCAGACATGGTAAGGGTATGTGGGAGGATATATTACTTAGAGCATGCTTGTCCGCATGTACGATCGATAATGCACCGCTTGTTGAGTATACCCAATTTATACCAGAGGGGCCGTTTCACTAAACTTCGTACGACTAAAATGTTCGTAAGTGCAAAATTATGATAGTCTGTAAATTTCACATTAACAATATTTTCTTGCAAATAATTATTGGATTTACATTTATTGAGCATAGGCTGCATATGCAGTCTATGCTCAATAAATGTAAATCCATAAATTGAAATTTACAGAGGATCTTAAATTTGCACTAACGAACATTTCAGTCGTAAGAAGTTTAGTGAAACGGGCCCCTGTAGCCTATTTCACCAACATTGCAAACTGAAAGTATACTTATCTAGCAAAGTATACTTTGAGGGAGAAATTTTCAATTTTAGGATAAATTTATCAATTTTTATTATACTGAATTTATTACATTATCACAGCCATTTTGGCTGTGATAATGTAATACATTCACTATAATAATGCTGCATACTTGTAAGCATCAAATATATGCAGTCGTTAGTTCTATATGATATAATACATTTTGCGAAAAATAAATGATTGCTCCCTCAAAGTATACTTTGCTAGAAAAGTATACTTTGCAATGTTGATGAAATCGGCTAAAGGGCGTAGCCAGAGTTAACCCGGAATTTCTGTCTGTAACGCAGGGCGACTTGAAAGTCGCACTGCGTTACAGACAGGCATGTCTGGTTAAGCCGGAGTATGCACGGGTATACGAGACAATATGAGCACAAAGTAATTAGAGAACGGCTGTTCGCGCGTACGATCGATAAGCCACAGTTAGATCACGGTTCGTCCACATGTACCAGCAGATAATCGATCGTGTATGCGAACGAACGTGATCTACCTGTGTTATCACATCCTCAAGTCCATACATAAACCATGTTCTGTCACAGGTTGAAGTAACGGACCGAGGTCTATAAATACATTAAGTATGCCTAAAAGCATCAATAAATGAAGAAAAAACTGAAATAAGCTAAATAAAATTGTTTTACCCCCTCCATACATGGAGTATATGGAGGGGGTAAAAACAATGTATTTAGCTTATTTTTATTCTTCATATATTGATGCTTTTATGTATATTTAATGCATTTATAGACCTCGGTCCGTTACCTGTGTGTTCTGTGTGTTCTGTGTGTGTTCTGTGTGTTCTGTGTGTAAATGCAGAAACAAAACTCGAAAATGTATCAAAGATGTGACAATGCCAGCACACAAATATTTACACAATTCCCTGACATTTGATTGGCCCGTAGCAAGTATCTGTCCAAAATTTATATCACAGTAAACTCCCACGCCGAACTACTTTCCGTAACCGTGAGGCGCAGTTAAAATAATTCTTAAGGAAACGGAAAATATTTATTTCAAATGCTGGAATTATAAGGAATGGATGGTCTTTTTGTTGAATTTATCGGGGATAGAAACTTGGAAAAGTGGCGGGAATACTGGACGAGGCCTTCCGGCCTTCGTCCAGTATTCCTGTGACTTTTCCAAGTTTATACCCCGAACGATTCCACAAAAATGCCATTCATTCCTATAATAATGCACATATTGTGTCGTATACCGATGTATGCTCTTTATCCCGTCAACACAGTGCGTATACCGATGTATGCCCTTTATCCCGTCAACACAGTGCGTATACCGATGTATGCTCTTTATCCCGTCAACACAGTGCGTATACCGATGTATGCTCTTTATCCCGTCAACACAGTGCGTATACCGATGTATGCTCTTTATCCCGTCAACACAGTGCGTATACCGATGTATGCTCTTTATCCCGTCCGATGTATGCTCTTTATCCCGTGAACACAGTGCGTATACCGATGTATGCTCTTTATCCCGTCAACACAGTGCGTATACCGATGTATGCTCTTTATCCCGTCAACACAGTGCGTATGTGCCGTGAAACACGGTGCCGTGAAACATTTTTGATATCCAGTCAATACTATTTTTGCATTTTACAGCCATTTGTAGGTGTTGACGGGATAAACAGAATAGTAGGTTAGTGCCGTGAATGGGAACAAATATCTGGCGCGGCACGGAAACGGGATGTGCTCGGCAGAGCCTCGCCCATCCCGTTTCCTGAGCCTTGCCAGATATTTTTTCCCATTCACGGCACTAACCTACTATTCTCTATCTATTTTCCTTATTTTTGAACCAAAGTATATGTTGTGACCACTCATTTGAACCGTCTCGGCGAGACGGTTCAAATGAGTGGTCACAACATATACTTCTGATGAGAAATAAAGAAATTCTTGAGTCTTGCCGGATATTTTTTCCCATTCACGGCACTAACCTACTATTCTCTATATATACGGTCTCCTATACATTGGGTATACTTGACAATCTGTACTATACACTATTACTTATGAAGCAGGAGGAGCCAGGAAATGCAGGGACCCGTTTCACTAAAATTCGTACGAAGAAGTTTTTAAGTTTAAAACGGGAATTTAGAATAACATTTGCATTGGTAGTTGATGTAAATTTTTAGTGGATATGTTCACGTGTAATATCGTGTACATGTAGGCAGAACATGGCATCGTTAGTTAGCCAGGTTAATTGAGAAGCAAATGAATAAAACTCGTCAAAATGTTTATCGTACGAAGTTTAGTGAAACGGGCCCCTGGACTGAACGTTATGGATAATACTCGCCGAGATCGCTAGGCTCCGGTGTGAGTTTAACGCCCTCTACGTAGAAGGTATTCTGGAGATCCACATACCACCAGGGGTCGCTGATATGGTCAGTGGCGCTGCACTGATTGGGATCTCCGTCGACAGCGTTCGTCGGGTAACGCGCCTGATCCGTGCTATGCAGCCAGTATTTCTGATTTGCAGGTTTGTTAAATGCGTAGTCGTCTGAAAAGACAGTTGGCGTTGGTGAATATATGTGGCTGTGATTGGAGAAATGGGGTTTATGTGATTTCTGACTAAGCCTAGTGTATTTCCAGTAGCCGATTTCATCAAAATTGCAAAGTGTACTTGTCTAGCAAAGTATACTTTGAGGGAGTAATCATTTATTTTTCCCGAAATGCAGTATGTCATATATTTGATGATTAGAAGTATTCAGAATTATTATACTGACTATATTACATTATCACAGCCAAAATGGCTGTGATAATGTAATACATTCAGTATAATACAAATTAATATATGTATCCTTAAATTTAAAATGTCTGCCACAAAGTATACTTTGCTAGATAAGTATACTTTGCCATGTTGGTGAAATAGGCTACAGATCACATACATGTAACAGACTTATATACAGTAGCGCTTTTCTGCAGGTCAACTATACGTACTACACCAATACTATACGTATACTATACCAATACGATATGTTTTCTATACGATATGCATATAATATAAACGTACGGTATGTGAGTACCGTACATACCAACCAATATCGTATAGATATACCATTCAAATCGTACGTTTATACGATTTGTATACATGTGTATTATTCTAGTACGTTTGTATCGTACAAACATACCAGATTATGGTATATTCATATATACGAACGGATATCGTATGTTCGTATAATATTGGTACAGTACGTTTGTACTATACGATGATACGGTACAAACATACGAATATTATATGATCATACGATATGCTCATTAAATACACAATAATATACGATTACGATATGTATACGATATTAGTATATACAAATAGGTAAGGAGCAGAAAAGCGCTACTGTAGCCTCTTTACGATATATATTATAGGAATGAATGGCCTTTTTGTGGAATGTATCGGGGTATAAACTTGGAAACGTCGCGGGAATACTGGACGAAGCGATAAAAAATTACAATTTTCGAAAAAAAAAAAAAGAAAAAAAAAAGGATTTACAGGCTGATATAGATCTACACTGGTCGCAATACCATTAAACAAACCCCATTTCTTTTCCAGTCAACAATTCCACATATTTGATGCCCCGGATAGTTGTACAGTCGAACCTCCCCGAACGGCCACCTCTCTACAACAACACCCTCTCTGTAACAGCCGCTATTTTATATCACAAATTGATGATTACCTCTATATCTAACTATTAGACTGCTTAGCACGAACATTGTCGTCTGCTGTTGCTTTTGCCTTCTTTCTCAATAAAAACATGTTTTGACAGCATTTAAGAAATGGAAATAATCCTAAAATGTTGGCAAAACATGTTTTTGATGAGAATTATCGAAGATATAAATAAACAGCGGACAACAAAATTCATTTCAGCATTAACCTCCCTACAACAGCCACCTCTCTACAACAGCCACCTCTCTACAACAGCCACCTCTCTACAACAGACACCTCTCTACAACAGACACCTCTCTACAACAGACACCTCTCTACAACAGCCACCTCCCTACAACAGCCACCTCCCTACAACAGCCACCTCCCTACAACAGCCAGTTTTGCGTCATCCCATGGGTGGCTGTTGTAGAGAGGTTGCACTGTATTTACATATGTATATCGTTCCCACGTATTACTATTTAGTTCTCACTAATTAACATTTCGTTCCCACAATGACAGCTTAATGTTGGGGTCCCATCTGTCAGACACATACGTTTCTTTTTTAGGAATTAAATGAATGTATAATTGTGTAACTATTGCACCAGTTTGAAAAATGACTAGTGCCCGCTATTCAGATATAATAATTTAGTAATCATTAATTTACTGATAGAGACTCGCGGTTGTATCAGGTTATTTTGCTATGCAAATGAGGCAGGAAGTTATCTATATTTAGTTAACATATTATAAAGCATGGTCAATGCATATCTAAACAAGAAATGCGTCTGTCGAACGCGGATGCCACCTGCAGTATATTTGAGAAACTGTGACAAAGTGGTTAACCGAAAGGTGTGACGGACGGACGGACGGACAGACGGACGTTCCAACATTTTGAAGAACAATGAAAAAGCCCCTAAACAACAATAGAGTTTATGACCTTACGGAATATTACAAAGGAATCTTTTGTTCCTAACCCCGCCCCTAAGCTCTCAAACCCCCGGACGTTGGCCCGGACAGACCGACGGACGGACAGACGGATGGACAGACGGACAGACGGACAGACGGACGGTCCAAACACTGTATGCCACCCGTTTCTTCGAAACCCGGTGGCATAAAAAATAATAAGACGGCGTGCAAGTCCACAGAATCAGTGCGACAGTTAAACGTAAGCATCAAGTCAAGTTTAAAAAAATAAGTTGAGATAGTAGTAATCTTTATTTCCTCCAGTAGGAGAGCAC